>VXBW01004281.1:1420606-1603230 GCA_013400375.1 Thinocorus orbignyianus
GCGGCGGGGCGCGGCGCGGCGCGGAGCGGAGCCGAGCCCACCCCCATCACCTGTTACCTCCGCTCCCCCAGGTTGCCTGAAGTTCCCCGGCGGCGCCCGGCAGGACGGGGAGAGCCGCGGCTCCAGCTGGCAGGGACCCCTACAGTGGCTGCTGCAGCATGGGCTGGCTCAGGGGGATTGCCTTGCTTTCCTTGGGAGTATTACTAGCAGGAAGAGTGAACTGCCAGCATGTGAAGAATAACGTGCCAAGGCTCAGATTATCCTATAAAGGTAAGTCTGTTGTTCTCTCCCCCGTTCTCGCTTTGCCTCAAAGCCTCTCTCCTCCTTGCCCCGTCGCTCCCTCCCTCCCCACCTTTCCTCCCTGGTTTTGCCTTATCTTTCCAAGAGGAAATTGGCATTAGGAGAAATTTCTGAAGGAAAAAAAAAATACTTAAAAAGCCACTCCGTGCTGCGGTTGGTACCCCGCAGTTTAAACACAGACAAAGAAGAGTTAGTTGCATTTGCAGACAAGGACTCCGTATCGTGCTGATCCGTGGAAAGAGTAATTCTCAGTCTTGTGCTATTCCATCGGACTTTACTCTTTCAAACGGTGAGACCGTGTCTGGCCACCCAGCAAATCTCTCCTGGGCTGGGCATGGAGTGCAGCTACAATACCAAGAGTCGTTTCAAACAGCATGCAATAGATGAAGATTTATATTTTCCCTTTTTTAGGCATGAAGTGGTTAATTTTCAAGTCATGAATATTCAGTTTCTACAAATCTGACAATCAGATGCCTAACATAAGCAGTAGATGGTGGGTTTGCCAAGAAACTATAAACTGGAAGGAACAGATCAGTCCAGAAAAGGAGGAAAGGACTGTTATGCACTAGAAAATGCTGCCTATGGATGTTTAATGCAATGCAATTTATTTGAACTGAGATTGTTTGCAGCGTAGTCTGATGTATTTCATTAGAGATCCCAGGGAAGGTGTAAGTGAAGAAAGAGAGCTGTGAGATTACGTTTTACATTTGAAATGGTGTAATATCACTCACACTGCAATCGTCAGTAATTAACTTTTGGTTAATACTGCCAGTATTACAGGAGGGCTCTGAAGTAGGCAGTCTTGTCTTTATCAGCACAGTTCCTCTCCAAGTACGTTTTCAGAAGAATTCACCAAATCTGGAGAATGTGGAACTAGGAAAGAAGTTTAAAATGTAAGAGCTATTATTTCTGAAAGGGAGATCTATGTGTGCATGCACATTTCTCTCTGAAGAGCTGCCTCCTCATAATTCTCAGATTATTGAAGGCTGAGAGAGGGAGCAGCAGCCACGGTTCTGAAAGGGAGGAAAAGTAACACACTGCTTCTGCAGTGGGGAGAAAAAGAGAACATGTGTGTGCACGCCTGGTCATAGATGTCAATCTCAGTTTACAGTATAGTGTCAATATGTCTCTTTGCCAGTAGAAATAAGTTTTTCTTTTTTTTTTCTTTTTTTTTTCATCTTTCTAGTGCTGCAAATAAGAGGGGGAAAAGTCCTCTCTGATACAAGGCAGATGTCATTTTCGCACTCCAGATCAGGGAGGAAAAAATTAAACACCTGCATAACTTGGATGCACTGTATGAAATAAAAGCATGTGCAGGGTTTTATTGAAGAACACATATATGCATATTTTTGTGTGTTTAAACATGAAAAGATATATATGAAAAGGACAGCTTAAGGGGTTCAGAATCCGTTTATTTAGTCTTCATAAGAGAAGCCATTTATATTTAACAGAAAATTGATTATTTTGAATAATGGAGTCTGAAGAAAGCTTCTGCTGTAACTACATGTCATGTCAAAAAACTCATTAAGAAACTCAATTGCTTCCAAACTTTCACAATTGTACTGAAACTCAGATTAGTAAATAGAAGCATAAATGCTGTAAAAATATCCTGTAAAGGGGTTTAATGCCTAATTAATTATTGTTTATTATTTTTTACCCTTTTAAAGTTTATTGGTGGCTCAAGTCTGCTACCCCTGATCATACTGACTAAATTCACACAAACTAATTTCAAAGGATGGCCAAATGTTTCTGATAGTGGTTTTCTTTTTCCACTTGTTTTCTTTTTTTCACCTCACTGGTACTGTATCTATATACAAATTAGCAACATTTTGCTACTCTGCTGATTGGTTGTTTTCCAGTTCTGCTCTTGCTGAGAGAAAGGGTCTCGTTTTCATGTTTTCCATGTACGTCATACAACAAATTTTAATATACTGTCAATCCTATATGAGCAAAACAGAAAACTGAAAGGAGCATTGAAACTGTTTTTATCATTGGCAGATCACCGTAAAAAGAAAATGACTTAAAATGCTGAGCAACCCGATATCCTATCTAGGAAATAAAGTAAATGCATAGTTAATTCAAAGCAAGTCTGAAGACCTACAGGAATTCACACTCTGGCCTTTGATTCATATGTATACTTAATCACATATTTGACTTAAAACATGTGTAATGCTAAAAATCAGAGCAGGCTATTCACATGCTTCATGTTAAGTACCCGTGTAAATGCTTAGCCAGGTCAAGAGGAGCGTGTCTCCTGTGCTGCTGCATTGATCCCAAAGTATGGAGTTATCATTAGTAGCCAGAGGAAATTAAGCCTTATCAGCTGGTGCTTTTCCAGACAAATTTTGCTTCCAGCACGGTGCTCTGTGCACAGATCAGTGTTAACACCTTGCATAGGAACAGCCGTAAGAACTGTAGGTGTTGAAAACATGTCTTTTAGGCACTGAGTGAATACCTTACATGCCAGTCTGTATCTCTCAGGGTATACCTCACCGCTATATGACTCTGTGATACTACGTGATTCATCTCTCTTGAAACTGCCAGCAATTAGCAAAAGAAGCTACCCAGCAACTTACTCATTCTGCCTCTCCACAAAAAAGTGGTGGCTGAGTAAAATAAACTTATGATATTGAAAAAAAAAATACTCAAGGTTAAAAGAATGACCCAAGTGACTTCTCTTTTCAGTGGCTGTCACTGTGCTTTCTTTTGACATGCATGCTTGTTTTTTTGCCTAAACAAATACCTTGGAGCTAATTGTCAGTGCTTTATTTCAAAAGAAAAACAAGGATGTATTTTAACTTCTTGTTTTTCTCAACTAATTAGATGTCAAACATGGTTAAAAAGCTCAGACATTTGCTTTAAAAGTTAGCAAAATGAGTCATGAAGGGTTAAATCCCTGCCAACCTTGATTTCCTATGGTCACTTGTTTTCAAAGGTCCAGTATTAGCTCTGCCATTTCTTAGATTGCTGGACAGAAGTTTCGGTGAACTCCCATGCTTGCTTCCTCTTAACTTCTTGTCACTCAGCCTTGCAGAAGATTAGAAGTATCCTACGGGGCATGTTACGGGTAGGAAGAGGAAGAGAAAGTGTATAAATGCATATATTAAGGCCACATCTGTGGTCTGAAAAGGTTCTTTCTGTTTATTGTAAAACAGAGTTCTGGTTATTTGGTTTATATCACCTTGATTTTGGTGGCATATTAAAGGAAGGAAATTTGAGGAGAGCACTAGGGATATCCTTGTTCAACTGAAATCTGTGGTGAAACTCCTGTTCGGTAGCATCAAGGTTTTGCTCCATACGTTTTAAAGCTTCCAAGCATTTTCGTCTTAGTGCATGGATTGGAAAGGTTTTGCACAGATGATATTTATCTCCTCATTTCAGTCAAAGGGAATTAATATGATTAAAGACCTGATCTAAAGTTCATTGAAGTCAGTAAGTTCTGGATCGTAGCCTAAACATGGTAAAACCAGCTATAAAACTGAAAGCTCAGTTGAGCCCTTCAGCCTCTGAGCTCCTCTTTTCTGTGTCCTTCAAAGACTTTGTGTCCTTATTGCAAAGTAACAAGAAATGTCATTGTTGATATGTCGAAAGTAGAGGAATCTTTTCTTAAAGAATGTAGGGGGCTTTGTTGGTTTTTTGCTTTTAGTTGGTTCTGTAGGGTTTTTTTTAATCTCATTGGCTTCGATTTCAGTGTCGGTTTTAAGTCTCTATATTGTGTCAGTAGGTCATAGGTTCTGTTCAGGAAACTTCTTTTGAGCACAGCGTTCTCAGAAAGATGGTGATCAAGTTGAGTGTGCAAAGTTTAAAACAATAAATATAGCCTTAACTCCAGATGGATTTCTTGTATCGTTTATTGTTTCCCATTTTCTTTTGCTGTCCCCTATGTGGGGAGGTAACGTCACAAACAGAGATGGAACCAGCTACAGTAACCTTTAAATATAAACATCTAAGCCCAGAGAAAGAGAGAGTTTCCATTAACAATTCCTTGATTTACTGTTTTTTCCTAAGGCAACCCCGATATTTGTCTCCACGTGAGTAATTCTTGTGAACCCAACTTTCTTAAATCCATCTGTCGCATCTTATTTGTCTATTGAAAATTACTAAATGCTGTAAGTATGTTTTGTAAGAGTACATGTGTGGTTCTTCTTTGTTATTGTTGCTCAATTGGATACATATTACTTGAGAATAAGTGACTGGAAAAGCATTGCACACAGATTTAGCTCTATTACTCTCTGGCTCCAATTCAAACCATATTAAAAATAAGCGTTTTGTTTAAAGTTGCAGTGATAGTGAGAACTACTCCATCCTTGATGTGCAGTTGATTTACAGTTTTATAGGAGGGATTTTCATACAGATGAAAAGCTGGCCCTATTGAAAACAATGGCAAAACTTCTGTCCGTTTCAATCAGTCCCACATGTCGTGATGAGGGAGGAATGACACCGCACTGAATTACCTGTATGTACACTAGTATAAATATGATACCTAGTTTGTAGTTTGTTGACCCAGTCTGGTTGTAGTTGATGACCTGCTGGTGGGTTTGATTGTGGTTTTTCCTTTCCATCAAACTCTATAACTCACAATCCAATACCTCCACAAATATTGGGAAAGCAGGACAAAGTGGGAGAAGGAAATGAGGAGAGAAATATTGGCAAGGGAGCCTGACTTTCTTGAGTTGGGACCACTATTAGAGTTTGTCTCAGATTTCAAGGTATCTGCTTAAAAAAGGTTTTGCTTAAAATATGTTCTAAGAGTACTGTCTAAGGGAAAAGTTTTTCTAACATGCCTGAAAAGGAGAAAAGGGCAGTCCAGGCTTAGCTAGTGAAGGAAGGCAAACTAGTGACATTTGCAGTCTAGGCATGGGCTTGTACCATTCTTCAGCTTCCACCATTCCCGACAGCATTTCTGCACGGCTTTGATACTCTCGGACCTTGCTGGAAAGCAGTGAAGATGACAGACGCAGCCACAGCTTCTTCAGCCTTTTTTTTTTTTCTTTCTCAAAAGTGATGAGTCTTTCAGAGAGGATCCATGGGTTGGTCTTTCTAATGTTGGTTGAGCGGGGTCTTCACAAGACTTAAGAACTGTCTGGGGAGACGGTAGAACTACCCTGCCTGCCTCCGACACGCCCCAGAGGCTTACAGGAGGGAGAAGCTGATGAAGGAGGTGCCTGAGCTCAGATCTTGCCTATATAGGGAAATTTTCAGCTCGCTAATTAGGGCCTGAGACATGCAGTGTAATTGGAACAAGGAGGGTGAAAACCTAGCCCAACATGTTCATTTTGTGTTTCTAACTTTCCCATTTAATTCCAGTGGAAAAAGTGGTTTCTGAATTACAGAGCCTCCCTTTTCTGAGAAGCTGGAGTTCTCTATAATTATTTGTGCTGTACGGTTTGCAAATGACGGAATTATTCATGGAAGGTGCCGTATGGACAGCAATGGAAACTCCACTGGTTTGCTGTGGACAAGGTGTGCAGCACTTACCCCTGCTGTTTGTTACAGCATCTTAAAAACTCTGACCTGGCGAGGAATTTAAACATCCATGGTTTCACTGAGCTCAATGGACCTACTGATATGTGAAGTCTGCCTTAAAATTTACTTCTGTGCTTGAAATCTTTTGATCGGGACTGAAGTACCTATCTGTTTGCTCAGGGTTTATTCAGGTGTGTATTTATTCCATGAGGTTTAGCGAAACAATATTTAAAATAAGAAACCCAGTCTTTGCAGGTCGCTACAATATAAATGGGTTAGTTATGATAATGACTCCTGCATGTGCATCTGTATATAGAGAAAGCATTTACTTGAAGTTCCACCTGAGAAGAAATCACTGGGTGATTTGTATTTTTGACTCTTTTTGCTTGGAAGTGTTTTTCAGTTTTTATTTAATGCATTGCAGTGCTCTGATCCTTTTAATATGGTTTTGGTTTGCCTAATCACTGATTCTGCATACGGTCTTTAATGCCCACAGCTGCTATTAGAGAGACATCTTTTTTATTTACTTCCTCTGGCCTGCAAGCTATTTCTCTCGTGTACATACCTGCAACACTGCAATGGAAGCACAAGCAAGACAAAGTTGCTCCAATATTTCAAACGTTTTCTGCATCAGCTGAAGCCTGACTCGACCCTTGTTCAATCTGAAGCAAAAATCAGATCTTCACCTGAGGCAGTGCCTAAGTGACTGAGGAGAAAACAAATCCTTCTAAGTGGTGTCAATGGTTGTGACATTTTCCAGTTGTTTGAAAGCTGAAAAGAGTAAAATTGTCTTCAGGCTCCCACACGCTTGTTTTTAAGTAAATGTGTGGGGTGAACCCTGGCAGCTCTATGTCAAAATTTTAAATGGAAGTTCTGTAGCTTGTCCTGGCCCTCTTGTTAATTAAGGGTAAACGTGAAAGTCGCCTCTCATGTTGTGCTGGTGCTGGTGAACGATTCAGCGAATTCCTTCCTTTGCAGGATTAAAGCTCCCTTCAGGAATGTCTGCAAGTTCACAGTCCTCCCACATACAGTCTTCATATAGGTTAGCTGCTCGCTTCCAGTAACAGCTGTGGATGGTGAGAATAACTGTGGGGATAGTACATTTACTTGACTTTCCCTATTTTTTTTCCAAGCGGGATAGTGCTCCAATGTACAAGAGAGAAAAGGATGGCCACAGCTGTTTAGAGCATCAGAAATCTTAAGAGTGCTGTAGCCTTTCTCCTGCACCACAGGAGGTTCTCTGTGGTGTCTTTCTCTTCCCCTTTGACTGACATAGTCAGCCACATTAGGCTCTTTTCACTGTCAGTGGAAGGAGAGGTACCTCGAGAGAGCTAACCTTGGGTTAGGCAGTCTGAATGAGACTTTAAGGGTGCTTATCACTTTTCAGTGACTGTAAAAGGAATTAAGCTGCTTGTTCGTTCATTTAGTTTCTTTCTTTTTGAGAAGGTATCGAAAGAAGATACCAATTAGATGCAATGGAAGAACTTAGGCTGTATTCTGATCCAAACAATCCTAATTTAAGAAACTGTCTCTGCTTAAATGAGTATTTAAAGCTGTGTAAAAATCCAACTGATTAAACTTATGTATGCCTGCAGTATCTGTGATGTTGAGGTCGCCTGTGCCTCTATCTAAATTTGCATCAAACTTTCAGTCATAGCAAGAAATACACAGTACTGCTACATTCTTCATATTCTTAAAACAATTACCTAACTTACATCTCACATTTCCCATGTCTCTCCTACTTAATAAGCTCATCCCAAATCCAGTGACACATGCTGGAAGTGACTGTCTGGGGCTGCAGAGCTTTGCTAATTTAATAGCTTAATCATTTGGAGCTTTCAATAAGCTGTCCCCTGACCAGCTCTGTTATGTTCTGAGTGTTTCTGCACTTTAGAAGAAAAATGTTTTCAAGACCCAGTTTCATATGGGAGAGTTTGCAAATAAAAATATATGTGTAACTCAGAGGACGAGTGCCTCGACCCTGATTCTCTGGGCTATTTCAGTAGTGAGAGCAGAATGAAACCTAATTTAGGTTCATTTCTAAAAATTCTAAATAGACTTACAGTTTGGGGGATTCTCTTCTCACTTAGGGGATTACAGGTTCCCCTTGAGCTAGACACATCTTCGGCAATCCCTGAAAAGTGTGAGCACTAGTCTACTTGTGTCACATCTAGTTTTCATCCTTTGCTGTTTGATAGCCAAACACAGTAAAGTCAGAAATTTTTGCCATTCTTCTAATGTTTTAAAGTTGTTTGACATTTGTTGGGCCGCCTGCTTATCTCTCCAGCTGGATGTTTCAGAAACTTTAGAAGTGAGCAGTCAAATAAAATTCTCATCTCTTATAAATATTTTCGTGCAAAGTTGAATCTTGCGGGGAACAATCTGAAGAATGAAGTAGTTATTTCCTTTCATCTAACTTGTGGAAGGAGGAAAAAGAAAGCTCTCCTTTACTCTCCACTCTAATGAAGCAAAGCTCATGTTGGTTCTGACGGCCCCTCTTGGCTCCTTTTGAAATTCCAGCCCCGTGTGAGAAAAGGGCACAAAAAAGCTCTGTGAGATAATTTAAAGGATTTAGAGCTGCCTTTCAAGGGGGAGGGGTTGGTGGCCTTTTCTAGAGGCAACAAACGATAAATACAGCTCACAAGCATCCAAAAGAGCTGCAGAGAGTGCAGGGTACAGCTTTCATCACCAGCTGACACTGGAATGGCAATAGTTATCCTTTGCTAGACACAGATCCCAGGCCTGGCCAAGGCATAGAGTGAGGTCTCTTGAGATGAAGAGGAGATTTCAGGACTCAATATTACTTTTACTTCCTTCATGGATTTCCCAGTGCAATTTACTACTTGTGCGTGAATGTATAATCTGAAATAGTTCTGACTCCCGATGAAGCTCTTTTTCTAAAAACACAAGGGTCATATCAGTGATGATGAGTACATCAACATACTACAGAGCTCTGTAATATCTCTAGGTCAGCTTGGTCTCATCTCCGTCACACTAAGTCCTGTACAAGGTCTCCATTCTGCTAGGCCCATGTGGTAAATGCCAGTTCTTGTCAAAGTGGTAGGAGGGACAAAAGAAATAATGTCTAGGGATCTGGGAGAGAAAACTTTATCTTCCAAATTGCTTTTTTCTCCCCTCATACTACCGTCTGCTACAGCAGATGAATGACTGTATCAAAACTTCTTGCTCCAATGGCCTTGCAGATAACAATATAAATACAGTCTTGAGCTACCTGCAAATTGCATAGTCAGGAAATTGCTTTATTTCTAAATTGCTGCTCTTCCAAGATGTGACAGAATCCATCCACCAAGACCAAGTGTATATTCAGATGTATGGGAGGGTATGATAACATTTTCAAAGAGTTTCAAACATTTTCTAGTTGAGATTTCTCTGAAATGTCCTAAACATTAGCCCAGCAGTATTTGCAGGTCATTGGCTGAGTGGTTATCAGTATAGTAAACCTCCATCCATATTGCTGTTCTAAATATGTATCCTGTCATTTGTACTCCAGCCATAAAAATTGACCTTCAACAAACAGGCAAGCAAGATTTTCTCATTGCTCTTCTTGAAGAGATGTTATAAAATAAAGTAATAACAAATATTTTGTATTGAAAATTTTATTTTTCTCTGCAGACTGGAGTATTGAAATCAAGATTAACATAAATTTCTAATTCTACTTTTTCAGATTTTGTTTCCCATCTGTGATAGAACTGTAATCTGCTGGGTATTCTACTTCCTTTTGTGGCATCCTTTTTACAATTTCGTGTCTTTCATCGTTCTTTTAACCACCACTGGAACTCACACTCTTTACTGGACAACAGTCATGCAGATGAGGAAGGTTTTGTTATCTTCACCTCCAAATGGAGGTTGGAGGTTAAGAGAAACCCAGCACCGCAGCTGATGATACACAGGAAATCTGTACTGTAATGGGAATCAAAGAACATACCATAAATGTGAAATCCTATTAATTCTTTGGCTCTTCTATGTCAGCTTCTTCACCTGTAAAGTGGTATTAAGTAATCTCATGAGGAATTGCTCGAGGTCAGAGACTTGCCATGCTTATTCAGATATGTATCCTACTCTCAGAATAATCCAATTAGTGTGTATATTCAAAGTTCAGTCAGAACTTATTTTTTACCAACATACAAAGGCTTTACAAGTACTTAAAAGTGATTATAATAATTATATTCACAGCTGTGTATGCCTGTGACATGAAACACATACCTATTATCCAGAAAGCATATCTAATTTAATTCAATTTGGATATTGCGGTTCTATACAGGAACTCTTCACAATGTTTTTTGTAGTATCTACCTCTATTTCACACTAAATACGGAATGAAGGTGATTACAGATGACTCGGGAGAAGAAGAGCCTTTTTGCTTAGCCTTTACAATATTGTTTATCAAAAGTACCTGAGTGCTTGCAACATCCTGGCTTATTTGTAACCTAGGCTTCTTTCTTCCTTTTTTCGATAATCATGTTTTAAAATTAAGAGGGAGTTAAGAAAAGTAAATTTTTTCTTGTGCTTATCAGACAAAACTAAAGCCCTTGCTGTGGGCCCTTCCTCCCTTTTCCACCTGGCCTGAACATACCTTACCAGACTACTGGTATTTAATACTCCTCTGCCCCTACAAGGGTATGTGCTTCCCTTCCAAACAGATTCTGGGCACAAAAATTTTATTTCTTCCTTCACACAGCCCTTTTTCTGATTTTCCATAGTCAAAATGCTTCCAAACCTTCTCCAGGATGAGGGCAGTTTTTCTCAGCCACTTGGGGAAATATTCAGTAATCAGTTCAGGCAGTCCTAATTGCCTATCATTTGTGACTCACTCACTGGAAAACTGTTGCTTGACAGCCATAGTTCAAACCTAATAATGAGAATTAACTGCTATAATAAATTCAGAAATGGAATTCTGCATCTTTCTAAGATTCACATCCTCATTCCTAAAATAAGTAAGAAAGCACCTGTTCCCCTCATCAGCCTGACTTGTGTGAAAATAAAGTTGGTTGCTTGTGTATTCCACATGCCTTAAATGCAGCATTTAAATATTACCTTCAGTGAATTGACTCAAGGAATTTTTTTTTCTTTGCTTTTATACTTCCTCATACCACTTACATGATGTAATGGTTGCTTTGAATAACATTCTTTTTTCCATAATAAAGTAGTGGTTTGCATGCCATTAATCAAGAAATGCAGAGCAAATACAAGAATTTGTGTGATTTTGGTGTACCATTGAACTTCAGGCTCAAGTTTGTAGTTTGACTTGTTAGAGTACGGTGTCTTACTTGACGACTTGCTACATAGTTTTCTGACAGTTTTCTGGTGCTAGAAATGCTAAATCAAGTTTCTGAGGCTGGTAAACAGACCAAGAGAGATCAATGTAGAAGGTTCTTTTTACTGGAGTAAAGAAGCTTTCCCATTTGCCTTCAGAGAGAGCATTATCAAGTCTCATGAGTATTATTATTCTATATTAGAAATTTTAAGCTATCACCAATTATTCTGGTGTAAATCAAGTGTAACTTCATTAAATGGCTGCGACTGCGATGATGCATGTGAGAAGGGAATTAGACCGCTGATAATGCTAATTGACATTGCACCAAAGGGACTGAGGATAAGACTGAGCAACGCAGCTTTTAGTTTTTGAACACAATTTTCATGGCTGAGACCACAAACAGCTTTTCAAAGGACATTTCTCATAAATGCCATTCTCTTAAAAACTTTTTTATCAGCGTGTAGGAATATGATAAATGCTGAATTCTGTTTCACTGTAATAGGGTTCACCCCTATTACTATGCACACAAACTATTTTACCTTATGCCAGACATATGGAAGTGATCAATGTATGTAAATTACATGAGGAGGTGAAATACAGCTTTTTAGACTAGGAAATGTGTGCTTGTTTCTGGTTATAAGACACTGAAACCACACCAGAGAAGGAGACTTTAGGTCTTAAGACAAGTTTTCCTTTGAAATAATAACTGGCGAGTGGGTAGAATAGCAATGATTTTTGATAATCACCGTGAAAGCACAATATCGTCCTGAACTGAACCACTCGGTGAGGTCTTTCAGACACAAGGGTTTAGGGGGCAATTGATTTCAAGTGCAGGGCCAGACCGTGAACCTGTTCTGTGCAGAGGTGAGCTGGTCTGGGACCCACTTCTGAGGGAGTACAAACTATGGGCACGTGTTCAGGAGCATAAGTCAAGTTTCTTCAAACATGGGGTTTACCAGGCAGGGCCAGTTTAAGTGTCTGCTGTTCACATTTTCTTCTCCTCGTGTCATCATGTGTTCACCGTTCAATGATTTGAACCCACTCTATTCTGTAGGGTTCTCGGTGACTAAGAGAGGAAAAAGCAAGAGCTTAAGTCAGCTCTGCCTTTCAAACAGTTTGTAAAATTACTGTCCCCCAGCCAGTTTCTAAGAAATTCACACTTATTTTGTGACCAAATGTTCTCCAAAAATTTTCCATTCCAAGAAAGTTGGGTTGTGGGGTTTTTTGGTAGTTTGTTTTTTGGTGTGTTTTTTTTTTTTTTCTTTTTTTTTTTCATATTCAGTGTTGCGGAGTAAGAAACCAGTCTAGAGTCTGGCAGGTCTTTGTGCTAAGGCATTGTCATATCTTTCATTCTGAGTTGAAAAATGGACAGATCACTGGGTTTCATAAATGTGTGGAAAAGCTGTCAAAGCTCCTATTTGCATGTGAATGGTCAGCTGAGGTAGGAAGGGAGATATGTAAATAATTCTCTAGCTAGGTCCTGGCAAAGATCATTGCATTTCAAAGTACTGTGAAAAGCAGCACCATAAAACTTTAACCTATTCACAGGTATGGAAACTCCCATGCCTTAAATAGATCTGCTGTAATAATGACCACTTGGGGAAAAATGAATCTTAAAAAGCAATATCAGGTGTCCCTCTACTATACATTTTCTACTTCTTTTAATATTTCAGAAAAGATAAGCTACAAAAAGCCATTCTACCACCATCATAGGAAAAAAAAAAAAAAGGAAGAAAAAAAAGAAAGAAAAAACAGCACAAGATCTAAGCAGGAAGCAGATGTAGACCTTCATTGGAAATCTGGCAGACAAGTGTAACAAAATGGAAGAAATTTAAATGATTCACGTATTATTCTGAATTGTGTCAGTATCTGACCCAGGAGGCCCCTAAAATAATCATTACTTTAATCTTCCTTAGGAACTGCTCAACATTTCACTCTTCTGCTCTGCTGTTGTACTTCAGTACATGCTCAACTAGGTAGAATGGGTGAATGTTTTCTTTTAAAACTAAATGTACCCTTCAAAAGATACAGTTCTTCATGCATCCAAAAAAGGCAAAAAAGTAAAAGTAAAAGAGTAGAAAAATGAGGAACACAAAGTAAAATAAAAATCTGAATAGGATTTGAGCCAGACAGTTTTCTACATGTTTTATTGTACTTCATGTCTACTTAGAGAGAATTGGCATGTGTATATATGGAGAGAGAAAGATTTACTAAGCCATTTATGCCTGAAACAGCTCCAAAACCTGCGATTAGGCAGGCACAAGGACTAGAAAATGTTTCCAAAGTAAAGTTCACCTCCAGAGGTGATGTTAATTATATACCTACCCCTTAATCACAAGATAACATGGGACTGTTGCTTTATTTTACCAGTTTCGTTTCCCCCTATATTGTTCTGTAGTTTCCATCTACTTGTCTCAAAATACCATGATGTGTTTCATTCAAGCTCCATAACTGAGTAAATAGCTTGTGTCACCCTGTAATCATTTACAGCACACATTTTCTTTCTCGGAAAGCTTCTGTGCACTAATTTGATCTGGTTACATAGTGCTGAAAAGAACTCACAGAGACAAAGTTAAATGCAATTTCATTCACTAAATTTGTAAAAGACAATTATTCAAAGACTCTGGGATTTCCTTGATCACACTAATATTACTGTAATGAAATGTGATTTGTCTCGGTATTTACTAGAAGATTAAAAACAACAACAAAGAGAACTGATCTTACAAACTCCTACCCACTTGAGTAGTCCCATTGATTTCAACATACATGGCACTTGCAGCGTGAAGTGCCCTTTTGGGAGGTTATACAAGTTCTTCTTCACTTATAAAATAATAAAGCAACAAAACCAAGCAATTGTAAGGATCACTTGAAAATTTTGAGCTCTGTTTAGTTAATGGGAAGAAATGAGGCAAAACCTGTTCGAAATATTGTTCTGTTCCCAAATGAAAATTTTCATTCAGTAACAAGCCCTCTTGATTCTGCTTATCCCACGGCTCCACTGTGCTCTGCCCCAAGAACAGTATTCATTGCCTTGTGGTGAGTTCACTGCATCCACATGTCCAGTAGGATACAATGTCAACTGAAGTCACTGTAAAGACCCTCACTCAAGTTTGGTGGATCTTTGAGTCCTTTTAAGGATCTGTATCAATATAACATTTGATCAGATCTTTTTCAATGTCCAAGTAAGTTTAACCTTGCTTAAACTGAGTTTTTGAGCAATGGAATGTCATATCTTATCCAAGCCCTCTCCCGTTTTCCCTGCTAACAGGTCTTTCCATTAAAACCTTCTGTGCAGAAATTTGTGCAGAAATTTGTGCAGAAATTCTGTGAGTGTGGCACAGAGCACACATTAGACAAAAATCAGCCTTGAAGTAGTTCCACTGATTCAAGCACAGTAACTTTAGATAATTAATACTGCAATATCAGAATAAAGTTACCATAATGCAGTTGTTCTGTGCCCATATCTATCAAAAAAGGTACAGCATTGTGGAAATTGTTAATCCCTTACTGGAGTATTACTTACTCTAGCTGTGGCTCCAGATACTTTGAGTGAAAGCTCCTGCTGCCTGCTTCCCACATGAGCACATTGGAGAGGGCTCAGAAGCTTTCCCCACAGCAGGAGACTCCAGAGCTCCTTTCCTGCCACTCCAAATAACTGCTAACTCTAGCGGGAGAGCAAGGAATCCCTGCTCCTTTTCAAACATCAGTCTGACAAAGTGGGACAGCGAGCATGGGGCCATGTGCTCCCTTGCCCCAGACATCTTGTCAATAGGCTCTCAGTGCTCTTTGCAAAACAGCAAGAGGAATCTCAAATTGCAGCCACTCAGATGTAGCCACTTGCGCAGACACTTCTATTATCCTGAAATTTATTGTGGCCTGTGTCACATGTTAAGAAAATGCAGAAAGTCTCAAATGCAGTAGAGGGGTGGTGGGGCAATAAAATTTTACATGTTTTATGATAGATGTACATTTAAAGAAGGAAGCAAAAATAATGTTTTCTATTAAAAATTGGAGCAGAAACCATTTGTAGCATAAAATCCAATAGGAAACACGTTTACACTACTTCTGATCTCTGGTGCAGTTGGCTGTGAAGTCCCTCAGTAGGCTATAAGGGCCATTGATTCAATTAATTAGAGCTGTTACTTAAACTATGTTAGCAATCAGAGAACAACCCACAAAGTAACTCATTAGTAAAGGTGTCTATGATGTCGTGAGACAGAAGCACCCTAACGCTTCCGTAGTGCTGGCCAAGGATGATGTTAAAAGATAGAAATTGTATTATATATTAACATATATACAAACAATTCATATGTCATGTATCAAGAAGGCTACTTAGGGGAAGAAAGTCTCTAAGCCTGTTCAAATGATAACTGAAAGACACACAGACATCAAAGTTGTATAAAGTTGCTAGCCAGTGGCAGCATATATGGAGCATAAATGCAACACAGGTAACTCCTTCCTCTGCTTTGTCCTGCTGAGATCTGAGATCAAGAGCTCTCTCAACTGGCCTTTCAAAGGGATTTTTGGGTCTGGCAAAGCTCAACCGATGCTTCTGTGAAGCTAAGCTGAGGGAAGAAACTTCCCAAACTTCCTGAATTCTGGAGGTATCCTTAGGTGCATGCATACATTTCCTTACATAATGTATAAAAATCTGAAACTATTTACACACCCATACTTGGACCAGGTCCATAATCATTGCCAAAATATACCACACCCCGCTGTAAGTTATTTTTAGCTGTTCCTCAATGTAAATGTCTAATTCAAAATTAAGTTTCAAAATAATGAATGATGTGTTTTGTGTTTCAGTAGGTATAAACGTTTGTGTTGCAGAGTAGATGATTTAAGCATGAAAGGTCTTGCATTCCTAAATCTGTTCCAGAACGTGGGTGGGAGGTGGATCTTTTCTCCTTTGCTCATACCAGGAAACAAAGAATGAATGAATATTTGTCAGGATATTTCATCAAGACAGTGTTAACATTTATTGGAGATACATATGCACGTTGTGGAGAGAATGATAGCTTGCTTACAGCAAAAATTTCTGAAAACCAGGACACTGGCTTTTAGTATCTGTACAGGGTGTTAGCAGTGTTGATATTGAAATTAGCCGAACATGAGCCTTCTGCGGTAGTCAGTTAATTAGGCAAGTTATGGAAGATATCAAATGCTATTTAAAAGAAAAACAAAAAATACCCAACAACAGCAAAAGAACCCAACCCAACCCAAAACCAAACCAAAAAATCCACCCAAAAAAACTGGTGCAATTTTCTTCAGCTCTGACATAAGGGCTGTCAAGAACTATGTCTTCTCCTGTCCTCATGTTCTTTCTGTGACTATCCATGGCTGGTCACAAGTAGTCACTGCATTAGACTGGCTTTAATCTGGCTGGATATTGCATATTCTTATGTTTCCATGTCCCTGATCAGACTGGAGATTTCTCCGTCAGTGTCAGGATTCTTGCTCAGTCCTACCCCTGGGCACATGCTGATCCCCATGGATATCTACTAAGGAGCAGATATAAGAAATAAAGAAAACAAGATAATAAGAAGAAATAAAGGGCTGGGGTTTTTTAGCAGAGTCCCCATGTTTTAAACTGGTAATGGAATGGTCTTTCAGTCTTACGTGCATTTTAAAAAAACTGTGAAACAAAACAAAAAAATCCACAACAACAACAAAAACCCCAAACAGAGCTATTTCTAATAAAAACATTACTCACACTAGTATCGTAGCCCTGACTTTACATTTATTGGCATAAATGCAAACTTATAAAGCTGTGTGGATGTTTGCCATATGCAAATCCATCCATCCATAAATCAGCGTACAGACTGGAGACTGCACAGTTGAAGTGACTGTAATGGTAAATGAAACCTTTCACCACCAGGTCAAATGCAGTTCAGCATATGTGGTAAATGAAAAAGCACTATCATTCAGGAATTGATCTGCGGCATGTGTGAAACGAATGACTGACCAGTTCACACTCTTCACTGCCACCACTGGCACCCCAGGTTTGAGCTGGCAAATAGGTCAGAGCTGAGCCGCGATGGCAAAGCACTGAAACGACGTGGCTGATGACCATCCTCTATAAGTCATCCACAAACAGGGAATTTGCCTTACAGGACTGTCTGGTAGTGTATTACAAGGATTAGGCAGGCGTTTTCCATCAAAATGAATTGTCAATGAAAAAGGAAGTTTCCATTTAATCAAAATTTTCCACCAGTTCTATCCAAATGAAAACATTACTTTGGATCATTGTGCTGATCTAAGACACATAATACTATATTCCTCTGACAGTAAGCTCTGTGTGTTCAGGGTTTATAACAGCTTTGTGTGGTTTTGCTGCTTTCTTCCCCATTTGTTCCTGAACAGGACCATAACTCCCATTAAGATCTCTGAAAGAACCTCTGTATAAGGCTTATCTGATAGCAGGACAGCATAAAACCCAGTCTTAAATACTGGCAAACAGGTCCGAATCAGGGGTGAGGCATGTTTATCCTTTGTATAAGATGCAGTTGCATGTCAGAGGATGCCAGGTACAACAGGGCATGTTCAGAAGCATTTCCAGGCTTCTCAGTTTGAGGATATGACTTGTCCATGTCAAGGGCTGTGGAGTATATGCAGAGTTTTTCCTCATTAAATCCTAACAAAGCTAGACACCCAGACCAGACCAAACACAGATACAGTGATCAAAAGCAAAAGTTCTGCATTCCTGGATTTCATTTTTTGAGTTGTCACTCTGTGAAAAGTTCAGCATTTTGACTGTTTGTCTTCATTTGAAAACAGATGTTGGAATATTGTAATTTCCCTTGAGACAAAAAGAAAAAATAAAGTTCTTTGCTTTTCTCAGCTTTACTTATTGCTGCTATGAAACTGTGTCACCTCAGAAAAAACAAGGTTCCGTAAAGCTCCTATGTGAGTTGGGAAGCTCCAAACCATCTTGACATGTACAGCTATGTGCTAATGTCAAAACATAGTCTTCAACATTTATTGCAGCAAAAGCAGCATTAAAAACCGATGTCTGAATCTTTAATATAATTTAACACATTATTTTTTAGAAAATACTACTGCTGTTGGTTAGAGTTTACTTAAGAGAACTTTTACTCTGCTTTTAAAGAATAAAGCTCTTACGACATCACTAAGCTGAGATATGTATTTGCCTTCATGTTTCAAGGATGTTAGTAATGTCAGGAAGACTTGTCTTGTGGCTAAAACTCTGAATTGATAGATAAACTTAAATTCCAGGATCTTGCACAAACTTTCTTTGTGACGTCAGATGATATCTCTGCTTCAGCTTCCAATCTGCAATTACTTTTTGTACACATTTGTTTTATTTTCCATTGACATTGCATGTGTTTTGGAGGCAAGGACTTTGTTTTTGCACAATGACGTTCTATCTGGACTTCTCAGAACAAGTAGTACAACTGATAAATAACAAAAGTATTTTAGTTCAAGGCTCAAACAAACACATGAGCACCAAGAAAAAAGTCTTACTTTTGCTTTCTGGTAAGAAAGCAATAAAAAACAAATTAAAAATAAATTTGAAAAAAAACCCAACTTTGAACAACTCCTTAACAGTATACCCAGTTTAATTTCACAGACTCAATAAATTTAGTCACTTGAAATATACCTTTCTGACTGTGTTACTTTTGTGAATGAGAAGTGAATATTTTCAGAAGTCCATTCCTTTTAGAGGGAGGGAAAAAAGGTATTGTTAATTAAAAATATCGGGTTTATAATTTGCTCTTGGCCTTAAAGATTCTTGAAGTGGTTATTCCAATACATATAAAATTCAAAAGCTGAAATTTTCTGTTTTCAGAATTTCTCCCTTACATGTCGTCTTCATGTCGTGCAGTTCTCTAGATATAAAGGCTGCAAAATTATTCAAGTTTGTTATATAGATAAATTTCAATATGAAAAGGCATGCTTGTCTCACATTGCTGCTGAGTAGAAGCACTTTCATTTTCTTCTGACTGGTGCTGGAACTCTTTCGTTTTGTGTTCTCTTTCTCTTTTTTATTTTTTTATTTTTTTTTTAAAGTTTTTAATCTGTGGTTTCAGGTGTAGTTTGTTATTATCAGTGGACTGGAACACTATAGATTATCAGGGGACTTCCAGGTGTCACACAAGAAGAATGACTGTTTTGCAAAACAAGCTGTGCAGTCCCCTATGCTTTGGCATAGATGAATATATGAGAGTTACTAAGCATAGAAAACATTTCTGAAAAGTTAATCCCATGTTGTGTTTGAATGTTAAGGAAACCATCTACTCATTCTGAGGGGTTTAACCTTTCTTCAGGAGGTAAGTCTGGAACAATGGTCCTTATTTACAAAGGGTTTCCTTTATTTTCCATAAGGAATACAACACCAGAATTTCTCCTCTGCTGGAGTTGCTCCTTCCTTGATGTAAGTACACATTGCCATTGCTGATTCCTTCAAATACAGATTACTACAGTAATAATAAGTGACAAGCTATGTGTTATTTTGAAATAACACACATTATGGTTCACATCATGTCTTCAGAGACCCAAGCATTGTGTTATTTCACATTGACAAATGCTGCAAAGTGTTTGCGCTTATGGATAAAATATTTTCCATGTAACTCGGCTTTCATGTGTGTATTGTGCAACAGCGTTAGGATGTGGGCCTCACCACAGTCATCCTAAACCTCTGTCACCTTCCTCTTGGATTGCTGCTCTCCCTTCTGTGGCACTCGTTCAAAGCTTTTGGAAAGACATCAGTGGACTTGGATCAGTCCTTTAAACCGGTTGTGCCTGCTTGCTACTGCTTTGGTCCAGATGAGATTGTGGATGTCATTCAGGTCCTCGGTCCTGCTCTATGGAGGTGCAATCTGAAGTCTGTCAAATTCCACAGGAGTCTTCCTGTTGATCTTGGTGGCCTACAAACCAGGCCACAGCTTTTGGTTGGAGCTGATGTTACAACACTTACTCTCTTTCTGGACTCAACCCCAACAGCTGGCCTTACCCAAGGGGACAGGCCAAGGTGAGATGCTATTTACTTGCCTGGGATTTCTGACAAAATCTTTTAAGTGCTACGTAAACAGTGCTAGACCTTGCTAGGCAAGCTGGAAAGTGCTTTAACATACAGGAATGATGCAAGGGCCAATTTTTAAACAGGCGTTTGCCAGCTAAACGCAACCCTGGGTTTGGTCCCTTGAAACCCAGCTGTTAAATGTGCGTGATGACTGGGAATTAGGAATGGTAACATAAAGCAGCAAAGGATCTGACCTTACACAGACTACTTGAAGCCTGTACTATGTCTTTCATTGGACTGCTCAGGGTGCTGCAACTCTTCTGGGGCACATAAATGTACGGTCCAGGCCTGCCCACTGAAACCAGTTCCATTAGACTGATCGGGAATTTGTTGTCACATAGGAAATATCCAGGGCTGTGTTTTGTTGCAAAATCCAGAAAAAATGTGAATCCAGTCATCAGCACATCTTTTCCAGTTCCAGTGAAATTTACTCCTACATAACATTTCCAATATAGAAAGTATTTCAAGAGGAAAATCTCACATGGATTAATGTTTATTGGTTGCCAAGGCAATAGTTTGGAGACCTCTCTAGCACAAAACAGATAATATTATAAGCAGAAGTAGATTAGTATGAGGAGAAAATGTATCGACTTCAGGGAAAATAGTGTTCTGAGTGTTTGTTATACCTTTTAGACATTATATTAATTCTGCTTTGGTCGTTTTCCCATTCATTGCTGTACTTTTGTACTGTTATTTGTATGACAGGAGAAGTTCAGTTTCCCCATGAGGACTGGATGCCACTGTACAACGCAAAACAGTGTTTCTTTGTGGAAAACCCAAGAGTCCACTTAACAAGCAACCCCTAAGGTGGGCAGGGGATCTGAGACACTGTACGATAAGTAGTCATGCCGTGGTCGTACTGTGGTCTTTGGGACACACAGGAAAAAGACACAACCTCATCAGTCCTAAATTATCCAAATTTTGAAGAGATTGATTTTATTTTTCAAGAGTAAAATTAAGGAGCTTTAGCAGATGCTACTGAGACTGACAGCTGAGAAAAAACAGTTGAGATATAATGAAGGAAAATAAACACTCAGAGTTTCTGTATTTGTTTATTTTCAGCAAATAATGTCTTTAATATCTCTTTTGTAATCATAGGAGAGTATCAGTATATTGGGCTTTTCCAAACCAAACATGACTATAGATCTAAGCAAAAGAAGGCGTTTAAAACAACATCCACTCTGAATCATTTGAAGCCTAGCAACACATTACAAGAGGATTACAGACAGGAACGGAGCTGAATCCTGCACACTTCTGTTCCCGAGTATGTCTGTACAGCTCTTCATCCCTTCTTATACTACTATCGTGATCCAACCCATTGTTACGGAAGAAGTTACCATGTTCCTTTAGAACCCAACATGCCCATCTACTTGCCAATTATTGCTAGGTTTTGTTTTCTGCCATTTTACATCTGCAACTCTTTTTACAGTTCTTCTAAGCAGACCACAACAAAGTGATAATGAATTTTTAGATTCTTTGATTGACTGATTTCAAATTATATTCAGTTTTATCTATACTCTTTGATATTTCTAAAGCAGCTCTGAACCTTGATTTTTCAAAGGTAGCTAGTCAGCAGAAGTGTTGGATGTTTAACACCTTTGAAAGTACTGTCTTTTAAGAGAGACAAGCCAATTGAAAATAATCTTGCTCATTCATCCTTTAAAAGTTATGTGTTCTTCTCATCTCCGGCCCACACTATACATTTTTAAAATCATGTCCATAGTTCATAGATCACTTTTAATCAGATGTCAAGGTAGTCTCTGTGCTTTCTAGTGGATATAGATGTCTGTATATTCTATAAGTGAGTACATTCTGTATGTATGTATATTCTATAGGTAAGATTAAAATATTGCAAGTACATTATATTATAGAGTCTTCTGGGTACTAGAGACAGAAGCAAATCAGAAACTAGAATAAAATCTTGAACCTTTGGCCAGAAATCCAAGCCAGACTTTTCAGATTTGCAAGCGTATCACACAATCTTTCTTCTTACTTAGTAGTTTCTTTTAGTTAGCATAGTGGTTTTCATTGTCCTGAAGAAGCAGACCGTGCTATTTTTTGGGTTTTTTTAACTCTACTGTATCAGAGGGCTGCTCATTTCTCTTACCATGGATTCTATTTGCACCACAGGACAAGGGGCAATTGGCACAAGATGGATCATAGGAAGTTCCATTCAAATATGAGGAAAAACTTCTTTATGATGAGGGTGACAGAGCCCTGGAACAGACTATTCCTGTTCGTCCTCCTACTCCCACAACAGGAAGGTTGTGGAGTCCCCTTCTCTGGAGACCTTCAAGACCCACCTGGATGCAGTTCTGTGTAATGTACTCTAGGCAATCCTGCTTTAGCAGGGGAGTTGGACTAGATGATCCCTAGAGGTCCCTTCCAACTCTGATGATTCTGTGATCTCATGTAAGAATTTTCTCTCTTGTTGTCCTGATTATTTACCTGAGAGACTTTCAGATGGGATCATCTCTCTGTCTTTATCAGAGAGATCTGGCAAGATTCTAATGTTGTCCAGCGTTTTCCAAGGATGGTGCAGAGTACCCTGACAGAGAATAAAAGTGATGAGAGCAAACAGATTTTGGTATCTAATTGTCAGAGAACTCAGTATGGGATGTTTTTGAACTCAAGGAATGAAGGTTTTGCAAAGTTTGTTCAGTGCAAAGGTTTCTTAACTACGCATAATAATGGTCACCTACTCCTCAAGTTACAATTATGTCAAACAAGCAGGTGTTTATTTTCTCTTGATGATGATGACCCCAATGAATTTGACACATTTTTCCTTAGAATGTGGGTGGTTATTTCTATCTATTGTAGGTTTGGCTCATCTTCATATTTGGTCAGTTCCAGTGGCACTGGGCACGTACTGAAGTTAAGAGTGTTTGCACTATATAACCCAAATGTCACCTATTTAATCATGCTGCCTTTCTTAGAGGAACTTCCCAGCATGGATGACTATTATGGATTTGTGGCTATTTCTTTGCTTGCTGGACAAACGAGAAGAGTATGAAGGTCACAGGGATTCCAGGCAGGGCTGCCAGAAGAAACCTGCCTATTACAGTGGTTTGTGAAAGCAGTTTGATATTGGATCCACTCAAGCCATTTTTGGGATCCTGAATATGCAGCAAACAGCATATTTTCTTGCATGGGTGTTAGGAAATGACCTTAGATGTTATTCTGTCATGCTCTGTAGGAAACATATACAGGTACATTACAACATTCGTTAAGCCAAAGCTTACTATTCTCTGTAATCACAAAACTCCCAAGAAGTGTATGGCATTATGCCAGCTCTGTTTGGTGCATCTACAAAATGTGCTTAGTGATCAGCTGTGAGCTTGCTAAGGTGGTTAATGCAGTCGACAGTATGTTTTTGCCACACAAATTGTTCAAGAGTAAGGAGCTCTGTCTACTGTAGGGTTCAGCTATAGAGAAAATATACTCTCTGCAAATAGACATACAAGGCCCAGAGTTTTGGAAATTATTTCAGTTATACAAACATTTGGTGGGGTCTGATGAAGGAAGTGCTGACTAATGGTCAACAGTAACAATAGCTATTGACTGACATTGATCATCCCATCCCTGGGAAGAGCAGGAGGAAATGCAGCAAGAAGCAGAATAGGAAGCTGATGCTCTGTAATACAAGACATAGGCCTAAAATATTCCTATGGATGTGAATATAGTTTCTCTGAAATTAAAATAAAAATAAGTAGAAATGGACAGTGCAAACCTTGAGAACATGCTTTAAAAATCCATAATAAAGTGAATCCAGACACTGATATCTATTTCTTCTCCTTATCTCTATCAAAAGCAAGCACAAAAGGATTGTATAGGCTGGACAATATGACTTTTCCGTAGAGTTTAAAGCAGCAGCCTCACAGAGTGGAGTGCAAGGCTTCGGACCAAGTTTCAATAAGAGGAACTTAATCTCAGACCATGACTTGTACCTTCAAAACCAAAATAAACTTCATTCTTCAACTGCTAAATGGAGCTGGTGCTACCAAATAATCTTTAAACCATGTCTGGAGGCTGAAGGTGGAAAAGTATTGATATTATTAATCAAGAACTGTGGACATTAAAGGGGATTTATCTTCAATAACTTAGGGCAGAGTTACAATTCTCTTGAGGCAATTACACTGATATTAGACTTCTGTTTACCACAGTGTTGTGACTTGGGGGAACGTTAAGTTACAGGAAGATGACAGCATTGTGAGGCAAAATAATTTGCAGTATGTGATAAATAAACCTCTCCACTGCATTTGATAATGTGCCTGTGACCCAAATGCTGATAAGGTCACATTAAAAAAGGGAAATGTTATCACTGAAGAGTCAAACTGAGAAATCCTGAAAAGTTATGCTTCTCTATTGAATCGAAAAGAATTGCAATCACTTTACCTGGACAAAGTTTGGCTTTGCAGTTTTGCTTCTGGAAACTGGTGGAATTTAGGTTTACTGTGGACAGCGGTTCTTGGCCACTCACTTACATGAACACGTCATACATTTTTTTTCTTAGATACATTGATTTTTAACAGTAACAGTTCATTGTTCTTAAAGGCTAAAGATATAAACAAAGTGAGATATTGAGAGAGAACACTTTTTCATAAAACTGGAAAGTTGGAAAATGTAGTCAAGGCTTTGGCCATACACACACTTCTTCAAATTTGCAATAGGGAATAAGGGCTATTAAGAAATGAAAATATAAAGGTTTTATTTGATTTGTTTTGCAATACCATACATTTTAGAACATTACTAGAACCTTGGCTTATGGTTGAACACAGTGAAAAAACTACCTCTGCATCTCTTGTACATTGCCTTGGATTTCTCTTTCGAATTCATATTGGAGTATGTATTGAAAGTAAAAACTCTAATAACTAGAAAATAAACCAAAGTAATCAGTTATGAACTTCAACAATATCAGCTTCTTACACTGAGAGTAAGTGCCTGTTTAAAGGGATTTCTGTTCATCATTCTTTATAATTCAGTGTGATATTGTATTCCTTCACCAGCAGCTTAATTTATTTCTTTCACCATCTGCTCTTTTTTTTTCTTCTTCCATGCCAAAAAATCAATAGCGCTCAATGAGAAAAATTAAGCTATTCTGTAATTCAACTAAACTGGTTTTGTGCTGCTGTTATTCAGAATATATTGGCCTATTTTTTACACTGGTTTTGTTTAGCTAACCAACCCTTTTGTTTTCTTAACCTGTAAAATTTGAAGCAGTAAATAATGTGTGTGAGCTGATAGTGCCAGCACTTTTGTAGCTGTTACTTTAAAACATATTATCAGACCAGCAGGTTTTTAATTATGGGCAATAGGTAAAGTCTAATAATAAATGTGGGTACCCTTGCCACAGCTCTTTCCGGCTCATCCCTGAGCCACTTGCATAAACACAGACCACTAGCCAAAGCACTTTCCATGCCAAGCCATATTAATCTACTGATATCTCAAAATGTCCTTGTGTGTTCCCTGGGCGGCCAAAATAGTTACGTAAGTTTTGTGAGCTCCTAGAACTACATCTGTACTCTCATTAACACCTTCTGTCCCTGTGGAGATATAAATAAATACGAGTTTTCAGAATACGAAGTTTTAGATCAGAGCACTTTGCTGAATACAGGACCAAATGAAAGCTAAAATCAGGAATGCAAAAACTGTCCAGGGGAGGTCTGAAATAGAGGAATGATAAGGACCACAAGAGATTGTTTATCCAGACAATGTCCGTCCATCTGTGATAAACTTACACAGGGGGCTTCATGCCACACATTGCAAAGGAATTATGGTAAATGGGAGCATTTAGTAACCTCACACTGGAGCTTCTGAATTATGATTTCTCTTCTGGCCTAAATGGGAATAAGCTGGCTTTAGGTAATTTAGCCATTGAAGTGCCATGTTCCACAAAGTGCTGTAGTATTATTTAGTCTGGGTTTGACATTAGATTTTTAAGACTAGATATTCTATAATTTTAGACTTATTTCTTTTACGTAACATGATGTCACCAAATTTCACATCACGGTGTCATTAAGTCCATATTTTCAGTTGACTGGTTCTAAATGACACATGGATGATGGACTCTTTGATCAACCAAAAAATGTCATGGCAAAACTCATAGATCTGAGCAGATTATACTCATGCATTCTGTATCAGAAATAAAGGATAATAAACCATATTTTTCTGTGGAAAATACAGCTAGCTGTACAGAATTCCTTTCTACAAGCACTTATAATTTAATACAATTCTTTCTTTCTACTAAATACTATTACTATAGTACCAGGAATTATGTTGGATTTCAGGTTCATATCCCAAATGTACAATTCAGGATATGCTTCAGACCTGTTTATTCAAATAATTTTATTCAGACTGTAGCTAAAATAAACAGAGAAGCAATTTGAAGAAACTTGACGCAGGTTTTTCTGAAAGTCTAATAGACATAATGATTAATATTTCCAGGAAGGCTGATGATTAGACAAAATAATGGTATAGAGAAGAACTTTCAGAGAAAAAAAAAAAAAAAAAAAGATGGAAAAGAGCTCTTACTGAAAATTACTGGTAACCTAAACCACCTGCAAAAATACAGTGTTTGCAATAGAAGTCCTTAAAGTTAAAACACTAGTGAAAATAATACAATTATTAAATTAAGGATAATTGAGAGATAAAATATTGAGATTGATATGTGGAAAAATCGTGTGCCTCCTATTTTTCCATTTCTATTTCAAACAGACCATGATATTCGTTAAGGATTCACTCAAATGGATGCGATGAAAGACACGAACACTAACAGGAAAAATATATTATGGCTTTACACAGTTATCATTATACGATGCAGCTCTTTGTCAGCTACCAATTCATCAGCACCGAGAGTGCTTGCCTGCTGCACCTAACAACATCCTCATGCTAACAGTGCTGTTTTCTCTTGAAGTCTCATTTATCTTCCTACACAGGTCATTAAAGTTTGAACCTGCTTGCTTGAAGTTGTGTCTATGGTTGCCACTTTCTCTGTATCCACCCCCGCAGTGTTCTTGTGCTCCTGAGATCTCTTCAACAACAGCAGCAGCAAAAAGTACCAGAGTTTTTGCTGATAGAAAGCTGAGGACAGATCTTGTTTTAGTTTCACTGAGTTTCTAGCTCTAACAAGTTGCAGTAGTTTTCCCTGAACAACAAAATCTCACTTCTAGTGGGACTTGATAATTCTTACAGTGCCCACTCTCTGTTGAATAACACATAGTACTGCACACAGTACACTGCCATTATCTTGGATCTTCTTGCCTGCTTTGTTAGCTCACTGATTCTGTTTTAGGTACCTATGTGCCATGACAGAAACCCCTAATTCATCATCGTGCTTGTGCCTTCCTGTTTGAGGAAGGATCGTGACCATGTAGACTGCTGCAGGAGTGGTGGGATAGATCAAAAAAGGTTTGAATATCTGTGAAAACTACATTAACTGTTAAAAAGAGAATGTAAGTAACTGTATGGGAAACTGAGTATCAGAGATGGATCCTGGTAGATGGCAACAGTGAGAACGTCTGTCAGTTATTACATTATCACCAATTAATGTAGATTAGAAGGGACTTCTGATTGAAGTCTAGTCCAATCCCTGCCCCAAGCAGACCTGACTAAATTGGGTTGCTCAGGGCTCTGTCCAGGCAACTTTTGAGTATCTTCAAACTGGAAATTCTACAGCCTCTGTCTGGGCCTCTGTGCCAGTGCTTGACCAGCTTCATGCTGAAGAAGTTTGTCATGATTTCTAAACCAAATTTGCTGTGTCACCTCTTGTCCTGTCAGTGGGCACTTCAGCAAGAGTCTGCATCGGCCTTTTCTATTACCTCCCACTAGGTAGTTGGTCAGTGGTAAGATGTTGACTTAGTAGGCAACCAGCATGAGTATTTAGGGATCAGTACTGCCATATAGTATAGTAAAAAATAATTGTAAAGATTCTAGGAGATCAGCTAGTAGAGAATGTGCAGGGCCTATTTTTCACTGGGGTAGAATAATTATATATGTTCTGTACTGGTATACTGACTCCTGGCTGACATACAAACTAAATTCCTTGACTTAAAAGCAGACAGCATTTAATTTTAATATAAGTTGAGATTATTATTATTTTTAATCAAAATGTAACTGGATTCCTTGTAAAGCTTGAGGTATTTGAACCTTTTTCTAGCCCTCCTGTGTTTTGATACCACCCAATGTGTATTTTGATTCCATGTGTTTTTCCACTATTATGCTACTACAAATATTTCGGGCATGATAGTTTCTAATGATTGGCTGCATGTATTCTGCTTCTGGTTCATATGTACTGTATATATGAGATCTGATTATTCTGGCAGCTGTTGGGACAGCATCTGGCTTCTGGGTAACATCACCTCTTCCTGCACCCAAATTGGATGAAGTGAAACCAACATTCCCTCAGTTCCTTAATAGCTCATTTTGACTTCTCTGCATACAATATGACTTGATACCAATACACGAATACTAGGGCAGACAGTACATTTATTCTGGCTGGTATATTTTGTATGCAGGAGCTTAATTCTTACAGTTTTCTCTTTTATTGTACTGCTTAGATAGGTAAAATGAAAATAAATCTTATTAATGGTAGAGCCAGGTTTGTTTCTTACTGTGGCTCGGAATTGTGGAGATGCTGAAAGAAGACAGCTGGTCTAGACAGACACTCCAGTAAGTCAAGAAATTGAGGAAGAACATCTGTAGGAGAAAGAGGAATATTTGATTTCAACAAGGCAGACATAGCAGTGTCATCTCTTCTTAGCCAAATGACTTACGAATAATTCAAGAACATTACTATATGTTGTGCGCTTTAGAAAAGTGTGTGGGAGTAATTCAGAGAAATTTGAACAGACGACTGAGTGTTCTGCTCTCCTCCACATGAGTGCTTATTAATTACAGGTTACTGGAATAGGCAAAAATGCACAGCAAAATCTAGCTTCTGTGGCACATATCTTTAAATGTGGTAAAGAGGAGCTCAGGTGTGCCTTATTAGAGCTCTAAAAATATTACATACTCAAAGCATTCCAACATTTCTTGGCTTTATGAGACCATAGTTGGCACACATCATGTAGAGTCAGGCTTTATTTCCTTTTGCCTTCATTTCATATCCTTTGTTCATGAACCCATCTAAGAATCTTTGTCTTTCCTGGAACCACAGGACAATTTTGTTTTGGTAAAAGAATTTCTACTTTCTAGCAACTTGCTTTTTATACCGTGTATTCACTGAAATTTCCTTTTCAGTATGTAAAACAATCACTTGGAGAGGTATGAAGATTCCTAGTTTCTACAATGATCCTAATGGTGAAGTTAACCCATGTCCTCTTCTGTTTTCCAAAAAAAAAAAGTCACAGATTTTGATCAGATCATCTACTTCACAGTTTTTGCCACACTCATGGAACTTACTCCCCATCATTATATGGAGAAACCAAACAGCACAATTATTAATTTTTTCTAGTTTGATAGAACAATACTTCTTGTGAGCTCCTCCAGATTCTTGGTGCAAGTCAGGTCAATACAACACTGATGAAGTACAGTTATGTTTATCCCAGATGAAATAGATGGGTTGTCAGGCTGGGGCTATAGGGATTCAGACTGTAAGAAGCAGCTGTCTCTCAAAAATGTTTAAGGCAACTATATGGGATCCAATCCTCTTTACTCTTTTTTTCACCTTGCACTGTACCTTATCAGACACTGCAGGCTTTTTAGAATTCTCTTAGCTCTCTATTTTTGTTTGCAAGGTCACTGTTTGCTTGTCACCAGAACTAGCATCCATGGAAAAT
Source organism: Thinocorus orbignyianus (assembly GCA_013400375.1). Taxonomy (NCBI): domain Eukaryota; kingdom Metazoa; phylum Chordata; class Aves; order Ciconiiformes; family Thinocoridae; genus Thinocorus; species Thinocorus orbignyianus. Next base: position 1,450,467 of record VXBW01004281.1, read on the forward strand.
GGTGGTAGAGGCATTTTTCAACCTTGAATAAATCTGTTTCTTCAAAACATCTCTCTCTAACTGTTGCTACAAGCTATGCTTCTTGCTCATTGCTACAGAGTCTATCTGGAGCCTGAACTGTCAAAGGAATTTAAGACTGGTTGAGCCTGCTCTTCCTTGTATACCTCTGTGTGTGGGAGTCAGGAGAGGGTGAGATCATTCAGTGCACAGCAGAGCCCCAACAAAGGCTCCTGCCTTGCAGGGTCTAAACTCACATTTTTGGGTCTGCCACGCACGCCAGAGTGAAACTGCCAGAAACAGCACCTTCTCAGCTGTTCTTTTGCTAAGTAATTCTTCTTTTGCTATCTCTAAGGTAACTGGAATCTTTATGCTTTTTATCTTTCAGCACATCAAGTGTATCAGATAATAGTTAAATTAGAACAATAGGAGATGAGATGCTGTGTCAGCATGTGGGCTGCAAGTGGAACAAAAGAGTCTTCTTAAATTCAGTACGTTCTGAAAATACAAAGTTAGTGGCAATGTTCAGCCATGCAGTAACAGACCATAAAAGGAAAATGAGTTACTCTTAACACTGCAGTTCTTTTGTGTTTCTGTATCAACATCCCCTTGTTTCTTAAATAGCCATAATGTATTACAGTGTTAGCACAGTATTTTTTTCCTTCTGAACTCAGTAAGTACCTTCACTGTTTCTTCCAGACTATTCTTCTGCAAAATAGGCTATGAAACCACTACTTGTGTCTGTTAAGTCTTACTGTGCTTTTTATGGCTGTGATGCACATGCTGTCCAGCAGCTAGAGTGAGATTTGGGGACCAAGATTTGTTCAGTGTGCTGAGACTGTTACTTACCACTGTTAAGGTGGTGTTTACCTATGCTCCCCTTTACCTGATATTTACCACATTGTCTCATGAAAATACTTCACAGGGAACTTTAATGTGGTAATGTAATAAAGGCAAACAGCAGGAATAGCAATGTGATGTGTTCTTTCTACCTGAAGATTAAATGTAGATGAAAGAGGAGGACTATTTTGTAGAAAATACCAATCCAGAGTAACCATTGCCTGTTCACCTTTGCATGATTTGTAAATGTTGTTACTTAAAAAGACATTATGTTGAGAATATATGAGAGGATGACAAATGAAAAGATGATTAGTAGATGAACATCTACATATCTTTATTGCGATATACTTACGCTGTTTGAGAATCTGGCCGAAATTGCATCTGAATTCCTCTCTGACGTATCTGAAATGCGTATGCTATGGTACAGTGTTAGAGATTTGGGTCCTACCTTTTTCAATGAAAGCTATGAATCCTCCTTTGGCCAGTAATGCAGAAGCAGTGGTGTTTATGCTTCACTGTATCCCTCAACTGCTCTACAAGGATCAGTTTGCGCCATATGTCCTGTTGCCCATTGGGTTGCTTCCTGTTGTTGCTAACACTAGGCAAAGTATTACTCCCAGGAATACCTCAGGAAAAATCTTTTAAAGAGAGATTAATGAGTTTTGGGTTTGGGTTATTTTCGTTTTTAATAACAGGAGGGACATGCCTGCAACGCCTTATTATTTTTTGTTAGGTCCTAATTTATCAAAGTTAAATCGGTCCACTTAATTCGTAGGGAAAATATATCATTAGAAGACACTAATTCAACCTCCTGCTCAAATCAAGACTATATTCAGAATTAGGTCAGGGGGTTTTGTGTGTGATTCAGTGAAGTTTTGAAGATTTCCAAGAATGGAGACTCTACAACCTCTCTGATTGTTGTTCCAATTAAGACTTTTTTTCTGTATATCCATTCAGCATTTGCCTGTCACAACTTGTGCATGTTACCTCTTATCTGTTCACTGTACACCTGTAGCAAGAGTTTGCTTCTCTTCTTTGTAATCCCCCAACAGGTAGTTGTAGACAATAATTAGGTCACCCCTTAGCTGTCTCTTTATTCCACAGACATTACTTGCTTAGGCACAATAAGTTCCAGTCTTCTGATGCTGTGTCAAACCTAATACGGCACTCAGCATTGCGGTTCCCCACGGTTCAGGTCAGCATAACTTCAAGATTTTTTGCTTCACATCATGGTGATAATCCACAATTAGAATAGTATGAAGAAACTTTAAAGCATTTATCTTTTTTGAAATGCTTCTGCACTGCCCAAATAAATGACTGAGAAGGACACTCAAGCCCCATCATTTTATTGGAATGTGGCTAGAACTTTGCATGAAGGGTAAAGCACAGTGTAATTAGTATTATTAGCTGTGAAAATAATGATGTTTACTAAACTGGTCTAACACACCCAGACAGTAAATGATGCTTACTTTCTCTCAACCCAAATGCTCATCTTCATATTTACATTCTATGAGTAGTGGTAGTGCAGATAAATGTTTCAATGAATCAAACTCTGGAGGGGAAGGATTAAACACATTAACATTAGGTAGTAATTGCTGGCATAGTTAAATGTCGGTTTATTTAAATATAGCCACCAAATTATAATGGGCTCTAACGCATGGGAATGAATTGCACTCTTGTTATGTTCAGTGAATACTTAGCTATATCCTTTATGTAAACATCCTACTCACAGTAATCCAGTAAGGACATAAGGTAGAGTCTGTTTATTTTAAGAGGTAAACCACTCAGGATTATACAGGAATTAGGATGTTCATGCAGATATGGAGGTTTCCGATGTGAGGAAACTACAAGTTGTCCATTTCACTTGCTTTTACTCCACAGTAAAATGTGGACTATCTTCACCTAATTGTAAAAGAGTCTATAATCCTGATTTACAGAAACATTTTAGTGTAAATAATCTAAGTCAGAAGTTAAATGCTGTTGACTTCAGTAGGAGATTAATGCGTATGAAGTTTTAAGACTAGAAGAAGTCATACTCTTCTGCATAATGCATACCTTATTATTTGAACACTGATTAAATGTGCCTGGTACTTCCTGTGATAAATCAATGGTTTTAGTCTCTTATAACTCGTGATAGTTTGGACTGAAAGTTTACAAGCTGAGCGTCCTGCTTCTTTCTATCTGGAATTTTTTGGCCAAGAACATCACTTCTGGATGCATATCTGTGGCATAAACCCCGGACTGCCTCTACCACAGAGTCTGAATTCCAGAGAGGAAACCTTACTGCAGCAGCCCATTTCATATTGGAATTGCAGCAGTCCCATGCAACTTTTGATTACATGATTTTTGCCTGCAATTTCTAAGGGTCTTGTATTTTGCCGATGACACCAAGCTCGGTGGCGCTGTTGACACGCTGGAGGGAAGGGATGCCATCCAGAGGGACCTGGACAGGCTTGAGAGGTGGGCTAATGCAAATGGCATGAAGTTCAACCAAGCCAAGTGCAGAGTCCTACACCTGGGACGTGGCAATCCCAGGCACAAATACAGGTTGGGCAGAGAATGGCTGGAGAGCAGCCCTGAGGAGAAGGACTTGGGAGTGCTCATGGATGAGAAACTCAACATGAGCCGGCAGTGCACGCTGGCAGCCCAGAAAGCCAACCGTATCCTGGGTTGCATCAAAAGAAGTGTGAGCAGCAGGTCACGGGAGGTGATTCTCCCCCTCTACTCTGCACTTATGAGACCCCACCTNGATGCGTGGGATGGGGCTGGATAAAGCAGCAAGGTGAGATCAGAGTTGCAGGTTGTGTGTAACACCCCTACCTCATTTATTACAAATTTTGTATCTGCGTGATGAGTGAGGCAGGGGACAACAAGGTGAAGGTAGCCGATTCCTCTCCTGGATATCTGAACTATTATCTTGCTGCTTTGCCATTCTTGTGCGCTGTGTGCTAGATGGTCCCTGACTGCGTGTTCATAATGTTTCTGGCTATCTGTCTACCTTCCCTCCAAAGGCATATTCCTACACTTGGCAGAGTATGGGATTGTGATTTGAAGTCATGTATCCCATCATACTAAGTATTCTTAAAGATCAGGACTTGTTGCACCAAATCGAATGCTTAGCATTTTAGGGTACTCTTTTTTTTTTTTTTTTCTTTCTTCCTGTGTCTTCCTGTGTTTCTTTGATCCTATGTTGGATCCTGATGGCTTCTTTTCCATTGAATCATGTTTCTGATTCAGATTTTTGCCATAGGAAGAATGAAAAACAATTTAATAATTCTCTCTTCCAGACCAGCATTTGAGGCTATGTAGTCATTCGAGCATATACTGAAAAAGCTCAAAATTTGATGCACTAATCATTCTGCACAATAAACAAAGTAAGGATAACATACAAAAAAAAAAGAACATATGAATCTTAAGTTGTGATGATTAATGAATACCTGCAATTAAAATACTGCAATCCAGTTTAATGTTGATATCTTTTTCAGAATGAAATGATATTTGATTCATTTTATTTAGGTTCTTAACTTTAGGTAGACTTGATGTCTTTGTGGGGATCCTCAAGGGCACCTCACAACTTCCACTGACCTACAAATTAGGTCAAACACTTATTTTAGGCAAACGGCTCCATGATATAACTAAAACTTAGGCCCAGATTAGATGTCCGAGTTAGCCATAGTGCACACCATCCATTATTTGAATATTATTCTGAAACAGTTCTTAAAATAGCACGTGGGACAGTAGGACCTGCATGCAACATGCACGAAACACCACCAAATCCCACTTCCCAAAACCCACTCTCAACTCACATGGTCAGACGATGGCAAAATAGAAAATTCCTGCTTTCCCTATGCAGATTGTTGCAAAGCACGTCAGACTGAACATTTAATTGCAAGATAAGAAATGTATTTGGAGCACTGTGCATAAGAGCATTACCCAGTGACATCCATTGGGACTCTGTGTTTTAGCTTAAAGTGCATACTTTTTAAAAAATGTTTCTGAGGTTATAAGGGTAAATGTTTTGGAGGAAGTTCCTGAAAACACAGGTCCTGTAGGAACCATACCCTTAATCCGTTGGCTTGATTCAGTTTTCAGCACAATCAATAAAATCCCACTGCCTTTGCTTGGCTTTGGATTAGACCTCAAGGGTCATGAACTGGTTGAACTAAGCAGTGGAGCAGATGCAAGCTTCTTCTACTAGCAGACCTTTCTACCAGATTTTTTGTTCAAACTTATTAGCATCTGACTCTCAGGAGTGCTTTCTGGAATATACATCTGCAGAAACCAACATATACAGCAAATGTGTGAATTATTGTTTTAAGTCTCAAAGCTTATACTTCCAAAAAGGGCAACAGTAACTTTCTTTTAAGGAACTGGGTACTACCTTCATATATGCCTCTGAGCATGAAGACCTCCTATTTTGTGGGGTGTTTATGCACTCCTTTTTCAGCTGTTGTACTACAGTTTAATTAAGCAATATGCCACTTAAACTGCAGTCAGCCACTATGGTCAGGGTACTTTTCCTCTGAACACCGTGGAGAGTTGGCTGTTCTGATTTCATTTGTTCAAATTAATGTGTTAACTCCCTCTGAGGAGGTAAGTAGTCTGTCACAGCTGGAGGCAGGACCTCTGCACACGAATCTTTTTAGTTCATAGCAGGGTTCAGGCATGCAAATGTTGACATTTTGAAATTGTTTCCCCAGTAGGTCAAATTGGTATTAATGGCTACAAAGAGAAAACACATCTACTCTGACGCCTTTCATAATTAGACTAGCTAGAAATAAACCCAAGTGTTTGCCATTATATTAGAAGCCATGTCAGCTGCTGCTGGAATTACATTTGTTTAAAGAAAACATAAAATAAAACAAAATACTTTATCTTGAATATTTATTTGACAGTACAGAAATGGTTACAATAACTTTTGAAAGCTTCAGGAAAAGTTTAACTTTGGAAAAAGCAGTGCATGGGCTGCACACTGTTTGGTAGTGCTCCATGGAGGCTCAGGATTCACTGACTTCAAGGCTGTGAAATAGCCATGCGTGAAGATTTTCCAATATGTATGTGTCAATAGGAAACCTCTTAATCATCAGGACAAGTAATTTCCCTGGCTATTTTAGAAGTATGAATGTAATCTGCACCATAATGTCATGATGCTGCTCTGTAATGTCTTTCTTGGGTATTACTTAGTTTTCAAACATTATAAACCTCTAGGCACTTTATTGTGATGGTAGTTCCTTCCAGATTTAATCAAAATCCTGCTAGATGATAGGGAGTTTTAGAGACATACTTAGTATACTTCACTTTAAGTTATATCCACATCTCCTGTAAATGAACTGGAGTTTACTAAAAATAATAAAGCAATAGTTATACCAATTTCTATCAGCTGAAATCTGGCTCTTTAGAACTTACTTGGAAACACCCAAAGTCACTTTACTTTTGAAACACTGAATCTGTGTCTTGCTAATTTTAGTTCAGCTGCAACTTTAAAACATTATTTTTAATATTTTTTTGGCAAATCTCTGGAGTATACCACTAACCACAATGTGTTAGCATGTGACCATCAAGGAAAAATGTGAGTTCTCCTTTAACTTTCACTGGGGGTTTTGTGTGAATGTTCCTCATCTGTCAACAGTGACTCATGGTATCTTGGATCAATGTGGGCATTTGGAAGCCTGTGCAGCAGTTGACATACATATACACTTGAATATTGCACCCAAAGGAGCATTCTTCTAGGGGGAAATTAGCGGAGTAACCAGCGGAGCTGCTGAGAATGAATAATATCATTGGCTCTGGAAGGGTAAGTGGAAAGAGCCCTGCCTTTTCCCCCAAAACATTCCAATTTTTAATGTGTCCTTTACATAAACCAAGCTTACACTGAAGCTACACAACCTGTGTAAGCAACTCATTAAACTCATTGTGCAGGCGTGGCAATTTGGTGCCAATGGAGAATGTTTCCTGCATTCAGGTGAAAAATGGTCCTGTTTTAAATCACTCAAAGTGCAAAGAAATGCAGAGTGTGAAGCAATGAACTAAATTAAAATTAACAGTACATTTTGCAGAAATTGTTACATTTGGTAATTATTATTTTGCATAAAAAAGAAAAGAAAGCAAGCCCTGCTTTCCATTTCAGTGTGCCTGGGCCATTTCATTAATACCTTCAGTATACTGATTATCCTCTAAAGACTTCTGTTCTGACAGGGACCCAAAGTAAATGATATGAATGTGATCTCTGCTCTCTGTCTTGGTAAGAAAAGCGCAGTTTTAGTGGCTTGAGCAAAAAATGATATACGGAATCTCATTGATATTCCACTGGAGCCTCAGAAACATAGAACTTTCATTATTTCTCTTCCCTGATGCAAAATTCCGCTGAACTTTCTTCCTGATGCTAACACTGAGGATAATGATGCTATTGTGTTTATGCAATGAATAAACTAGATTGACAAGACACCTAACATCGGTGGTGTGGACTAGATGTGCTTTGTGCTGGTACAAAAAGAGACAAAATGAATTTTAAAAAATTACCTGGAAACAGATTAGTTTGAAGCATGGTGTGCAGTCACAGCAGCTTTCTCCCCCTCCTCTCACCTCCCAGTTAATTTCATTGAAAAAAATATTGCTTTTTTATTGGTTTTAGGACAGTGTTGTCACTTTTTCAGTTGTAATTTATGTGCATATCACCTCTCTTACTGACATTTGCTGCAGAAGGTGGGAGGAGATGTAGCTTGACATGCTGCAGTTTGGCCGTTTCAGTTGATAATATCCATTAGGAACCTGCTACAAGCTGGTTCAGGTGGGACCGGCTGGGTGCACTGGGAGTCAAAACATCCTAAAGTTACTTTCAGTTATCTTTGAATCCCCTTCTGAGGCTGCTTTAAACAGAGCCTGATGCACCAGCGGATTTGGTGTTCAAACAAATCCAACTATATTTACATTGATGTGTCCTTAAGCAAATGAACGTGTGCTCTGAGGTCAAGCACCACAAAGTTGTATCCAAATCTTGTCATGCATTAAGCCCAGCCAGACAGCAGGTGCTACCTGAGTGCTAATAATCTACTCACTTTCCCTCTTCCATCTCTACTGGAAATTGCTGATGGCTCTTCCTGGTGTTCTCTTAAAAGATGAACAAGTTCACTTAAAATCTAGACAAGTTATTTCAAAACAGAAGGTATTTAGAAGGCATTAGAGGTTAAAATGCTGTTACAGAAGATGGATTCACTCAGCATGAAATAGAGGTGTTTGCAAATACTTGCACTCACCCAGGGAGGCCCCAGAGGCTTTGAGGAGAGGAGACAGAGTAGGGAGGAGGACAGGTCTGGGAGGTCCCATGGACAGGCACTGAGCGTGAGCCAGGTGAAGAGGGAGAGGCAGCGATTATTTTGATTGATTACATTTGATATCTTGCAGCTTGGCTTTTCTTCTCCAGACTCAAGTCATGGCTGCACTTTATCCACACATGACTGGGAGGGAAATACGCTGTCTCCAACAACAGCCAAAGCAAACACATAATGTGAGGTTTCCATAATAGGGATTCTCCATAGCAGAAGATAATAGGGTTTAGTCAATCAGATAGTGATAGGTCCCCAGAAAGCTCTTTAAGTCTCCTACAATTTGAATTTGAGGAACTTGGTGAGCTAGAGGCTGTGTCTCTAACATTAATAGCCTTTTAAGGATTTATATTTTTTGATCGTATCAGTTCGCGCCTTAAAACGAAAAACAACTTTACCATCCAGAACAGTTGACGTCAAGAATTTCCATGGCTTAACTCTGTGTTGTGTGAAGTGGATTAAGACATTTTTGGGGAGATTTTAAAACTAGTTAAAGCACTTTGCACTGTAATCTTCTGGTTTTTATCAGAATTACAGTTCTAAGTTTGCTTGCATGTCATGAAATTTTAGGTAGAAGCGCACTCCTCCCAGCTCCTTTTGGAGTATGCCCCCCTCCCCCCCCCCCCCCAAAAAAAAAAAAAAAAGTAAAAATAGTATTTGCCATTTTTAATCTAGCAGCTAATTAGAAATTTCTTGTTCCCCATTTGAGTCTGTAATAACTACAAAAACATTGAAGGTTGAATGAGTGTGGTTTGTGTAACCTGAAAGAAATTTAAAACTTTGGCTGAAAGACCAGCATTAAGCATGAAAAAATTCATTTTGAGTTGAAGAATGGTGTTGGGGGCTTTGTTGCTGTTCGATTACCAGTTATGTTTATGACATTTGGATGGAAGGGGAGAACTGGAAATTCCTTTTTTAATGTGCAGAAATGAACCTAACAGATTGTAGGTACTGCTGGAAACATTTGATAAATAATGGTTAGTTAATTAGTTAATTTGAAGTAATATTTAATGTGATGGGTATTAAATATATTCCACATATTGCAAAACCACAGCAATCAGCTTCTTTTATCTGTAAGTCCATTGATTTTCATTAGGGTAGAGTGAGAGCAAAATTTGGCATCACTGCTTACTATATTTTGGCACTGAATTCAGTGCAAGAAGGGTCGGTGGTTAGAAGTAACTCCTTTATTTTCCTGCAATTAAAGTGCATTAGCAGAGCTGTGTGTATCTGTACATAAGCTACACAGGCAGTTTAGCTGCAGTCACTGCCTTCATCCCCTTGCTGAAATTCATCCAAACCCTTCCCTGTGGATTAGAAAGAAACAGGAGGTATCAGAAAAGAGAAGGTTGTAAATCCAAGCATGAATTTTACTTATCTATTCTATTAACGTGAAAAGACAGTTTCTAAAAGTGTTGGATATGTGATCAAAGGGAAGGGTGGATCCCACTCTGCATAAACACATTTTAACAGAAGGAGTGTTGATAGCTATGTCTGGAATTGAAAATATGAGGTCACTGATTTGTACCCATATAAGAAAAGCTGGACACAGTCCATCTAAGCCAGCTGTTACATAAAATATAATGATTTACCTACAAGCAGAACTACCCCAAAGACTATTTGCATCTTATTAGTCACAGGAGTGTGAAGAGTTGTTAGATAGACACAAGAGTTTCATATGCTATTTTCAAGCATAAAAAGATCTTTTTTTAAAGCAGGTCAAATGAGTTTTCAGAACTTCAGGAAGAGCTTTATAACAGAAAATCTAAGTACTACCTATTCTATTCTTCAATTTTGCATATGCAGTTAAATTTCCAGGGAAGTTTCCTAACTCTACTGACTAACTAATTCACCTTAGTAAATGATTTTGCAGTTTTATATTGTCAACTCAGTAATAATAATTATTTATATATGTTAATTATTATATTATTATAATTATTTATATATGTTAAAGAAGGACTTGTTTAATTTCAGACTGAATTTGCATCTGCCGGATTTTCCCCTACATCACAGTATTTTAAGCTGTAGAAAGACACTCTCTTGGAGTGTCTTATGCCAGTGAAAGAGTTCACACCCTCATTCACTGATGACTGACCCACTGCAGGTCACCCTGTCTCACATTGTCTTGAATTTGACATCTAAATCCTTCATGGTCCTATCCCATTAAGTCTCACCGAGAGTCAATGGTAACTTGATTGTCAGATACCAAAGTTACACATGCAAACAGAACCACTGGGCTTTCTGAAAATTTCCCCTGATATCCCTAACAACACTTCATATTTATTAATTCTTCTAAATTACCTCACTTGTTTTTGAAGTACATTGGTTTGGTACCTGAAACCAAGATTTCTTTAAGACTTAGAAAAAATTTTACTATTTTTTGCCCTGAAAAAGGTATACACTTGCAAGAAGAAGAATTCTTGTTATCACAACTTCAACTCCAAAATACTTATTGACAAAACTGAGACTTCTGACTCCTAATTGTGGTGCATGGTATGTGAACCATAAGACTGGATTTTGAACTTTCAGGTTCAGTTGTTAGGAACTTAGAATAAAGAACAATGTTGTTAAGAAATGAATGAGAAAAAAATGAAGGGACTTTCTCGCTGGGCCAGCTTTTCAGAAAGGCATTTTCTAAAACATCATGGTACTTTAAGTACCTTGTTGCTTAGTAGTCCCCAAACGTCTTGACAGGTTTTGACATTACCCAGATGGTTTTATTTTCACCTGAGAAGATTTATTTTTTTCAGAAATAATGCCTCTTTAGAAGAGAAACTGACTTTAAAAATAAATAAATAAATCAAAACTTCTCCAATTGTATTAAAAAACGGCATGTAGACATTTTGTCTTTGGATCAAAGTATATCTGACTTTAATTCATCCTTATGATTATGACAAAGTATAGTCATATCCCCTGAGCTAGATTCAAAGTATTTTGCTTGCCTAGCCTGAAGTAACACCCTAGTCATTCAGTATGCAGCCTTGTCGAGACATGGTTAAATGAAAAGTCAAATCAATTACTCTTTGCTGGCCTCTTAGCCAGTGGTTTTAGATGCTACAGGTATTTGAGTGAGTTTCAAGCTAGCTCAGGTGTCTCCATATTGCAGCATGGTCAATATTTTGAGCAAAATATGTGTGCCTGTAGTGTAACGGTTCCTTTCCTTCTTTGCTTTTGTTCTGGGAGAAGTTCATGAATCAGAAATCTGTATCTTGCTTTCTGGGGCACAATGAACGAAAACTGTGGTCCATGCTACTCTTGGACCCAGGGCATGCAGAAGATAGGATGTGACAGTCTTCCCATCTCGTCCCCGCTTGGCCAAATGGAATATGTTTGTGCCCTGGGAAAATAACTACCTTTGCTGTTAGTCATCAAGAAGGTGTTCATGCCTCTGTGATATATTTAAATGAGACAAGGATGGTACTGTTTATAGATAAGGCAATCCTTGAAGTGACAACTACCCACAATTTCACTTTCTTGATAACCAGTATCAGTTCTGCTCGTTGAAGACTAACTTCCCAGCAGTATCACACAAACAGTTGAGAATTGATGAACTGCTAACTAGATCTGATAGCTGAGCTATTTAATGAATGGGATTTAGCTGGCTGTTTACCTGTGCTAGCTCAGAAGATGGTGTGATTTAGGGTTATGCAGTACCACAGCGAGATAGCTAAGCTCACTGAGGATATATTACACAAGGTAGAAGGCTGAGTTAATATGCCTACACTGTTTCTACTGTTTGAATTAGCATGTTCAGAAACCATTCTTGCTAGCTCAGCATTTTGCCATATTATTTTGCTACATTTTAGAAAACATTGAGAGTTACAGATGTTACTGTTAATAGCTGGGGGCTCATTGGTACAATGCGTCGCTTCCATTATTTCTCCTGTGCATTCCTTATATTAGTACTTTGCCATGGGATAGCAAAGATGTTACCTACCTGAGTCTTAAGCCAGATCAGTTTTCCCTGAGATAGATAACTGCTTAGTAAAACCAGATCCTGGTCTCTTTCCACCTTCATAGATTTCTGCCTGATTCATCACACACACAAAAATGCTAGAGATAATAGTTATTGTCTATGATTTTGTAACAATGTTATGCTTAAACAGCTGTGAAGTTCACAGTTAAATATGTGCCATAACCTTTCTCACAAAGCCAAGTTCATAATATGGGGTGTTACAATAATTTTACATCGGTATGAAATCAAGCTTTACAAGTCTTTGTAAAGCTCAGAGGTTAATATTTCTCAACAGCTGAGCAATAGGGACAATCTGGATTCACTTCCAGAGACAAAAAAGGACAAATAGTGCAAACAATAAAGGGAAAACAGGTTGACTTTAGAAATCTAAATGTTTTATGTCTTTGAAATATCATGTGACTCTTTCAATTATTGAAATCAAGAACACTTAAAGGGCTGTCATGTAGCTAAATAGTGCTGACATTAATGAGCTAAAATCTTCTCTCAGTTTTACAGTATAAAAAACATATGCATCAGTATTTTGAAGTCAAAGGAGTCCATGCTTATGCTGGTGCAACTGAAACAAAACATTGGTGCAACATTCCTCCTTCCAAGTATCTGGTTTTAATCAAGCTATACTCATGGCCCTAAAGTTTTCTTTGCTGCAGTGGAAGGTAGGCAGGAGTGTTTCATTTAAAATGCTTGGTTTACATCAGGAGTGCACTAAAAACTGTATATCTTGTCCTAGCTACTTCTAATTGATAAACTGTAATGAAAACATAGTACGTTTTCTTTCAGAAACAAAAGTTTTACAGAAAAAAAAAATCTGTATTTTTTTTTCCTTTTAGTCAGGTTCAGTGGAACCAGGTGATTGGCAACTGTTATGATAAGGTAGATGAAGAGGATGAAAGCTGAGACTGATTGAACAGCTGTGAGAGGCTCTGTTCCAATTGTATTTTGATTACTGATAAGATAACCCTCCCTTTTCTCCCAGTGATTTATCTCATTCAAATTACAATAACACTGAATTGCCGTCAACAACAAATGCTGGGTAGTTTCAAGTTTATCTGGCTCATAATATAGCAAAAACCCAAAGGTGCTGATTACAAAAGTTTTCTTGTTACCTTTCTAAAAATGGATAAAGCACTTATTACACTATGTGATCTCTTAAACTTTATAAATCTGGGGTTTGTTTAATTTCAGATAGAACTGATCACTTTCTGATATTGCCAAGCAGTGTAATTCTAAAATTATGTGAAAGCATAAGCTTTTGCACGTTTTGGTTTTGTTTTGTTTTGTTTTGTTTTTTATCATTTTCTGTGTCTTTTTTCTTCTGCTCCTAATATGCTATCAAATGATAATTGCTAAAAATAATTTTGAACTATTGGAACACTTTGGATGTTACTAAAATACTGGTTAAACACTAGTTAAAAACGTAACAAACCAAAGGTTTCTGCAATTATTTGTTTTAATTATTTTTCTTTTTTCTCAGATGAATTATCAAACAATGGATAAATTATCTGTCCTTAATTAATTACTTTATAGAAGTTTGAATTATATACCATAGTCTGCTAGTAAGATTCTTATTTTTTCTTAAAATGGGTGGCTAGACTGTTCTTCTCACTAAATACTAGACCCTAATGTTCCAGTGACATCTGAGGCATAGATGAAAGAAAGTAATTGCGGTATAAAGTAGTCAGATCCTGGGGGGATGCTGGGGGAGGAATCATAGAATGGTTTGAATTGGAAGGGACCTTAAACATCATCAAGTTCCAACCCCCCTCTCATGGGCAAGGACATCTCCCACTAGACCAGGTTGCTCAAAGCCCCATCCAACCTGGCCTTGAACACTTCCAGGGATGGGGCAGCCACAATTTCTCTGGGTAACCTCTTCCAGTGCCTCGCCACCCTGACAGTAAAGAATTTCTTCCTAATATCTAATCTAAATCTCCCCTCTTCCAATTTAAAACCATTACCCCTCGTCCTATCACTAGACTTCCTGACAAAGAGTTCCTCTCCAGAAGAAGTTATCCTTCAGGACACTGGCCTTGTTACTAAGCATTAGACTTCAGGTGGGGGGTCAAGCTCCCCAGATTTCAGACACCTGACAAGCACCCAGCTGAATTAGTTCCAGTCAATCTATATACTATATGAAAATACTCCAATGAAACATCCCTTTGGGTACATGGAAGCTGTTGTCTCTTTTGGATGGGGAATGGACTAACAGCAAATCTGATGCCTTTCCCTGCTTCTGTCCCTGGTTTTGCCAAAGCGCTGCTGGCTTATGCCTTACTGGAGGCTGTTTTGATTTTCTGCCAGTCCCTGCCTTTTCTTTGGCAGGGGTGGACTTCACAATCTACACTTAGACCAATAAAATGAAGAAGATACAGCAGAGCCAGGGAGTTAAAATACCTACTTTTTTCCTTGCACGGTAGAATTAGTATATTAGAATTCAGCAAATAATCACTTAAAGAGTAATGACTAATTTATACCCAGGATTATTTAGACAGGTATACATGCTGATATACAGAACAGGCAAAATATGCATCTGTGTAAGCAACAAATGCATGTGCAAACACGCGGCCACCTGATACTCTGTAGCCAAAGTAAAAGCCTGGCGAGAGAAGAAGGAAATGTTCTAGCATGACATTGTGGGAGGCATTGCTCACAATTCAGCAAAATCCCTGCTTGATGGCATAATACGCATTGACTCACCTTTTATCTTCTGCTAGGAGATGCAGAGTGAGATCTTATCATTGCTGGCAAAGGAACGAAGGTCGAGATTTTTGTGCAACCAGCAACCCACTCATTTGGTTCCCAAGCGTGTTTTGACGAGCAGAGCTGCCTCCTTCTTCCAGTCACTCTGCAGTCACCAGTAATGGGACATGGCCAGATCTGAATCTTAGCAAGGAAACTGGGAGACCTTTCCTTTTATTTTTCTCGAAATTGATAAGGCCCTTTGATCCTTTTCAACCAAAGTAATCTTGGCTGGTGTGTTATTGTGAAGTCTGTAACAGGAACACAGGCCAAAGCTCACAAATTTTCTAACTTGTTACACAGACAAACTCCCTCTCACTAGGAGTAGGCAGCCTGGTAGATAAGTAAAAAATAAAGATGGTTTTCTTTTGTTATGTTCTCCTCTTGACAAACTCCACTGAAGGAACACAGACATAAAGCAAAGTTTACAGTGGAATACCAACCATGGATAAAGCAGACCTCAGGATCTGCCTGACTGTATTCATCTCAGCTATAGCTGTGGTTTTCTGGCTTATTCTTTAATGAAAAAAGTGTCACAAAAATAAACCAAATCTACATTCCATATGCATGCATATCTCCATGGATTTCACTCCAGGAATTTGGCCCTCTCTGTGTATACATACTATTAAGCTGTGATTCCATTAGCAAATTAAATAACTATGTATTATAAAGGAAGGCGAGAGTTAGGGACTGGTTTTCTTCTGTAAATTTGCCAGCTTGGTCTGGCAAAGTGAATGTTCTGACACAAGTCAGACTGGATCAACAGAAACATCAGTTAACAGAAGAAAGGCCATGCAGACTCTACAGAAAGGCATATTGAAAACAGGCAAATACCTCAAGCTTGGACACTGGCAGAGAAGAGGCAGTAAGATGGTTAGTAGGAGAATCTGGCCCACGAGCCTCAAGAAACTCGACCTCTATCTGGTTTCAATGATAATCACAAGTGAAAATTCATTATAATATGATGTTTTTTAAGATACGGTGCATTTCAAACTGTTATTTTTGGTCACCATCAATATGTGATATATACGTGCGGGAAGTAAGCACCAATAACAAAAGCAGTTAAGTCATTAGTACCTTCAAAATACAACCACCAAATCTACCTCATTTAGCATTTTATAGACAATACTACAGTCATAATGTGCAGTGGTTAGCTTTATAGGGTTCATTCATTGCTGTTCAAAACAACAGGCATGACTATAGCTGAGGCTGTCAAAAGGAAATAGAAAGCACTCTCTGAGAAATTACTGAAGAAATGATACTTGGCTGCAAGATTTGGTGGAGTAATGTTACCATCTTTGCAATAAAAATAACTGGGCAAAGCATAAAGAAAGTGGGGAAAAAAACAACTTTAAGTACAGGCAACTGTTATCTTTCTGTGTAGGTCATGGATATGCCAACCTTTAATATGAATAACAGCAACAAAAAATGGGAAAGAATGAGGATATGCATAACACAGTATTAATTTCATTGACATATTCAGGGCATTCATCATTTCCCCCTTGGCATTGCAGTGCTATCTTTGTTGTAAATCTTGGTTTATTTTAGCACTGATCAGCCATGTACCTTGCCAGTATGACTGATCAACACTTAACAGAATTGATGGATATCAGTGCCCTTCTGGGAGTGTGCCCTGTTGCTGCTCTTTCTATCATGCTCTCAGCAATAGTCACTAGCTGGATACTGAAAAGAAACTGGATGGTAAACACTTGGAAACTAATTAATTTGAGGAAGTAGAATACCTAATTTGTATTGATTGTGCAAATGCTGTTGTTTTGCTCTTCAACAGCCTTTTCCAGAATGTCATATGAAGCCATATTCATCACTGGAGAAATACATGTAGGTTAGAATAAACAGCAGAGGAACTGCAGGGATTATTTAGGTTTTCCCTTCTTAGGTGTGATGTAACTCAATCCTAACTGAATTAGTAGTGAATGAGAACCATCAGTACCCAGATGATTTTTTTCTCCTCAACCTATGTTCTCAACTTGATTTCTGATAAGGAGAAACATAATTTCACATGATTTGAAGTGCACTGTTTGGAATATGTTTAGGATTAATCTTTTGGGCAATAGGCACTGGAAATCTGGTCATCTCCTGCAAAAGTCAATAATGGGACAATACGAAAGATACTGGATTAAAACCCAGGAGAAGCGTCATAATCTTAGAGAATCATAGACGTAGAAGACAACAGGGATTTGGCTTTCAGTTTGATTTTAAATTGCAACTTCATAAAAAACTCACCAATGTTACCTTTAATGCTGTTGTATTTAAAGAGTGACAGAAAATGAAAAGGGAAAAAAATATATTTCCCTGCACAGCTACACCTGGCCCTTTTAACTTATACTGTGGAGACATATGAACAGTGAAGATGGTGATGTAATTTACTCTTGGCCATAGTAAACCTTAGACTCCAGTATTATGATCTGGAATTTTTCATGAGTATTAGAAAAGAAAACATCGATCACCATCTGTAGAGGTGAATATTTAGAACTCTGCATTAGCAAAATCGTATCAGGCTTGTTTTAAACCAAGTGGCTGTGTGCCTAACTGATCGTATTTCCATTTACAGCAGTTTTATATTTGTGTAACGTTGACTTCAGCAGACACTTGTCTTTACGCCATAGTCACAAAGGGCAGAATCATATCTGTGCGAGTTCAAACCAAGAAATATGAAAAAAATGACAAAGGTTTTTGACAGCTATATTATAAGAAAAATGATCAGATACAGATGACAGCAAAGCATTTCTAGCCAAGAGAGTTCTAAGACGAGTTAAGCAATCAATCATCTGCATCACTCACTATTCAGCAAGTCGACATTCAACATCTGAATCAGTCATTACAATGTAAAGAGAATTAGTAAAGTCTCTAACAAAATGCAAATAAGTGAACTGGAGGACAATACAGTCAAATTCTAGAACTTGGCAGGAAGCCAGAAGAATTATTTTGACAAGACTGCTTGGGGTGATTTGATTTCTTCTTGTTACATTAAAAAAAAAATAAAAAAATTGAGAACTTAAGTCTTGAGCAGTACAAGTTTTAAAAATTATTCTGTAATATACATGTGCAGGTATATTTAGCTAAAAGGAATATAGAATAAGGAACAAAATATAGTGCATGCTCTGACACTTTGTTACTCTTCTATGCAAATTAATTCTTTTTGGTACTAGTGAGAGTTTTTTCCAACAAGTGCAAAGGATACCAAGGCAAGACTAGCTTGAATGGTATACAACTCTTAGTTTTATCTTTATCTTCCTTGAATATGTTGCCTACTTATTCTTTCCATTACAGAGTATCAGCCTGCTTCAAAATCCACTTGGTATAAGTGAATGTAAAAAATAGGTTTAACATCTCTGAGGGCTACTAAGCTTCAGGTCCTGAAATTCTGCAAAAAATCCTAAATACCACCCATATGTAGGGCCAAAAAAGCCCCAGCTAACATCTTCCTTGTTCTGGTTAAAATAAAAGGTGGAGGTGGGGGGAGGAGGCAATAGAAGAAAAAATGAGTTTAAAAAGAAGTTGAAGCAGCAGCTTCTTTTTGAATGCAATTTCACCTTGATTTTTAGCAGCCTAGGGAATGCTATCTTACACACACTCATCAACTGGGGTAATGGTGGAAGATGGTAGAGATCTTATTGAAAAGCTGAAATTCAGAGCAGGTAGCTGCACTAGTACATAAATCCTAGACATCTAGGCATTTGGCAAATGTTTTGAGAGGAGTGACACAGTTCCTTGGCTCTCACATATGGCAGAGTCTCTAACACAAATGTAAGGTGCAGTGAGATCTGGCCATACCCTGTAGCCATCAGCCCTTGGAGCCCGATGTATTCACTCCCTTTCTCATCTGTCCTCAAGGGTACTGTGTGAGGAGCAGCACTGGCACCGAAGAAACTACTCCTGCTCCTGTTACTGCATGTTTGCCTCCATACATCACAAGGTTGGGGCTTGAACTGTGTAGGAGTTGTCATCCCAGGGGAAGTTTCTTATCGATGACTTACTAGTGCAGACATGCCTTGAAATGAGAAGAGATGGTTTGGGTTTAGTCCTGATATGAATGTAGGTAGGCAGGAGTAAAGAAAGAGTGTTTTCAAGGAAGTTTATACTAATGTGTAGTACTTTATATGTGCTTTATGCTAATATGTATACTAATATGTATTATATAACAGAAAAAAATATTTTTAAGCATTTTCAGGAAAATGTATATGTCTTTGTTAATTTTTGTGAATAGTTAAGAGGATTCTGTGGATCCTTGTGCTTAAAATCTTGTCCTTTGGCAAGTGCAATGTCTCTGTGAAGCGTATGAGAATCAGAAAACTGTTCTTGAGTTTAAACAGAAGTTTTATTACTTTGATGGATAAATACACAGTTCCAAACAATGGAACAACATACTGCCTGTGTCAGTAAACTGGGAAGATGATAGAACATGTAAGAACAGAATGTACATGTTATTTTATCTCATCAACTTTATTATCTTATTTTACGTCCATCATTCTTATCCCCTTTCTCATAACACACAGATCTGTATGAAATATTTTTGCATGTTGGAAGTAGGGGATTTTGTGTTAAGATGTGGTTTTTATTGGCTGGTCATGCTCAGGTTTATCCTTGTAAATCTCATTGATTGAACAAAATTGAACTCTGTCCAACAGTTGATAACTTGCATGGATAGAATTTTACATCCTAAAGCCTCATACAGCATTTGAATTGATTTCACTGATGTTTTGACCTTTGTTTGTGTAGAGCTGAATCTCACAAGCAGTTTGGGTTTGGGTACTTGAAATAAAAACTTTCATGGGCCCAGGTACCTGATGCTTTCACTGGTTTCTACTCCATAAGGCTAAATTCCTAAAATGAAACCTGTGCAAGTCAAAATATGTCTGTGTTGTGTTTGACCATATGAACAAGGAAAGTATTACCTTTATCTTACAGAAATGTTGGAATCCAACAATATAATAAATTTCAATGGACTAGCTAATAGCTCCAGTTACCATACTTTCCTGTTGGATGAAGAACGGAGTCGGCTGTACGTTGGAGCAAAGGATCACATATTTTCTTTCAACCTGGTTAACATCAAGGAATATCAAAAGGTATTTTCCTTCATGTTTTGTACAATGTAAATATATACTCATAATGTTGCAGAATTGTTATTACTCAGACTATATTGGTCACTGTATGAATTACGTAGTAAGTATTTGTATGTCAGGAATATTATTACAACAAAAACATTTGCTGGCTCTGTGAAGAGAAATTTATAATGAACCTATAACCTATGACTGTATAATCCACAATGCTTTTTTCATACTATGAAAAAGTAAATGATAAGTGAATAATCCAGCTGTTTCCCAAGCAAGACATACGTCCGTGGGTACTGCTAAAAAACCCCAAACAACTATTATGACAGTTTACATTAAATGGCCTTATTACTCTGTATTTGTTTGTGGATAAAGAAGAAGCTGTTTGGGAGTCCAAGTGTTGATTTCTGTCCTTTAACCCAGCACTTGCAGGCACTTTGCTTCTGCTGCTTTCAAACCAAAATAGATTCAGTATTAACAAAAGAAGAATAGGTCCATAAAAGCTTGCCATTCATGATGGAGAGTGTAATTTTCCAGTAAAAGTTGGTGACGAATTAAAAGCTGACAAATGGTTTCACGATATTCTTTTGTTGCAGTCTAAATAAACAATTTAATTTTTCTTTTATTTTCATAAGACAAAATGCTAAGAAAGTAAACAAGGGGGTGGAGGTTTGATTTGTTATATTTAAGTGTTTTGATAACACATTTTAAATCCAGAGTGTACCCTTTTATGAGAGATATATTGCTTCAATACCCAGGGATTTTTTTTCTTGGTGTTCTTGACCTTTTGCCCGTTTGACTATTAGCTTCCTAAGATGATAGCAATAAATACCTTGTGTTTTCTGTTCAGAGGGAAGACAGGCTATTCATTTGTATTCTCTAAGGAAAAAGGATAAAAGGAAAACTGGGTATTTTCTTTTCTATTCTCTTTAGAGCAGCTATAAAGGAAACTAGCTATTTATTTGAATTCTCTGAGGGATTGATGGCTTAATGTGCAAAACATCTGGAATAATTAAAGGAAAGAAGGTGTTTTCATTGCAGAAAGCAACTCTGCAGAATGGAAGGAATTGTATCTTGCATGCTTAAGTACTCAGATAGCTTTAGAAAACTATTTTACATTATATACAAATATTACTGTATCTAATATTAAGGATTGCTGTTTGTAACATAGAACTAAATGTTTGCAACAGTCTTGAAGAACAGACCTACAGTTGAGACTTTAGATTTAAGAACAGACAAAAATCCCAAAGAATTTGGGGGTATGTTTATTAAAGACAGGATGATCACAGAAGGAACTTCAATCAAAATTACAGTGCAGTCAGTGTTGTACTTCAGTTGAAACTTCACCAGTTGTTGTTTCCATCATGTAAAAAACAGCTAAGGTTTATTTCTAAATGCTGATAGCAACAAAGGAGCATAACTCAAAAAGCCAAAATATCCAGTCTATTAAAACCAGTCCAGTTTAACTGACTTTTAAACGAAATTAGAGGAAAATATTGTGCTGTGAGAATAAGGAAAGAAGAATATCAAGCCACTCATTTTTTTTTTTGATTGGAATATTGGTTTGAATAATATAGAAACCTTTGCTCAAAACTTGAACTGGTCCTTTTGGGAGATCTGAGAAGTTTGGTTGATGTTTTTCAACCTAGTAAATTTTAATTTTCACATGTCTCTGCACATTTTAAACTGAGAATAGAAACAGGAAGTAGCAGGGATCCTTTGAGAGAATGTGCTCATAAAATTTTCAGCCTTATTTTATAGACTTAAGATGTTCGATTTCTGTTTGGATTTCATTAAGTTTTAAGAAAATTTTGAATTTAAAACTGTGGTTGCAAACTGAATTTTCAAATGTCATATATAACATCTCCTTTGACCTATTCTGTCATCCATATTAATTCTTTCTTCTTTTATTTTGAATACTTTGCCTTTTACTTTCTTCCAACAAACTGTATTGAACACCAAGGCTGTAATCCAGACTTATGGCCATTCATATTGCATTATCTGAGGCTCCCAAATGAATACCCTGGCATTTTATGGAAAGATCATGTTTTATTCTATATGTAATTCCTAAAAGCTTTTAAAAAAAACATTAATAATTGACTGTGAGGGTCTCTGGATTTTCTCTGTATGAGGTGAGATCCATTTTTTGTTAAGCAAACATTACAGTAAACCTAGATTTACGTTTACTTGTGTTAAATTAGCTCTATAGGAACAGTATAAATGGTTCTATTTTGATGGTGTGATGCTTTTTCAAATACCATGGCTTCTTTTTTATTATTTAATTAACTAAACTTAGTAAAAGAGTGAACTAGTGGATACAGTAAAGAGTAAACACCTAATTTCTGATGCTGTAACTTTAACATGAGATTGCATTTCAGATAAATCCAATTTATTGTTAGTAAGTACCTACATTTTTTGCTTTCAGTCTCCATTCCACTAGACTTAAAACAGTGAAAGAACATTCACTTAATGGAGAGTCAACCTTCTTATTATTAGCATTCAAGATTCATTGCTGAGATTCACAATACAGACTGTATTTCAAGACTGTTTTTATTCTGATTCCTATTATTCCTGTTTTGTTCCTATCATTTAATTTCTTTGTTGTCAAATTTTATGGAAGAAAAGGAAATAAGGAAAAGAATGGGGAAAAGAGAAATTGGATAAAGACACTCTGTAGCATTTGGTCTGCAATTTGTGATTGTTGAAGCATGAAATAACACAACGTGATTTTTCTTCTATGTCTTTAGATTGTTTGGCCTGTATCTCACTCCCGAAGGGATGAGTGCAAGTGGGCTGGAAAAGATATTCTGGTAAGTACAAATCTTTTTAGCATTTTTTTTCTCTTTTATAAAACATTGTAAATATTTTATTATGTCTTATTGTGCTAATTCTTAAAGTATTTTTCTTCCCCTGTAAGGAGGAATCATCTCTGAACATAACTTCACTCTTTAGTTATCTCAGCCTTCTTATTTGAAATAACGAAATTTTTGTCTTTATGATCAAAGATTTAAATTTATAAATGGAAATCATGCAAATGAAATAGAATTTATCCAGCAAACCAACAAACAAAAAGAATCAACAAGAAAGACAAGGGAGGAGAAACATCGGAATCGAAAATACTAACCCTTGTATACTTGACTTATGATCTCAGGGTACATAATATTTTGACTTATTTTTGCCCTGCTCCAGGTCCCAGCCCTACAGTGAGTTCCAAGAAGTGCTTTCTCTTTGTGGCATCTCACTGGAGTCAGTGGGTTTCCCTGAGCTCTTTTCTGCATGGAGTTCGTAGCAAGATTGAGGTCAAAGAGGTTTTAACATTCTGCGTCAGTTTTGATGACTCAGAAAAGACACTGTTACACTAGGCATGGTTTTCTGTACATTTTCACTCATTCCTGTGTACATCTTATTGCCTGTATTTATGAGGTAGGAGAGATATAGCCAGTAGCCCCCAAATAATAGTCATTCCATGCTGATAATAACTGTCTTCTTTATAAGAACAATATGGGAAATGGGAAGAGAGGGCTGAAGAACGAGGGAAAAAAAGATAAAAAATACATGCACGCAATAAGCCAAACAAATACTTGCATAGCATAGCCAAATGGGAAATCATTGTGGTTGCCAAGGTATAACTGAGAGTGGAACTTGGCCCCGTGTGTATATGCTATTGGCCTGATTTTCAGAGATGATTCTGTAAAATATTCATAATGCCAACCAGATGCCTCTAGAGAGCTCCATTTGAATAATTTCCTAGGTCATAACAAAAATAGTTTCATCAGTCTTTACCTAGGCCATAGAGGACAGTTTTCTTCATAAAAATCCATTTGGGAACAGTAGAGGTGGATTAGGTAAAAAATAAGATATATGGGCTAAGCTATATATGTGAAGGGACAGCTGAAGTGCCAGATACTTGGGCTATCTCATTACATAGAAAAAAAATGCGTTTAAATTAATCCATCTTCATGTTCACAAATAACTTTCAGGAGTACTTTGCAAGGTGAGGACTAGAATATCTAATATTCAAGGTTAAAAAAAAAATAAGGCTAGTGTTAAGTGTCTGAGCAAATAAACTAACCTTGCAGCTTGATCTTATACTAAGTATTATATTACATTAAGTAGATTTTTTTTATAGCTGGGGTTGAAGCTAGAAAATTACTAAGGCATTCAGCATCTAGACTGAGTATACTCTTTTATTTTTTAATAATTATTTCTGGAAATTCATAGTGGTAGGAGAGAGTATGTTTTATAAGTAAACCCGTTCCGATCCATTCAATGCAAGTGGAGACACCGTTATTCTGGAGTGAGCTGGGAAGTTCAGCTCCCCATTCTTTGACTACTGTAACTTTTTCATTCGCCTCGATTCT
Source organism: Thinocorus orbignyianus (assembly GCA_013400375.1). Lineage (NCBI taxonomy): Eukaryota > Metazoa > Chordata > Aves > Ciconiiformes > Thinocoridae > Thinocorus > Thinocorus orbignyianus. The sequence continues at coordinate 1,474,771 of VXBW01004281.1, forward strand.
TTTGCTTCTTATGATATTAGGGCAGCTACATCTGCTGATCATGAGGAAAAGGTGAAGCCAGTACCAGGCACTAGTGTAGTGTGTGACCCTGGCACATTAGCTGCCTGCAATGGTCCTGTGCATTAGGAGCGCTCCCATGAGCTCGTGGAAAAGAATAAGGCAGAGCAGGAAGACAGAGTTCAGGTTCAGTGCAACCCAAACTGAACATAACAGAAGTACAGCAAAATGTTGCTAAAATCATGTAATTACCTTTCATAAACATTTTTTCACATATGTGTTGTTGCGGGGTGGGTTTGCTTTCTTTTTATTTTATTTTATTTTTAGACTTCTCTACAGGTATAAGAAATAGAAAAAAAAAAAAAAAGAAAAATGCATAGGTTGCATATAATGTGGGTCCAGTTTTCTGAGGCAACTAGAAAGATGGAATATATATCTTTGTATATTCAAGTCATCATCTTTAGATACTTACAGCTAGCTATTCTTGCCATAAAACAGTGCATTGCAAACAAATGCAACTGCTTTAACTGTAATTACAGATATAGATTACAGATAATTTAAGAAACTTATTATTCCTCCCTCATTTATTCCTTAGAGCCATTGTCAGTACCTTGGGAGTGCGAAATATAAAGGCTATAAAAATAACTCAACAGACTCTCATTAGAAGGAACAAGAGAAATAGAGGACAAATAAAGTGGCATATAAACCATGCTTGATTTAATATTGCTTTCAGCACATACTGCTGCTAAGATATTAGATATTCTTTGCTTGTGATGGTTCAAAACTTTCCGCATGACAGTCTATATGTCTACATTGAGGTCTTTTTTTAAAAAAAAAAAAAAACAAAAAAAAAACCACGACCCTCTTTTTTTAATTATTGATCTCCAGGGGAAGTCAGTGCTGAAAATGCAGGTCCCCACTAATAGGCCAGGTGCACTGCAGCAGCTGCAGCGCAACTATAACCCCGGCTCTGCCCCACTGCTAACCTCGGCTATGACCTCCAAGACTTCCTCTCATAATTATAAGAGGTAATTTACTGTCGTTTTCACTCCTTCAGAGGGATTCCTTGAACTGACGCTGTCAGTCATGCCAGTCCTGGTGCAGCAGGTTTGTCGCTCAGGACGGTCCATGTGGGATTTGAGGAGAGCAGCTGACTTGGGCTGTTCCTGCTCTCCTGATTTCCCTTTCTTCCTTAAGCAGTCATTTTCATTTCGGTTTCTTAAATGGCTTAGTATATGTTAATTAGTTAAGCTTTGCTCACAGATAGATAGATAAAACTTTTAAAGTATCCTTCAGAGTGTTTTTTTCATATAGGTAATCTGAGAAGGAGAGAGGTGGAAAGACTCCCCCCGGCTTTGCAATACTCACTTACAGCAGGACTTCTCTGATAGAAGTTAACTGCTACACTTTTCCACAATATACAGATACTTTTTTTCCCAATAAAATTGTAATTACTGTCCCATGCAAGTACTTAGCATTACAATATATTTCCATTTCCTCAGTATAAAGTATCACAAAAACCAAAGTAACATTATTCATGAAAAATTAAAGACCATAAATATCAAATAAGATATTTGCTTACGTAATGCAACTAAATGAGCAATTCTGTGAGGATTTCTTGCTATTCTGGCTTCTGTCTCTCATTTGATCTATTCTGGTTGCTGTAAGTCCTGTGAATATTTCTCATGATTCCTGAACAGACCTTGGTAATGATCAAAGAAGTCAAAGTCTCTACAGAATAGTTCTCAGCTTTTTTACTGAACTTACGTTACAGACATGCTGCTAGTCATACCCCTCACTAGTGAGCCTCAATATTTTCATTTTAAGATCTCACAGGCACCTGGGACCCAGCAGAAACACATGGCAGCCTCAGCATTACATATGGGTCAAATAATAGGTAACTGAAAAAAAAAAAAAAAAAAGAAATGTGGCTACAATTCCTCTCTGACATTCCTGGGATGTCATAAACCAGCAAAGCAAAACTTGGGTGATTTACAAAAGTTACCAGAAACACTAGTTAATTTTGCAGGTAGGGATAGGGTAAAGGTAGCTTGTTGACTGGAAAGCTCATCTAATCACTAAACTATTAAGTTAGCATTTTTTTAAAGTTTTGACTGTTGTTCAGGAGTTCACATGCTACAAAATGAATCAGAGAAATCCCTGTTAAAGGGTATGATAGCTTTCTATGACTTGAAAGCTTAAAGTTATGTTTCTGAAGGGCACCTTAGTATCTTATTTTCAAGTGTGATTTGACTATCTAATTTATTTAGCCACTTTTAAAGATCCCAGCTCAAATTAAATTGTTCAAATGGTCCCTTCTGGCCTTGACATGTATAAATCTTTAAAATTTCAATGGGTACTTTAACAAAGTCACACAGGACAAGCTCCATGATGACAGATATTTATACACATTTTGCCTGCTGTATGAAATCAGCTACTCCCTGAATGTTTCTGGTGAGAATTAAATGTTTGCATGCAGACAGATACAAAGTATTTTTACATGGTATCATCAGGCTTCTACATATGCTCTGTCATGTGAACAGACAGGTCTTTACAGAGATACACTTTTGTGTCATTTCCCTTAGCGGCTGAAGTGTATGAGTGTGTGCATTAGCACTGACCACGTTATAATTTATAGGAGATAAATATCTACTTGAGCTATTTCATTGCCACTAGATTTTAACTAGTTATTAACTCCTACCCGAATTCAACTGTGATTCACTTTTTTATACTTGATAGCTCTCTCGGTGGTAATTTGGAATCATTGTAGCTCGGAAACTTATTCCCAGTTAAGAAGAAGCAAGACTTTTTACACTACACATGGCATAGCTACACCGTGAGCATGCTTCTTTGCATTTGAGTGTGGCTGCCACTTAACTATTGAGTTTATGGTTCATCCAGGTAGAATCACATGGCTGTAATTTAATTAACCATCTCATTTGTTATGATAATACTTAATTTAAGCCAAAGTGTTCATGTGCCATCTGAGTTTATGCTTCCTTCATTCCAGCCCCTCCCTAAATCATAGGAAGATTAGCAGTTCCATAGGCTTATAGATCCATCAGTGTGCAATGATTTGATTTAAAAAGAAAGAAGAAAAAGGAAAAAAAAAGTGTTGTGTAACTTTGCAAGTGTCCCTCAGCCGTATCTGGTGATACTTTGGGAAAACAAAGTTAGCAATAAATGAGCAGTATTCCCTTTAACTCATTTTATTATGGTTATTGCCTTAGGGAAAATAGAAGAACATGGAGGCAAAAAGTAAAAGTAATTCTTTTCATCTGTTATTGTAAACAAAGATCTGAAGAGGGAATCTGAAAACTAAGTATACAATGCTGGCTAGATCTAGAAAGCTTGTTTCTAAATTCATCTGACAGGCACAATTTTTCTGGTCAAATTTCCTCTGGCCTTTTGGGTGAGGCAAAGAGAGCTCATACTCTTCTTTCAGGGTTCTTCCTTTGGAAGACATCTACAGCCAGATTTCCAGCTTTTCTATTACCAGCCCTCACCATCATCTCTGCTTCCTTTCTGGCTCCCTGGTTCCAGCATAGCTCTGAAATCTTTTCACAGAGACATAGAATTCTCATCCAGCCTGGGGAAAAGGGAAAGGTGCAAGTCTCCTGGGAGCAGGAGGGGATAAAGTGATCAAAAATCCATAGCAATGGAGCTCCAGTGAGGTTAGGCAAAGAATTTACTCAGTATTACCTACTACAAGGAAAAATGTGACTTTTGAGCCAAATAGCGCCACTGCATATTCCTTCCCACTTTCCCAGTTAGTATGCTGGGTTTATTAGCTTGAGGGCTGCTCACTCCTTCCTCTTGTCCATGATCTTTATTGTGGGCACGATTTCCTACCAAAGCATTTCTTACCGTTTGGGAGATGAGATAGTGAGACATTTTGTAAGTAGTGTTGCTGCTGTGTAAAGCATTTACATAGTCTGCTTTGCACAGTCTACAAACAAAAGAGAAAGACAGATAGGGAGGAAAAAAATAATAAAAAACTCCCTACAACTTAGAGGTGAACTGAACTTGGTAAAAAAGAATTATAATACACTGGAGTCTTTCAAAGTGCTGTGGAGCTCTCTAACAGAATTCTCCCCCCTGGGAAATTCTGGTTTTGCCAGCTCCATTTCTTGGATGGACCCCCACAACACACCCACCAACATAAAGCCTCATTTATACTGCTTAATTCAGATGTTGATCCTACAGCTTGTGTTCATTTAGGCATTTGCATATATTTCTTTATATAAACTGACCAAGGCAAATCAGTTGCTGTAAGGTAATAACTTGTGTACTTACACAAAGGAAGAATTAAGTTGGCAGTTGTTCAGCTTTTCATATTTTACCCACTTATGTATCATGGGAAGTCGTTTAAGTCTTTTAGTTTGGGGAACAGATTGATATAGATCAAGGGAAAAGCTAATTTTCCAGATTTGGGCTTATTTTTCTGTTTATAGGTGTGACTATAGAAATTTGCCTCTGAAAGAAACTTGATATTCATCAGATTTAATGCAGTCTTGGAAAAATGTTTTCTATGTTGTTTTTGAAATACAAAGTCACAGAGTTAGCAAAGGGGAAGTAACGTCTAAATGAAATAAAAATTGTGGCCAGAAATATGGGATTTCAATTTTTATCAGTAAGTGTTCCCTGTGAGCCTTAGTTTGGCCTTGGCAAAGTCTGAGAATTGCTTTTATTTACGGCTGAGTTAGCAGCTATTGCTATTTCAAAATAATGTTGGGTAATTCCTTGTTATGATTTATTGTATCCCAAGTGGACAGAGTAAGTTTATTCTTTGTACATTTCCTTCCAAAGAAACACATTAACTGGATAACTAGTAAAAATGATCGATATATTTTGTCCCTATTTTCTTTCAGGGTTTCAATCTCAAGCTCTTGAAGTCAGAGAAAAGCCTTTCTCTTGGTGCTAGTCACATCTTTTTTTGCCCTATGAATTTTTTTCATATTTATTCTATTTTAACAAACAGACTGGGTGTCGGGTTTATTTGTGGGTTTTTTTTTATTTTGTCTGATTTAGGTTTTGGAGTTTTTTTCTTGATGCTTTACTAGAAGGAAGGCTAGTTTAAAATTAAGTATAGATCTACTCTGCAAGATCACATGTCATAGTTTCTCTATGCTCAAGATGTGGTCACTACGTCACTATTTAATTAGGCCATAACTAATTTTCTTTCTGTAGTCTTGTTGCCTATGTACACCAAAAATAGGTTTATTAAATTCCTTCCTGCTACACGGAAGTCTAAAATATTGTCTTTTTTTCTTTTGTAATAAGTAAAAGAACTAAACACTAGTTAAAGGGAAAGTTCTTGAAATAAGCTGGAAATAATATGCAATTATTTCATGTGAAACTGAACAAAGCTAATGCTAATGCTTTGTTCAGTTTCCACACCTTTATGTCGACAGATCTTCAAAAAAACCTTTTCAGTATAGGGGAAATTTTGTATTCTGAAGATGATAGAACAAGAAAAGCAAGAACAGTAAATAAAGGGAGAATTTATTTATTTCTCTCCTGCTTTTAGGGTTTTTGTTTGTTATTTTTCTTTTTCTGACTGAGTGATATGATCTGCATTGGATCAAATAGTGTACTGATCTCTTTTTCCCTTGATAATTCCTTCCCCATTAACATCTTTCAAAACTTTAGGTTACTATACATGTATCATGAATATATATATAAAATAATCACTCCACAAAATAAATATAAACAGACAAAAGACCCAAAACAACCTAACAAAAAACCCCATCAAAACTGCTTAGCAAACTTTCAACAATTTCACTTTGGTGCCAAATTTTTACTAACTGGAAATTTTAGGCTTCTGTCACTTGAGGATTCTGCTGTTTAGCATCTCTCTGTGGTGTCAAAGTAGTTTAATATCCACAGGAAAGTTTCCAGATGCCCACAGCAAGGCGCATGTAACTTCCTAGTCCAGTTTACAGAGTATGTTTATTTACAGGCAGACGTATCACTAAGCAACTGTCCCTTATAGATGCAACAGTCTTTTGCTTCCTTTCAACACTATATGGCTTTACATTAACTTTCAGCGCACAAGTTCTGAGTATATTTTCCTTAGGCCACTGTGAGGAGAAGTCATTACAGGATATAGAATCATAGAAGGGTAAGAGTTGGAAGGGACCTTAAAGATCATCGAGTTCCAACTCTCCTGCCATGGGCAGGGACACCTCCCACTAGACCATATTCCTGTAACACGCTGAATAAAGGCAAGTTGACTGATACAGAATCTAGGTGCTTTATGTGTCCACAACAGGCTTGACAACCTGTTTGTCTGAAATACTCCACCCAATTAGCAGGTGTTGATCCCAATCGGAAAGGCGGGGTGTAATCTGACAGGTGATTACCCCGCCCAGATAGAAGAGATAGACAAGAAAGACTCTTTAGATCTAGACTGTGGTCGCAACTTAAATTGCTGCTGGGCTTGGTGAGACTGCCTGAGCAGAAACCAAGCAGTATTGTTCATTTCTTTGCTAATAAAGCCATGCCCAAAATGTGGGACAAGTTTACTCTGCAGAACAAAACCAATTTTGTTTTAGAGTTACGGTCAGAAAAGAACTGGCCTCTGCTTGACCTCAAGGCTTCCCAATGTTTTGAGTTATTCCTGGAATACTCTTCTGTTCCTTAAATAAATTTATTCTACAAAGTGCATACTACTGAAAAACATAACAATTCACAATAAAGGAAGCTTGCTAACACTCACATTAAAAGTTTGATGTACAGCAATCACTTTGTGACAGTAAAATCCTGAAAACCCAGTTGTTTGCTGGGCTGCATCCATGAAAGACTTGGTTTTGTCTTGTTAACTACACATTAACCAGATGTACAAAAGTATGAGATGGTCATTAAATCAGGTATTTAGCTGCAGACTTTTCTTGGCATCCCTCTAGCTGTTCACAGATCCAGAACAATTATTATCTGCATCTGGTGAACGAAGATTTAAGGACTGTAAACACGTCTTGTAACATCTTGTAATTTGAAAATATTTAGGGAAAAAAAAAAAAAAAAGAGAAATTTTACTTGCTAAGATTCACTGGGTCAGATGGTCAGTGCTAGCGACAAAGATTTGAAGGCCTGATGTGTTTAGTCTGTGCAGTCAAGGGAGGCATTGTTAAAGCATGACTTCTAAGGACTTCTGGCTTAAGACTGTTTTCAGGACAGACCCGAAGGAGTATCCCATTCAGCTTAGTTACCTCCACTTTCAGCCTTAGTGGTAAACTCTGGGCCAAATGACAGAGCACCAGTAGTGACTACCAGATTTGCAAGCAGGTAGGTAGACAGGCAGGGAGACATACTGTGTTTCACTCTCACTAACACAAGGGAAGAACCAGAGGAGCTTTCCATCTGCTCTGCAAGTGTGCTGACAATACAACTGTTCAATACTATGGCGTGCAGTTTTGTGGCTTGAAGGAATCAGGATACGTCTGCTTTTCTTCAGTGGCTTTTTTTTTTTATCATATGCTTTGTTAGTTGGCTTCTTTTTTCTTGTCTTCATGCTTTAATGGTTTGGATTCATGCAGACATTCTGCAACTTGAGTAAATTATACATTTTAAATATTCGCATGAACTCTTGTCATATCAAAAAATCAGACAGATAACAGGCACAACTAAACTGGGAAGATGACTGGAAGTACAGTAAGCTGTACTAGGCAACCAAAAATATCTTAGCCCTCATCAGCACTTTCAGTCTGAAATTTCTCAGGGCACATCTTGACAGCAGAGGAGAATCTAGATATGGAATTAATCAATGGTTGCTCTGCAACATTGGCAGTGGTCACCATGCCTAAAAGTAGTGTCATTCCCGACATCTCCAGAGGAGTCAAGTCCTCCAGATCACGATCTGATATAAAGGCCACTGGATCTAGAGTTGTGTCAGCTTTTTCAAATCTCTGAGGTGGGAAAACAAGTACAATTACAACAGATTTAAAAAAGAAACCAGGTATCTTGTTTGCCCACACAGATTCAAGGTTCATACTGGATTTGTGTGTGGGGGGTGTGTGTGTGATACAATACACACTGCTTGTATGGCTTTGATTAATGGGGATGTAATTCCCAAGCACCAAGTTAATAGAAACCTCTCCCTATAACACAGACCTTGACACTTCAGCTGCTCTACTAACTTCACTCAGCACCTCAGGCTGACTCTATAAAACATTGATCCTGCTAATTGCAAGGCGCAGTAATGACAAAACAGGGGGGGAAATGACGTTATTGATCCAAACTGCAAGGGGTACGTAGTGATAAATCATAGTCTGCAAATGTTTTCATGCCAGCTGGCCTCCACCGCTCTGAAGGCATACACCTGCCTGTACAGGTTCAGCTGGAAGGTTATCTCATCGAATACAGGTGCTGGTCATGATCTCCCCACCCATTAGGGCCTCTACAAAGCTTCTAGTACTTGAGGACTTTCCTGTTACTGCCAATACAGTGCTTAGCGTGATAGCTTTGTAGTAGTGTTACCAGTTAGCTCACTTCAATAAAATTAAATTTTAAAATATTGCTGTATTTTAACAGGACTGGAATAATTTGCTTTGCTTTCTGCATATTCTGGGACTGCTTAAGCAGACTGTGCTCTTTGACCAGTAGTTTCTAAGTGCTACTGTAATAGAAAAAAGAAAACTGTAACAATTTTAAAATAATCTTATTGCATTTTACAAAAACTTGTATACCAGCAGCAAGAGCTTTTAGAGCATATGCTGTGTGGAGCTCACTTTGAAGAGGACTTCCTTGCATGTGCTTACTGATGGGCTAAAGTGTTTGCAGGATCTAGCTGAGAATCGATCATCTGTGTACATGGCAATCGTGCATATATTTATTGCACTAACAATCCAAAAATATTTTGCTTGTAACAATCATGCTGCACACTGAAGAAGATACCTAGCTAATACAGACTGAACTGGTGGCAGCTGGCAATAACCCATAAGCAAAAGAAAGAAGTTAAAAAGCTCCCCGATAAATCGGGAACGTCTTTCAGCAGTGGGATAAATTTGAATGACAGCAGTACTATCGGGGATTACTTATTCTACATGCATATCCCTGACTTTACCACTTGAGAATTCAACTAATTGGATAGAAAAAGGGAAAAAAAAAAAAAAAAAGAGAAAACATGTTAATTAAGCTCATGCTTGGAACTTTATATGGAAACTGTCTGTCCATTTTGATTTGAAAGACAAAACAGGTATTTATTTTGTTTGTCCAGCTGTTAGATGATAGCTTTAAATCTCTTTGTCCATCCAGTTTAGGGAAAACCTTCTGATATTTTAATCACTTGGCTATGTGGGAAGGCTGAAATAAAGGGAGAATGTATTACAGGGTCTGATTCTTATCTGGATTAAGTGAGCAGAAAACTGTTGAAGCTAATGATACTGTAATGGATTATTTGGGTTTCTACTTATTGCCCTGCATAATCTGGCCATTTGCATTTGCTGTAATATCTGAGAAGTGGTATGAACATCAATGCTGGTTAAAAAAATGAAACAGCTTTCTTAAAATAAGGAGTGAAATCTGGATATTACTTGATCACAGGGACTTACCCTTTAACTTCCACTTAAAAAAATGTCATTAAAAACTCTTTGCTGCATCAGTAATCCAGATCGAAGGATGTAAATTCCAGGCTTCTGGAAGAGAGATAATTACTGGAAACTCATAAAAACCACCTAAATTCTGTTTTAATTTTCATACGCAGAGCAGATGTTTTGACAGATGGATGGACTTTATTTTTGTAACTGTCCAGGAAAAGTCTGCATAACACAGCCTAATCAGTGTTACATATCTGTAGTGTTTGTTTTTCAGTCTTTCTGCATTTGGCTCCTATGCTTTTGGTTGCAGACATTTTCTCTGTAATTTATTTTTTCAGGCTAATCTCTGAAGGTATAAGCCCTTCTATCAATTTGACATACAAATATTAGAACACTCTTAAAAAATAAATGTGTATGTTTGGTTAGTAAGTTAGACATATTGATCTTCATATAGTAGGTGCCCTTCTGGAAAACTTAATTAACACTTTATCTTCTCTTCAAGACAGGCCCTCTGCCCTTATGTATAGTATATAATATTTAGAACTGAAATTTGGAGTTAAGATCTCTGTCCAGACACACTGGGCCTATTTGACTTTAATTCATACTCTGAGTGTAAGTGACAATCTAATAATTGCTCAACTTGTTCTACAAGTAAGAGTTTAGTATGGCAGAATTTGCAGTGGGACTGGTGCTTTGGCTGCTGTATCACCAGATGATGCAAATGATTTTAGCCAGGTTCATTTCAGTAAACAATGTGGAGCTGAGGATCTGAACCCCAAAACTTCTTCAGTCAAGTGTAAAGGAAGTGTAAACAGCCGTAATGTACCTGAAATTAAAACCTTTTTCCAATCGGGAATGCCCAGTAAACTTCTGGATGTTCCTTCCAGGCAGCCAGTTGAAGCTTTCACTCCTGCACGCAAGGCGGAATGGCTTCAGTTGTAAGTCCTTGTGCCCTTAATGTCCCAAACTAGCCCCAGGAAAGCCTGTCATGTCTGCTTGGGCACTGGGGAAGGATATAGTCCGTATTCCTTCAAGAAGACAAACAAACTGAATTGTACCCCATGTTTGGGGTGAATGCTTCAGCACATGGCAGAGCCAGGACAAGGCATGAGCCATTTCTTTGGCCATTCTTTGGAGGATATTGGCAATCATGCCATCATAGGACTGTTTGGGGAAACATATGCAGCAGTTACGCTGTAAAAGCATCGAAAAGTAGCCATCTAATGTTCCTTCTGTCAGGACAGAGAAAGACTTTGCAAGCTCTGACATGATGTAGGGGCTTAGTTGCTTGGATTTTAAGATTGAGGTACTTCTTTACAAGACCAAAGGCAGAACCTGCAGCTCTTGGGGAAATCATATACCATTTATTGAAATATAAATGAAGATTAATCCTCTCCAGGGGTAGGCAAGATAAATGAATGGGAGTTTTGAGGACTGCAGTAACTCCCACATGACATACCTAATTTTCTCTTTAAATATCTACCTCAATCATTTTGTACCGTATGCAATCATTTATACTTTCTGCTGTATGTTTGCGTATGTAAACTCAAGCTTTAGGGCATAAACCAGTGTTCAGCTTTATATAGACAAGAAAGATTTCCTAATATTAAGCTGCCCATTATAATAAACAGTATTATTAAGTGGAATAATTTATAATGATTCACTATGGTGATTCCAGTGCTTCTCCAAGGTTTATTTTCATAACCCATCCAAGTAATACTTTCCTGCCTACAGAGAACTTTGAAAACCTTACATTCATTTTCATTCACATTGGTAGTCTGCGAGTATTTAAAATACCCATACCACTCTGCTTTCACATATGAAAAAAAGAAAACAACAAAGCTGATTTCCACCTAGAAAATAGTTTTCAAAAGTCTAATTTTCTTAGTTCATCTGTTTTACTTGATGAAGAACAATATTTAAAGTATACGGATATGTCCAGAATATGTTTCCTTTAAACAACATCCCTTTTCTGGGGAAAGTGAAAATGCATACAAAGGTACTGGGAGGCTGAACTAACATGCAGACACGGTGTTTAAATTCCCTGACAATTTATTCCTTACAGCTTCTGGCTCTGTGTTACTTCCTCATCCTCCGGTGGATATTTTCTCCTGTTTGCCAGATTTTACTGTGATACTACATTTCTTTTGTTGTCTTTGTCTTCTTTCCAGTATCTTACATTCTGAGATCATGTAGTGAAATACCGGGTTCTGCTGGCACAGACCTCCGCACTAATAATATAGCCCTGGCCTGGGGCTCTGGCAAGGGGAGACGCTGCTGCCAAGTGGGACATGCCCAGTTGGAGACACTCAAGTCATTCCAGGCCTCCAGCCAAGGAGGCTGGGGGGTTGCTTTGTAGTCAAATTGACACAGCTATCAGTGTGGGGACCGGCAGAGCTGTCTGCTAGGTTTTACAACTGGAGGTGCCATTGTAGAAACCTTGCAGTGAGGGCAGGAATGGGGAAGCAGAGACTGAAAGCAGGAATCCATCACCCAAGTGTCATGTTGTGGGGCACTCAAGTCCCCTTGATGCACACACACTTCCCCTGATCAGAACATCTTTTTCAGTACACGTGTGTGCTGAGATCTGGAGTCTGAGCAAATCAGTCAAAGTTGTTAAAGTTGTTGCAGGTTTATGGGAAGCTTTTTATTCTCAGAGCCACATAAACTAAGAAAGCCTAATATCCGCCACCATGAAGCAAACTCTTGCTGAGTTCAAAATACATTTCCACACACCACACTGTATCTGTGCAGCTGTAGATAAGCACAATGAGATGAAGGAAGGAATCTGATTGCGGAATCATGGAATTGTCAGAGTTGGAAGGGACCTCTAGGGATCACCTAGTCCAACTCCCCTGTTAAAGCAGGATTGCCCAGAGCACATCACTCAGGACTGCATCCAAGTAACTCTTGAAGGTCTCCAGAGAAGGGGACTCCACAACATCCCTGGGTAGCCTGTTCCTGTGCGTTTTCACTCTCATGGTAAAGAACGAAAGAAAAATATTGCCCTGGAATTGAAATCAGTGCTCCTGTTGCTATTGTTCCAGGGAGAATAGCCCCGTCTCCCAGGCAGGGCAGGAACTTCACTTGGAACTTTCTGAGTTGACAAGGGCTTAAATCACAACTGTAACTTTACTTTGATGTCATTTATTGTGGTTTAATACACCTCTTTATTTATTTTTTTACAATCATGTAAAATATATAAAGAAACCTAATCTGTTAGGGAGGTGTATGAGAATTTACTGAATAGACCTTAATGGTTCCTTTATGCAGCTATAAAACACAGGGAAGCTATAAGAGCAGTCCAAACTGGATTGGGAACTTTAAATGTTATATAAATTTATTTGTCACAATCAAAGATTTATTGCTGTAGGTATTTGCCTTCCTCATTGTTTAACTAGGTTGTGTATTTCTTAGACTTCTATGGTAAAAAACATATTGTACGAGGAATTAAAGAGAGCTTAAAAGATAGGATGAATAAACCAAACCTGCTTTTGGACATATACATTATAAATCCGGAGTAACTTTACTGATATTAATGTAGTTAGACTACTGTCAATCCTGAACTAGAAGCTCAAACATGGCTATCCTAGAGTTAATTCCTCTCCCCCCCAGGCTAATCTGGAATAATTCAGTAAAGCTTATGACAGATTTTTTCTTAATTTCCATCCTTAGAAATCAAAGAGGACTCTGCCCCTAAATTAAGTAGGGTTTTCCATCCCACCTTTAAAGTATTAGCTAATACCTTCTTGCTGTATATTACAGATAAGCAGCTGAACAGTATTTAGCAAGTGCCTATAGTCACAGGTGGCGTGTTGCTGTAAATCAAAATAGCTCCTCTGAAATCAGCACAATCTGTTTTGATTCACACTGACTGTGGGTCCAGCCCTTGTACTCACAGCATTTTGTGAAGGTGCGTGTCCACTGGCCTCTAACATATCATGTTCTTCAGGCAGACAATTTTTAAAAACTGTAACAAACCATAATAGTAGACCACAAAGACATTCTTAAAAATCATGGTACATGAAAACAGACAAGGCAAAGCACAGTCCTACTCAAACAGTGCTGGGATTAAATTTGGACAGATATAACTGCCCCGTCCCTGGAAGTGTTCAAGACCAGGCTGGATGGAGCTTTGAGCAACCTGGTCTAGTGGGAGGTGTCCCTGCCCAGGGGGGTTGGAACTCGATGATCTTTAAGGTCCCTTCCAACTCAAACCATTCTATGATTCTATGAACTCTAAGTGAGAAAATTCTGAATTATTTAATAATGCACAAATCACTGGTCAGTTTTAAAATATGTAGTGTCAAAGCCAGATGCTCCATTTGAAACACAGAATATGAGAGTTTAAGAAAGGATCCAATTTAAATTTTGTTCATTTGGATGTTATGTGACTTTGCAGTAAGCACTTTTTTTTAATATTTCTTTTATTAAAAAGAAAAAGTGACAACAGCATTAAAAATGCTATCAAAACATACATAGTAATTTTAATGATTTATGCCAGGTATTTGCTTAGTACTCTACCACTGTGACCGTGGAAAGCAGTCTGTGGATACGTATATGTATAATAAATGTATATTTGTGTTTATGCATGTGTGGGAGGAGGACTATGTATGCACCAGAAACTGTGTGTGTTTTTATTAAGGAAGGTCAGAATGGAAAGAATTAAGAGAGACCCCTGGTAACATCCATCTTTATTTCTTTCAATTTCCTGTTGGATAACCTTAGCTGTCTCTATGTTTTCTCTTCCATCTCAGTTGGGAAGATAACTTAAGTTATCAGCAGTAAGCCAAGGATGTAGTGAGATTCTGTATGCTTTTCTCTGGGTGCCCGTTTTAATACAAGGCCATTATCTGTTATGGAAATAAACAAAAATATTGGAAGAGCAATGTCATTTCAGTACAGTCCTTTCTGTAAGGCAGGGCATCAGTATTGTATCTGTGTAAGTTCGTTATTTTTCCCTGTGGTGGCCTAAGGCACGCCTCAAATTGCACGTGCATTTTCCTGGCAGAGCCATTATTTTGCGTTTGAGAGTATCTGGTTTAATTAGCAAGCAGGTTACAGAGAAGGATGATGCCAGGCAATGAGTTTTCTTTGGGGGCAGGAGCTCAGGTGGTGTTTCCAGGGGCTCTGGTCCACTTGGAGAGATACAGCTGAGTGTTGTACCAAAAAGTCATCAAATATGCATAAAAGTTCCCTTCATTTAAACACAACCTTTGCTGGAAACAGTTATTTTATTTCAATGTCCTTATTTTTCTCCTATTTGTAATCCATTATTTGTAATTGTGTTAGTAGACTGATTCTTAGTCATTGACGTACTTTTTTCATTGTTAGACTCGATGGAAATAAAAATATTAAATAAACAGAAAAAAAATCAGCATCTGTCAGGTTAGACATTTCCATTTTAATAACATTAGGCATTAATAATGACATTTTTGTTAACATAACAGACAGTGTTTGTACTAGGGACTGTTAATGTTGCTATTAGGTTTTTAATTGCTGAGAACTAGAATTACTTATGGTGGATAATTTACTTAGATTGAAAATATCCAAGAAAAGTCCAAGTCTTGCAGAGCTTATATTCTAGGGGCTGTCAACAAGTGCATTAAAGTTTAGCATATGTATTCATCTTTGTAAAACTGGCCCCTAAATACGGATGATAGGGTGAGGCAGAATTCGTATTATTGTTAGAAATGTTGTATCAATGATTTGTTTTTCATCAACTCCTTCCATCTGGCCCATCTTTCTTCTAATTGTTACTTAATTGAATACAAGCAAACAGTTGGTCCATTTTTCTTCATTATTTCATTCTGACACATTTCTATAAATGGGTTTTGTCTTACAAACATGGCAATAGCATAAATTACAAAGATGAAGCATGTCTGAAACAAAACCTAAGAATTTTTTTGTGTGTAATCTTTTTTTTTCAGGCATGGATGCTTTATTAAATGACAACCAACGATATTAAAATGAGAGCCTAAATCAGGCTAGTTATTAAATGCTTAGCAATAAACAAGCTTTTAAACAGCATGAAACTGTCACACTTTAAAAATCTGCTCATTCAACCCCACAGCCCTAACTGAGAAGAGCTCCATTAGTCTTAATCACTGAATTAACTTGGTGGATACATTTTTCCTCCCCCCCTCTTTTCTTTGCAGAGAGAATGTGCTAATTTCATCAAGGTGCTTAAGGCTTACAACCAAACCCACTTGTATGCTTGCGGAACAGGGGCTTTTCATCCAGTCTGCACCTATATTGAAGTTGGAAGCCATCCTGAGGTAAACTATCTTAAACCAATATTTTTCTTTTTGCCTTTTTTTAATCTTTATTGGTGTTTCGTAATGATGTCTTCCTGCCACAACACACTCTCACTAGTTTGTGTGGCTGGGTGAGCGGATCTGGTAGGACCTGCTCCTGAATCAGGTGCTGACGTGCTGATTGATAAATCACAGCAGAATCTTTTCTTCCCTACAGAGCATCTTTTCCCCAAAGGGCTTAAATAAGTATGAAGCAATCCATTCTGCCTGGTTCATGAAGTTAAAAGCAGTCTCTTTTTTTGGACAGGAGGGATGCCAGCCATAAGAGGGGTAGTTCAGCCTGTGTGGGTTTTTTGGGGCCAACTGTCCCTTAGTCTCCTGCTACTAGTCAGTACAGTGTGACACCATAGCAGCTTTCTTCCAGCTGGGAATTAAAATCGTGTCACACATTCATAAATCCCACTTCTCAGATTTGTCCTCTAACACTGACAGTTTTTCGTATGTGACCTAGGGTTCAGTTCCTTACTTTTTAGAGAAAAATAAATCACTTTTCCTCTCTCTTTCGTCTCTCTCGCCTCTGTGGTTTTTTTTTTTTTTTTTTAAATCAGCTTGCTGATTTTTGCTTAGTGTTGCAGAAATCTTGCAGTAGCTCCTGTACTGTTTTGTCAGTGATCATTGTAACTAAACAGATAAGCATGGTCTTCCATCATGGAAACCAGCATGACTCACAGAAAGCAATGGGACTGTGCTGGTTTTCCTGGCTGAAGATTAGACTAGAATGTCTCCGTGCTCCATTTCAATCCTTTTATTTTCTTATTAAGATGAGTATCTAATATAAATGAGTCCACTTTACCTTGTTTCCAGTCTGGTTTACCTGAGTATTGCTCCATGGGCTGTTTCTGTTTAGCAAACAGGCTCTTGATGTGTTTTCAGCAGTCACTTGATTTATGGCTGTGTTTTGCTGGTGAATCCATAGCTGTATTACTTGTAGCTTCTGTGCTTTCTAAAGAACCGCTCTTTTGCAATTCAGGTTTGCAGATTTCCCTGACAATTAGAACATAATTGTTAAATTAATGAGGATTTAAAAATCAGAAATTCTTCTTGTAGAAAAATTCACAGACCTTTTGAGGGTTGTCTTTATAGTCTAGGAACCTTTTTCTCCTATACAAATGTCTTTTGATATTCGAAACATGAGTCCTCAAAATCTTTTAAGTGTAAGATTTTGAAGGGATAAAGGAGCTGCGAAGTATAAGGATATTAATTTATATTTTTTTTTTTCGTATTCTTTAATGCTTTATTCCAGAATACATTCTTAGCAATTAGTGATTGTCTCTTGACCACACACAGTATGTCATTGCTTACTGCATTAAACAGATTCTCTGCTTCCTGAGATCCATTTGGGAATTGGTAGACATATTAATTAACTCTAGTTCCGTAAGATGTGTGTCAATCAATTCTTGGCTATCTGCCAAGTGAATCTAGCTGCAGAGAGATAGCTGGTATGAGGTCATTTACTTCTACATTTGGCTGTTTTATGATTGTACCATAAAACTAGCACACACTTTATCAAGGATTTATAGAAAGGATGATCAGAGATGAGAGGACAGATCTAACCTTGGTTTAACATTCTGGATTTTGAGACACTTGAGTCAATGATGTGTTTGGCCCTGAAGCTGAAAGAGGATGTTTGTTTTAACTTCTTTTTAACAGTCCTTAACTATCAACAAAATCTAAATTGTTGCATTTTTGGTCATTTATGCCATAAGTTTGTTAGTCCACATGTGTCTGAATCATTCTCTTGACCCTTGGTTTTATCTTCGCAAAGCAGGGAAGTCAGGAGTATGTTTATCTGAACTACGTCAGCCTCCGTTAGCTTTGAATTTCCTCTTCATACTTTGGCTATGAGGGAAATCATCTTCACCTACCCTTCCCATGGCACAAGTGTTTGTATCCTCCAGACAGTCATACAGGAGGGGTCACTGCCTTCTCAGCCCAGGTCTGCCTGTCCACAGAAATTGGAGCAGGCAGGAGGCAATAGCACCCATCTCTTCTCAGGCTTTGACAAATCTGACAATCAGCCTGGCTCCTATCCCTTGCAAAGGTGAAAACCAGATGAATAAATGAATTTATTAGATTTGCAATGAAAAATAATCTGGTCCGTCTCTGTCTCTCAGCTGGGAGCCCGCTTTTTCCTTTCCCGTACCACCTAGCCAGGAATTTCAAATGTGCATCTCCTGGAGCTGGGGAAGAGGACGGTGCTTGATTGGCAGCAGCTATTAGAGACACCAAGGATGGGGGGGTGGGGATATAATATTAACCCCCATACCCCTACACACTGTGTCTGGAGGAGCCAGGTGGTTTACGTTGTCATATCAGACAGCAGCACTGGACGTGTCAAAAGGCCATTGCTTCTGTATCCTGTATAGTTTATACCTCCCTAGCATACTAAGAAAGGGAAAAAGTATAAGTGAAGACAAGTGGTTGATTTTGAGTTAAAAAATTACCATTGCAAACATTTCATAAGGATTCATTTTCTGCCACAACACTTCTGGAAAATTAACTAACTTCACCATCTGCTTATTTAATTTTCAAGCACTTAGAGAGGTAAATGTGAACTGATTAGGGGAATAGTCAGGGAATGTACCTACTGTCTATGTTTATGTGAGCTCTGAATATAACCCACCTGCCTGAGTCTGATGGAGGAGAGGAAATTAGTGTGTGCCAAACTGAAGGGGATGGAGAAGTGAAATTTAGAGGAAAGAGTGGCAAGTGATAGAGGAGATACTGGAAGCAGTTGAGCAGGCTGCAGGAGGCTGGAATATGGCACAATTTTTTTGATTGGGTAAAGGATATAAATTACAGTCATAAAGTAATGGGAATATGAATTGTTATATCTGTTGAATATCTCTTTGATATGAAACAGTGTATCATAGCCCCATTCCATACTTGAAGAAAACCATTTCTAGTGATGAAACTAGGCAGGTCTAATTGAGTTTGATGAAGTACAGTATCAGAAATAATAATAAAAAGGTAAAAGGATATGAACAGCATGCTGTGCATCTGATTAAAAATTATCTGCACAAATGCATACAACCTAATATGTTGTGAATTACACCACAGTCTAAGGAGTAAAGCAGACTAATCTTTGCTTAAATCCATTCCAGATGTTTAAGTGAATAACCGCAGTATTTAAGAGAGAAGAATAAAGTTAATGTTTGAATAGACTTTAAGCGTGTAAGCCATGAGTAAGCAGGAAAGAACATATTTAGAGAGAATCATCGATTGGAGACGCTGTATTTGTGCTTTTCACTGAATGGGGCAAGCTGGCTTATATGACTATATGTCTATGTACAACGTGTCTATATTGTACGTGCCTAAGTTTCGGCGAGATGACCTAACACGGACACCTACACCAACTTCAGGGATCCAGGGTTACGCAACGCATGGCATTCTCTCAACATTATGCAATATAATACAAGAAACCAATTACCAGATAAAATAAGAAAGTAATTAGTAAAGCTGTGTGCTGCTCCCACTGACTTCTGAGGAAACATGATTGGATGTGTAGGAATGTTGTACATAACGGCTGCAAAATTACACAAGTCAAATCTGTGCTTGAAAGGAACAAATCCAACTACAGGGAGACACCGAAGTACATTAAACCTGCTAGAAAATCACAACAGGATGCAAAATGCACCTGCCTATGCATGCCTGAGCAGGGGAAGGAGCCCTGCTCCCTTTCCCCAGGGCTCCCTTTGGGGTAGTTTGTGTGGATCAGCGGGGAACAGTCCTGTTCAGGAAAGAACAGGATTTTCCATTTACTTAACCCTTACATACAGATGGAGGTATAGAGAATGCCCCATAGAACCCTTTTTTGAAGACTCAGGCAGGCATTGCAAGAGCTGTAAAAAATTGTTTGCCAGATCCTCAGCAGGAACACATTAGGGTTTCTTCAACAGAGGTAAATCAATAGATGCTGTCTGAAGAACTAGCCCAGCTTCTTTTATTGTCTTCTAATTCCAAATTTCTTGTCATTGTCCAACAGATTAAAACTCATTTTTAGCTGGATGAACTTAAAAGATCTGGGATCACTTTACTTGCAGGTTATTTCTCATTCTTAATCAATAAAGAAGCTCTAAATTTAGTTCAGATTTATGATGTACATAAAACATTAAGTTATTGCATATGAAGTTATATAACACTACCACCTGTAACATATTTGCTTTTTCCGGACTCTGTGTATTTTAAAAATCTTTAGTTCAACTCATAAAATTTTGCTGAATTATACTTTCCACTTTTTTTTTATCCCTTCTGTACTTCACATTAGAAGAGCTCTAGAGTGCATTTTCTAAGTAATGCACATCCTGTTCTGACACATTTATGCAGCTGTCTTTTTTTTTTTTTTATGTCTCTATATCAGTATATATTATATATATATGTATACAGTAATGGAAGAGTGTTTTTTTTCCGAAGAGAATGACTTTGAAGGAACACATTACTTGAAGGACCAGTGCTACTGCTGGTAGAAAACATGTTGTGTTTCATTATTTGATATAAAATTCAGGGTGAAACTTTGACTTCAGTAGTAGCAGATGTGGCATAAATTGGCCTGACTTCATTGAAGACAGCAGAGCTGTGTCAGTTTACATCAGTTAAGATTCTGACCTGTGGTTTTTAAGTGAAATAATTGTATCAGATGATTTTTAGAGTTAAGAATCACCTCATACTAATTTGCTTCCCAACTAATTTATTATATCTTTATATTGCATTTATATGCTTATCAAATATATAGAAAAAATATGAAGGAAAAGAATACTATTAAAGTATTATTCTCACTTGAGATACAACAGTTATGTGATAGAACCATTATTTGTGACATATGAGTTCGAAGCATCACTATAATCTCAGAGAAATGCCAGTTAAGGAAGATCTAGTTTACAGATTGTAACAGCCTATTTTAGTTCAGTGATGCTTTAACCTTTCAAACCACTAGCTATCCTACCGCTATAGTACATGAAAACAAAACTGAAGAGTGAGATCTCTAGCTTATGTACAGTGTAAGCACCTTTTAGGGCACTTCTTTCAGTCTCCTGGGTAGTTTTGCCATGGGAAATAGGAAAACATCTCTTAGATGTTTAAAGGCTGATATGATTCATCTTGTTTCATAAAAAAAAGAAAACAAGATAATGATTTCTGCTATATCGTGAAATCCCAGTACTGGGTTTTCTTGTACTGATGTTCTTGTCTGTGGAGGATGACAAGTAACTGGATAGTCAGTGTTAGGCACACGTCTGTCCAGGCATCTCATAGGGTCAGTGACCAAAATCACAAAATAAAGGAGCTTGATTCCTCTGGAGGCTGCTGGGTCTGCAAACCATCACTTCTGCTGCTCCACATGACATCGACTTCCAGTCCCTTAGGCTATCCTGTGTGAAAACTCTGCATAAAGTCAGACTTTTCACACATGTACAATTTACCTCCACTTGTTAAAAAAAATAAATCTTGGCATCCTATAACCCTCCTAGCATTTTGGAAGCGTATAGTTTTATATATAAAGTTATTTGTAGCTATATACAGCATATAATTCTTCTTCCAAACCATAGTTCACTATGTCGTTGGTTGAGAAAGGATATGATACGAGAATTTTCCAATGACCCAAAGACAATACTTACAAGAGGAAGGGACAGAGAATGACAGTCCTCTATCACAGCCTAAGCAAGTCATTTGTTCTGATGAAGTCTGACAAATATTTCTAAGGAAACTGGAATGTGTTGTTGGAAGCTTTGAACATTTTTAAGCACCGTCATGCAGAAACATGCAATTCTTACAGGCTGAGTGCTACGTCCCAAATGGCACCTCTTGTTATGTGGTATTATCTTGTGATAAAGTTACAGAAGTAGAAGGTCACCATAAAAAGGTAACTTGATTCCCACTTAAAAGACTTCTTGAAAAACTCCATAAACCCCTTTGTAAACAAGTATGAATTAGGTTCATGGTTAAATGCTATTATTTATGAAGGCCTGTCTTTGAATACACTGCAGATCTCCTTTGACTTCAGCTGTATTTTGAACACTTGCTTGCTAAAAGAGAATTTAAACTGGGAAAACTCAGATTTTTCAGAACTTCATCCTGTCATCTCTGACAAAGACATAATTCCAATAAAAAATTATTTCCAGAGGAAATCTTTCGAAGAAGGACTATTAGGTTCTATGTGAAAATTTAAGCTGTCGAAATAGTTTAATTCATGAGGTAAACTTCTCTCAACTGAATAGCACACATGGCAGCAGTGGCTGACATCTTTCCTACTCCCCACTGCTGGGAAAGTCCACACAGCTGCTATGGATACTTTGTCCTCAGCAAGGTGAGATACTGAAGAGAAAACTTGTGAAAGAGGTGTTTTTCCAAGTATCTTCTTTTAACAAGAATCAATTTCCTAATAAAAATTATAGTGCCTACTAGACTCTTGATGTAAACCACACAATTAAAAGTATAATACTTTACATTTGCAGCTAGTGTTCATTATCCTGACATATTCAATTAAGAAGGATGTGCCTTTATGACAGCTGAATATTTGACAACTAGCTGATCCATTTGATCTTCCATTTACCAATGTAAGGTTGCTATGTTTGTAAGAATAGGACTATTTCAAATCATGTGCATGCCAGGGATCTGGCTCAATATCTTAAAATTCAGATGCAGTAGAAATATCATTTTGTGGGGGGAAAGTATTTAGAAAAGGGGTCATGCTTTAATCATTGACAGGAAATGTGAACATCATAGATTTTCAGCTGTCATGTAATGCAGTTAGTCATGCCCTTGCATATTTCATAATTACACCTAAGCAATTTGGAATCTATTTATGTCTGAAGTGACAGAAAGTCGGTAATTATATATGAGGTTCACTCTGAGATTTACAAGTTCAACATTTACATGCAGGAAATGAAATCAAGTTTTAAACTAGACCAAGTCAAAACAGTGCGGTTGACTATTTTATTTCTTCACCTTTATTCCTCATTCTACAGACTTAAATGGTTTAGGCAAAATGGAAGTACGTTCTTTACTAAGTCATACAGAGGAGAGGTATAAGATATGATGAGAAGCAGAACAAAGACATGGAATTTACAACCGCAAGGCCCATTTGTTGCACAGCAGAAACCACTAATTAAAGCCGTATTATTATTCAAGTCTGATCAGTTCAGCTATTCAGCAGCTAACTTTTATTCAGGACTTGATAAATATATCCAAAATGCTATGGCAAACTTCCCAGTTTATTCTTAAAGTGAAGAAAAAAAAACAAAAAAGCCAGCTCCAGAACCATATTATTTAATATTACTTTATACATATGTTTTAAAGAACTTGTAAATGAAATTCACTCTGCGGGTGATGTTCCAGCACCCTACAGTTTGGTTTTGAGAACTTCCCTGAGATGAGAGAGAACTGGTAAGGATATGGTCTGTTGAAAGTGTTGGTGTTCCTGTGGATCTGGTCTGCTCATTAGAGACATACAAAGACACAAAATGAAGCTTGATAGTAGCACGACTCTGCACGTTCTCCTGCACTGTTGGAAAGCCCAACTCATATGAAGTAGCTGTTAACACGGACATTTTTTATATTTTCTCAGTGCAAAAAGAGTCCAGTGTGAATGATAGTTCACAAATTTGAACACCCGCCTCCTAAAGAGAGGAATCTATGTGCTAGCATGCTTCCACTGAGATAACTGAGAAGACTGTTGTTTCCTCACCATACATGGTTTTTGCCTTCTATGACGGAGAAATGCTATTCCTTACAGTGGAGAACTGTATACAGTACGCCACAGCTGAATGACTTCCATGAATAAGAAACCAAAGCCAGTCAACATATTCATTAGGTTCAAAGAAATGAGTCTCAGAACTGTGGGAAAACTTTTGTTTATGCTGCTGGAGGGGAGAAAAAAACACAACGCGTTAGAAAGAGACCTCCATGGAAGTAAATTTGCAGAGTGGAGCGTGCACATGCACACATGCTGACCTGTTGTGTGGATTTTCACTTATACCACATGCAGTGTCTTGTTTTGTGAGTCCAGGCCTTAAACCATGGGTAGCTTTGATATGCTCAGATGAGTGAAATAAGTCAAAGACACTCTTATGCTCTGGGTTCCTTTTTTTTATTTTAAATGTAGGATGATTTTTCCTAGTATCAGTTGTCTTCAGTGGAGTTCTCTCACACTGATGTAACTAAGACTTGGATACACTCTGTTTGTGTAGTGACAGGAAAAAAAAAAAAACATTTGCTTCTAGCACTCTTAGAGTGATGACTCATAGTTTTGTTACTGCTTTAAGAAAATTAATTTTAGGAATGGCTACCAGTGGAGCTGAAAATACGCCCACTGTTTGCATTTGGATGTTCATTATTTCTCCTATCAATTGAAGGATGTATGATGAATTATTTATTTCCCCAACATAAATATTCCCACTGGTACATGGTTATCTTACTTTACCATGAGATGATACAGTTTTCCTCATTACAGAATTTGATTGTACTTTTAAAAGAAATGACAATCATGTTAAGATGTTGATCTGTTTTTCTGGGTCGAAATATTATGTTTATTCATCATCAGAGTCGATAATATTTAGTGGCACAGTCATTCAGCATTTACCTCTTGTTAGAGTGACAATTGAAAACATTAACCCAAATTTGCAGTCGTGCAACATATGCAAAATTTCATCCACACACCTCCCGAAACAAAAGGCAAGTATGACTGATTCCTTTGATCTCTTAACCAATATGGAGGAGAAAAAGATAAAATAACAAACCACCATCTGTTGGGAAACTGATGTAATAAAAACAGTGGAAAGTCAACCTATGGTATAAACTGCCTTAATTGAGGAAATGACTTATAAATAGAATTATTTCTTGATTTAGAGGTGCAGGAGGAAGCAAAACTGAAGGAAGGAGTTACTGAGCTGAGATTTGGATAGATCAGCGTCAAGGCAACGTTATTCATTGTGAGATCCACATCACAAAGCTCCATTTGACAGGGGCTGACCTCATGAAGAAGAATCACGTTTTAAGTGTGATTTCTGCAGCTGAGGGAAGTGACTGTATTGTGTTTGTAGCTCAGTACAAACATCTTGTCAAATAGGCTTTAAACAACCAAGGTCACAACGCAGCAGGTTTTAGCTGTGGGTGATGCTCCACATACAGGCCACGGGGCTGTTCAGAACAGCAAACTAACCAGAGTTATATTAAATATGCAGTCATGAGGACCTAACTGAGAGCCTGTTGATGATAACCAACTTCACTGGACTTTGTCTAAAGTTTTATGAGAACTGATTGTTGTGAAGTTCCTTTCAGGCTTGATTTTTAAAGGCTGTAGGATATATTTAACTCACGGAAGTTACATGGAAAGCTGAAAGCACTGCCTATTCCCATGCTTTCAGACAGACTTAATATTTATTGTTTATGCATGTTCACAGTGTGTGAGCTTAATGGCACAGCAGCATGGTGACCATCCTGTGGTTCATCCCAGGAAGGGGCCTGTGTACAACTATGGTGCAGGCTGCTCAGCAATGATGGAGAGGCTCATGCCTGAGCTTCTCCCAGAAATTTCCTCTTGATATTGCTTCTGGCCATAAGAGTCTCGCTCATTCAGAATTCCTGGAAAAGGGGCATTTCCCGAAAGGAAAGATGAGAACACTCATGGATTTATAAGCAATCTTTCAAACAGATTCAGGAAACAAAAAAGCCACTTGCCACAATAGGAGGCCTCCTTGGTGTGCTTTCAAGCTCCTTATACATCTCATTCTTTCATCAACAGCTGCATTTGGCATGACAAAACTAACTTCTCCACAATGATTAAATCTTATTTCTCCTTTGATATAAAGCAGAGCAACTGCAGGTGAAGCTACTATTTCTGTGAGTAAACAGCAGTACATCGGTATTTCCAGCAGTTGCCTGGTGGAACAGGAAATAATTGTTCTTCTCCTGCTCTCTTGACCATCCCCGTTTTTATGTACAGAGTTATATTTATGTGAAAATGATTTCATAATACTTTCCAGATGCCTCCTTGCCTTTACAAGGCTTTGAAACTGAGTTTTTTCTCTGCCCCATGTTGCGCAGAGTGTCTCAAATTTGTTGCTAAGTAGATTGAAATCATAAAATTCCACTATTCCATAATTCATTAAGAAAATAATGCTAAATATTGATGCTTTTATTATTAATTAGTACTCTACTTCTTAAGGAGAAAATTAACTGAATCATGTAAGAAAGTAAATCAGAATCAATCTCATATATGTCCTACAGACAGAGGAGATGTCCACAAGAGGCAGGATCTCTGCAAAACAAGAGCAGATACAGTTTAATCATTCTGTCACTGTGTAACTTTGCTAGATACCTTTACAAAGGATGAAGAGAATGTTTTTTGTCAGTATACAACCTTTCATCTCTTTGCATCACATGTTTTGCTGGCATAAGATGACACGGATAGATTAACAATCAGGTATTTCAAGATCTTAAAAGTCTGACAGAAGAGAAAATCCTACGTCTTGCTTTAAACAATACCTCTATGTGAATATGAGGCCCAGTACAGCAATGTATGCTTTATTGCTGCAATAGTATCTGTCAGCAGGAAGAAAATCCAGTTTAAGGAATGGGTCACGGCTTGGGCAGAGATTGTGTTTTTCACAAAGAAGGAACATGGGATTGTGCGGAGAATTATCTAAAACTAACAGACAAGAAAGCAGTGCACAGGCATAAATAAATATCTTCCTTATACATCAGTCCATATATATTTTGCCATGAGCAGCAAATGAATTTACTGCTGAAAGACTGTAAGAGATGAAGAATAGTACTGAAACAGGCAGTGTTTCTGAAGCAGACCAATGCCTGTGTGATGCTGGAAATCAGACTAAGTGATCACAGCAACTCTTTCTGTCCTAAAAATCTAAGAATGAAACCACTTGAAGTCAGTTGTGGGGGGCAAAAAAGTATATTTACTCTTCCATTCATTCTCAGTTCTATTTTACAGAGTTTATAACAGCCTGCTTTCTCTTTGTGGTAGTCACTAAGTCTGTTTGGAAATGTGCTGGCTCCTCTTTGAGTTCCTGAGCATAACCCATATAGAATATCTGTATTTCCCCTCAAATACCATTCTTGTGAGGAAAACATACTGTGCCCTTCTGTTCCTTCCTACACCTCTCCCTCACTTATATAAGACAAATAATTTAGTGACTATGACCTGACTCAGATGAAATATGTGCCTCTGGCTTGTTCAGGCCTCTGTGGACTTTGAGTAAATTAGTTATTTCCTAAGCAACTCATTTCATTGGAAAAGGGTGAGTAACTTTCCACCATTACTTGGGAACTCAAGAAAAGTTGAGCTGATACCTGCTTTTTCTTTCCCTTCAGCTTCTGTAGTATTTGCTGTAGGCCATTCACATATGGTTATTTTTATTTATTCCCAAAAGGAAACTTTGTTTCTAAAAATGTGGTTTTTCTTCATCTCAATGAGTCAGAAAAGAATGTGAGAAACATTGGATGAAAAAACAGTCACCACTGGAAAAATTAAATAGAAAGAGGTGTTGCGCAGAATGAATAAATGTATCATGATGTATCCATGCCTATTAGAACTGACAGTGACTTACTATGTCATCTTATCTATTCTAATTTGTGTACATCTGCAGTCATCTACAAGTCTGGACTGTCTTCTCACCTGTAGTGATATAAATCACAACTAGTGATTCTTGCAGTGCAGCATTAATTTGCATTTTAATTCTATTTCAAATATTGCATAGCTAATCATAATTATATACATTGTCCATCCTCAAGCAAGTCTTTTTCTATGTAGTGTATGTGTCAAACAGTTCCGGAAGAGCTGTCATATAACTTTTGTCTTGTATGACTGCATATATTTTAGTTAAGAAATGCTACCTGATTTATGAAATTGTATGGATTCCTCTGAGTTACAACGTGGTCACACTCATGGAGACTTGTTAATAAACGTTTGTGAGTACGTGATCAGATGAGAACACAATGCTCTCCATTAATGAAATATGATCCATAATGAATCTTGCATGGGAGTGCTAATAACTACCTTTAGGTTAAAGTGCTCGGATGTCACAGTATAACAATATCTGTCTTAGATGTGTATCATTACAGCTCAGTAATTAAAGGTTACTTAGCTGTTAAATGGTTACTTTGGAGGAATCCTTCAGCAATGTGGCTTCAAACATGCCTTTACAGTGAAATTAATTAAGCAAATCAAATATCAGCCTTGTAGTAATCTATTTTATGTGCAGAATATCTGGCATAAGAATGTATAATATGACTGGTGGCAGAAAGCTGAGGAGTTGAAGTTATGCCCATTTGTTTTTAAACATAAAGCAATCTTGGTTGTTCTTATGTATAAAATTACGTTTATGCTGTTGGGTTAAAATGAACAGTGACAAAATTGCTGCAGATGAATGGAATGTCAAAATTATCATGGTCAAGTTCCATGTGCTGCGGGAGAGCAGAACTCAAGTAGCACCTCTTAGAATGAGAGAAGTATTACAATTCACACCTCTGTGCTAGTTAAAATCCTAGTAACTGGTAACAAGAGTTTTGCTAACAGCTCGGTCTGACTCATCAGCAGGATGCTTTCAGGAATTACTAGCTTGCTGCCTTCTGCATTTAATATAAACCACACTGGGAAAATTGTGCAAGCGGCTTGATCTGGATATAAACATTTCTTATCACCCGTTCAAGTGGGAATATGACATGAGCAACACCATGGATAGAATGGAGGACTACAGAAATAAGAGAAATGTATTTTTTCTCCATAATTTCCATTCGGGATTGCAGTCTCATTTCATACATTTTGGCTTAAAAAATAATTTTCGAACATTATGCAAACTGGCAGTGGCAAATACACAGTATATTCTGCTTTTTTCTTTTGTTTAAAGGGAAACTATCTTCTAGTTAAATAGATCATTTATCTGAGACCTTTTCATATGTAAGCAAAAAGGTGTAAAGTTCAGATCTCTGCTGTCCTCCTGAAACGCTGGCCTTGCTCCAGGCAATGACATTATTCACATACCTTAAGTTTACCCTTATTTAAATGTTTTGCCTGATCATGTCTTTTGACACAAAAGGAAAAAAAAAATCTGTCTAATGCTGCAGAAATCTTTGTTCACAACACGGCTCAGAAAGTACTGGCAGAAGAAATGGAAAGATGATGAATTCTTGATAGCAATCTGCCTTTTTCATGCTATGATACAAGTTTCTATGCTAGTGAGATAATTAACAGCGATGGCACCATCTTATCAGTGATATGCAAAGTTCCTGCACATTTTGGTTGAGGATGACACCAATGTTATGGGGTTTTCTCCAGTCCTCAGGCTTCTGAGGTCAAGTGATTTGGCCTTAATTGGTTTTGCTTTCTGCAATTGAGACTTCTTAAAAGATGATGCTTCAGTTGTTGTCATGTGAAACTGATGCCATGTCTCTGGACCAAAAAAATCCCCAGATGAGATAAATAGCAGTCATGGAGGTATCTATCCCCTCAATAATCTTTAGATGCCCTTCAAAGACCCTCTACACACAAAGTTATAATTTGAGTGTAAGATAAAAAGACAAAAAGTCTTAATACTGGGATTCTTAAATAATTGATCCTTTTTCGGTGCTGCAGCTTCTGAGATAATAGCAATTTTTACTTCTTGGGCACAGTGAAGGTATGTATACACTAATTGACTCGGCCTGATTCCAGACCTGGAAACATCTTTTGAAGGGGGCTTTAAAGGAAAAAAAAACCAAAAAACAGCCTAAGAGGGGAAGACTGTCTTCCAATGACTTATTTTGCCTGGAGGTATGATTTATTTTTTTTAATTATAAACCGGTAAACGTGTAATCAGAAAAACAAATGGCATTGATTACTTTTTCAAAGCAGTAACTCTCTAATCATTTCATCCTATACTTCTAAGTTGTTTGAAGTATGGAACCAATGCAAAACCTGAAAGCATTTTGCCATTTGTATGAATCAACATTGCTCTCTGTGGCTAACATTTATTTACAAGCTTGCAAAGGGTTTCATAAGGGATATGAGTGCACCTACAATACAAACCATCTGTCAAACAGCAGAAAACTGTAGAGCAATAGTGCTGTTGTTTTTTCCCTTTACTTGATCCAAGTTTCATTTTCTGTTTGGCTAAGCATCAGTGGTCATGAAGGTGGTATATCAACAATAGTCATGGTGGCACATTCAATTTAATTATAACCAGTTGAGGTGCTTAACTTCATTTGCTTTTTTCTGAATAGCAATTTATTTTATTTTGTTTTTAAAAAAGCTCTCTGTTTATGCATTTCATCATCTTTTGTTATAAGAAACGGGGATCTGTTTTCATTACTCAAGTGTGGGAGTAATGAAAGAGTGAGTCTTCAGCCTACTGCTGCTGTACTGAGGGTCTTTTCCTGGAATATTACTGAAGAACAGATCTCTTGAAGTCAGCAGAGTTTAGTCTAGATCATGATTTGATTCCTAACTAAAAAGCTGTGAAACTCACACTGAATATAGGACATGGAAAGACTGGGCATCATTTAGCGTGGAACAAGGCCACAAAGATTCTTCCAAAAAACATAACAGAATAATAAATGATTCAGGCACAAGTACAAGATTTATGTATACTCTTAAAGATTTGTGGTGATAAATAGAACAGTAATGGGGAAAGTTGACTTTGTTTAACCTCAATCAAGAAAGCGAGCCAAAAAAGGAAAGTTTGGACAAGGCAGTGGAAGTTTTGATTGTGGAAGAGCTCTGTATGACTTAAGCCATGTCCATAAGCAAACTTGTGAATGTCTCACTAAGGTGGTGCAAATCCCTGCACTGGCGTTTTCATTTCAGTTAAAGTAGTATTTCAGGTCTGGTTTTAGCTGCCTGAAAGTAATAGAAAATAAGCTGCTCTTAAACTGAGCTCACTGTGTCGACATGGAGTGCATGTGTTTACTGGAATCTCATTACATTCAAACATAGTGATACAAGTCCGCAGATTAGTGCTTCCGCTGAAAAGGCTGTTTAGCCTTTCAAAGGATTTTGCAGGAAAGCAAGCTGGAATACAAGCACTTTCTGCTTGTCATTTGTACATTTGTGAATTTAGCTTTTATTTCTTTGTGCAAATGTGTTTTCATGCAGACATTGAAAAGCCATGACCCACTGTAAAAAGGATTACCTTAAAGGGAGATACTAAGACTTCAGTGTAAAGGCTAGTTAATACAGAAATGCTAAATCTCGCCATGCAAAGATTATGGCACAATAAATTTTTTAACTCAAGGTACTTTCCTGACATTATAAAAACAGTCACATATCAGAACCTCAAAATAGAAGTCTTAAAGAGGGAACTGAAAGAAAGTAAAGGAAAATGTCTGTTATTTCTTGTAGAAGGATGATGTAGAATCCCTTAAAAAATGTGATTTATTTTAACTGACATTGCAGCAAGTAGTTTAGATAACACTTAATGACTTAGATATTTTTTTTTACAATGAGTATATTTCATGGGGTATTAAAGATAATAAATAAAAAATACGTTAAAACAGATAATAGAAGACAGTAAGAAAAGCTGGATATTTCAGTTACTTACAGAAAGCCTGACATCTTAGTTATGTGAAGCAATGACTTATCCTCATGAGCCACATTAGCCATCTGAGTGGGAATCAAATCCTGGTCCAAAAATTCCTTTGGTGAAAAAAATAAAAACAAGATCGGGGTTGAGGGGAGGTTTTTTCAACTATGCCTACAACACCTTTCTTATTTGTCTGGCTGGGTATGCTCAGAAACAAATCCAGACTTAACCCTTCTAAGACTTCCCAAGCAGACAAAAGTAATATTCTTTGAAGGTAGCTGAGGTTTAAATTACTGCCAAGGGTAAAGTGGAGCAAAAATGGATTGCATCTTTTTCATTGATGACTTTCTATTTTTCACTAGTCTTGAGTCAGGAAAATATTGCATTCACAATAGCTTTTATGGATATAAGAATAGATGATTACATACTGAGCCTTAACAAGTATCATACTTAAAAACAGGCTTAAGTTTTACCTTAATTTTGGATTTAAAGTACCAGAAAAACAATTTTAATCTACTCTTGAAATTTAGCTACCTGGATTTGAAGTTTCTTATTTACATACCTAGCTTGCTGAATGTAAATTAGACATCAAAGGCATCTTTTTAATGCATTCTTATCTAGCTTAGTAACTTCAGTCTCACTTTCAAAGAGGAGCATAAGAACCTAAATGCCATTAAAAGTAATTATCTCGATGTTTCTTTGAGGAAAATAAAGAGGGAAGAATTTATAAAAGCAATAAACCCAAACTTTTCAAGAAAACATGTCTCCTCTATCTTTTCCTGAATGGAAAAAAAAAAAATTGAAAGGAAATTGAATATTGTGCCTCAGAATAAACACTGAAACTGTTCTTAATAAGATCTAATAATTTATAATGGACTTCAGTCTTTTCAAGTGCTTTCTGAGAATTTTGAAGAAATGCTTATTTCTAATGAACATACCTTATTTTAAAATTTCTAATGTTGGTCAATTACAAATTTTATGTACTACATGTCTAATTCATTACTGAGAATATTGATTTCTATTAACTACATCATGGTGTAAGAGGGGTTTTGTTCTCATTGTTTATTTATTCTCGCTTTCCAGGAAAATTACTTTTTTGGATCTTCTACCTGAAAAAAATAAGGGAATTTCTTTCAGTAGTCAAGTAACTGCAATGAGTAGTGATAGGACGAGGAGCAATGGCTTTAAGTTGGAGAAGAGCAGATTTAGGTTGGATATTAGGAACAAGTTCTTTACTCTGAGGATGGTGGAACACTGGAACAGGTTGCTCAGGGAAGTGGTTGAGGTCCCTTTCCTGGAGATATTCAAGGTGAGGCTCGATGAGGCCCTGGGCAACCTGGTTTAGTTGGGGGTGTCCCTGCTGACTGCAGGGAGGTGGGACTAGATGCTCTTTGGATGGCCCTTCCGGCCTGGATGATTCTATGAGTAGTTCAAGCCTCCCTAGCTGCTTTTTTCCTCTTTTGGGGCGACCACTACTAAATCACTTGGACTCCTCCAGGCTGACAAGACTGAAGTAAAATTTGAAAAAGAGGGTATAGAAACTGCAACAAAATTCACCCAAAGACTTTCTAAAAAGCAGAAGCAATGCTGTAGTAAAAGCCAGTATGTTAAGCAGGGAAATAATGGATATGAGGGTTACTGCCTGCTGTAAGAAGGATTTTAAATATACTAGCTGTCTGATAAGAGGTGAGATGAGGAGAGCTGTAAAAATAAGCATGAATAACTACTGCTATCGTTACGTAGATAAAGGAAAGAAACTTAATGCTGAACTGAGTTGCAATAGCTTAATCTTCAAATTATTTCATTAAAAAGGTGGCAATATTTCTTCAATTGATTTCAATGAAAGATTGGAGACAAAAGGAAGGATTATGGAAGCTGCATATTTGCTTTTAAAGTTGGTTTTAAAACCAAATCTCTCATATACTGTGTTCATTGGCTATTTTTTGGTTTCTCTAGAGTTAGGATTAGGTTAAGTAGGATATGTGGCAATCTGTCAAATTTGGGCATTAATTACCTACGCATTTATGTGCACACTAAGATGCTTTTATGAAAAGCAGTTTCAGAACCCCATTCAGAAGAACTTCAGCAAATTATTTCATTATTTTCAGGGATATTATATGTGTATGTCATGTAAAGCCACATCTGCAGTCTTTCTGCATTTAGATGCTTCAAAAGGACAATTTCGTTTTCCATCTCAACTCTTCATAAGCAGCACCATAGACAGGACACTCTGAAATGGAAAGGGAGAGAGATTTGGGCTTTCTTGTAGTGTTTTGGAGTTTCTTTTAGGTCATGAAATAGAGGAAAAATGACAGTGAGAAAGATTAATAGATGGCAAGAAGGAAGTGTGCTGGAGTATCTGGGACTTCCTGTATTTTACTCTTTCCTGGTATTAGATAATTTACTCCCTCTAGACTTAGGTTACAGCCTAATTTCAGAGGGTAGAAGTTATTTTACCTGATCTAAATCACCTGACACATAGTCAGCTGGTATTGTTATCCAGCCTTACTCCTTGTCAATGGAGAGAATTATGCATCTTCAGAAACAGTGCTTATCTTTCACACTTATCATAATAGCTGGAATGTTCATGACCATGAAATAAAAATAATAAAATAAAATGAGGCCATCACTCAGAAGCAATGCATTTCAGAAACATTCCGGGATAGCGATTTACATTTCTCTGAACTAGAAGGAATAAAATTATACAAATTGAATCCAAGAAGGAAACTCAGGAAGCAGTATGAAATTTCAGATACAATTTAATTGTACAAGAATTGAGGCAAATCGTTATCCACCTAAAAACAATCCACACCAGCCTTGAGCAAATGCATGAACTTAGATACTGCTGCTAACCTAGATTTTAATGTTCAGACTCCTTGAAATGTAACAGCACACACATGTATGTTAGAATCATTTGGTGTTCTTCTGTAGACATTGTCATCTTAGACAGTAGATCAAATCCCCACGCTGAATATTATTTCTGTGTATTCAAGTATAAAGGCTAAAAACTAGTATGATGGCAAGGTAGATGTGGTAGAAAGGTAGGGATGAAGCAGAAAAAATAAAGCATCTGGATATTGTGAGGCAGAGCAAGTTGGCCTATTTTACATCCTGTTGTTGTCACCTCATTTTCTGTTTGCAGCTCACACTTAGTAATCTTCTACCAGGAATCTTCAATGCCCTTTAGCTGCTCTATACAGGCATGGATCATCATCGTGGTGCAATTTGTAATAAATGAGTTTTTTAATTCTTATATTACTTAAGAAGATTAACAGTACAGAATTTAAAAGCTGTGACCGAAATTTGATGAAACGACTTAAAATTAATCACATTTAAGATAGAAAGAGGCTTCTGAATACTCAGAGACAAAATCCAGACAGCAGGAAAATCAAGTTAAACCATTCTATCTGAAGCCATTTCACAAAAAGAAGAGGAAATGTGTGACATATGGTATCAAGTAAGGCACTTGAAGTTGAGTCTAAAAATGTTTAAAAAGACAGCTGTAAGTTTGCATGATTAAAAAGGGAAAGGAAGGATATTATGATACATCAAGAAACAAGGAAGAGTTATGAAACCAGAGGTGGACTTGCTGGATGTTTGTTTGCTTTTCTTATCCAGAGGTTTCTAATGTTTTTATTCAATTTATCTTCATATTCAACCTCCACCTCTATCTTCCGTTCTGTTTCTCCCAGTGACATCAGTGCTGGTTATTAACACAAAAACTGGGTGGATCTATGAACCTTGAAACCAAATCAAAGAACAATTTCGGGAAGAGATAATTATGTATCAGCTCTTCTTCCCTCCAATATGTTTAAACAGATTAGATTATTTTAATAAGTGTTGGATGTGATGGGAACATTTTAGAACAATATTGTCACGTGATTCTCCACTGGCTGTATTTGAATCATAAAAGTCAGTTCAAAAAAAACCCTCAAACTTATCACTCTCTGTGAAATTGTGGTATGCATTTTCTGATCTTTATTCTAAGTTAGATGACCTATTTCTTCTCCATTTTTTTTTATATGATTGTTTAGCTAGTTAATATTAAGTTGTTTTAGAGCTGGTAATTGTGAGAGCAATTTTTTTTTGCTTTCTCTGCTAGTTCTTGTAAAACCCAAGTGAATGAAAAACAAGTGGCTATTTGCATGTGGCCATTTGTCTGTGCTTTGGGAACCCAATGGAGATACTCCTTGGGAATCGCATGGAGACTAAAAGCTAACTGGGCACAAAGGCTGATGCACTCCCCATCACAAGTGATCTTTACCAGTTTTCCTTGGCACATTGTGTGCAGCTTTGCATGCGCTAAGTGAGCTGCCGTTAGCTTTACTGCGATTTGAGGCAGGACTATATACTTTTGTTTATGGCACTGGACGAGACTCAGGAACTAGGACATTAGCTTTTTGCTTTGGCATCGATTTCCTGGCTAAATTACCTAATTTCTCCCTGCCTCATTTCATAAGAACAGTCAAATCTGTTCAGACCAAAGGCTCATTTAGCCCAGTATCTCAGTTCTCACAAGGGCCCATAATGGATGCCAGTGGAAGAGAATAAGGCAGCAAGCATGCAGCAGCGATAGGGATATAGTTAGTCTCCCAGGCTCCAGCACTCGTTGTTCAGGGATTTCCTGAACCAGGGGTGGAATCTCTGTGTTTAATGCTTTTCGGTGACTTGGTTTTGATGAATTAGAACTGGCATTTCTCAAGCTTATATATCTTTCAAGTATCCACAACGTCCCATGCCCTACAAATTGTAACATGTGAGCAACATCCCTTTATTTTGTTTTTAAGCTTCTACCTGCCAGTTTCTCATTTTAGAACACATTGTGAACAGTCTTCTTTTCTTCATATCCCTTCCAGTGTGCCACATGCTTTCTAAGTTAGATGACTGTAACTTGCACTACTGAAAATGCAGGAGTGCCATGCATTTACAGAGACATAAAAATGCTGGTTTTTTTCTTTCTTTCTTTCCTTAAAACGCCTAACATTAAATTTCCTTTTTTGACTGCTACTGAGCATTGACCTGATTCATTTAAAAAAAAATAAATTTAAAAATCTTGTTCTTGATCTATAAAATGAGGTACTATAATAGTGTTTGCAGAATTTCTTTCTGTGGAAAAATACAGAGCAGTGAACACAGCTTTACACGAAGTGCAAGAAAGTCCTTGAAATAAATACACAAGTTGTTCTGGTTTATTCTAGCTGCCTTCAGTCAGTAATATGAGATTTTTTCTCTTAACATTGGCAAATGAAACATATTCAGGCAGAAATATAGTTTTTAAATTCCAGTTTCTTTGGTCTATACAAAAGAGATGCTTCCTCTGTTTTTTTGAGGCCTTAATCAGAGGCTACTGAAAGGTGAGAGGAGAGTGCCATAGACTGAGCGGGCTTTGGAACAGATGCTTAGTCACTGATATAAGCATAAAATGCCAGTGTTGCAGTTTGACTTCTCTGCTACCACTAACACCTCCTGAAACACGAGGACAGCTGGGCTATTATATTTCAGATTCCATTTGTAAGTGTTAATTTTAATGCCTGTATACAAAAAGAAAAAGGGAAAGATGTTTCATTCCAGCAGTTTTTCTGTGCATCTCTAGATGTGTGATATGGGACTGGTAGACCTTGCTAAGCCCTCTTGAGACTTTTCTTAAAAGGAAACTCCAGCATCATTGCAGATGTTTGGTCCCTTTTCCTACAAGACCAAACCTCTGAGTTCTTCGCTTTCTGAGGGACTTATGTTTCAACAGGAAACAATTACAGTTGACAACGTTTTGAAAACTGCCTCCTATTTCTCAGGGGCCCATAATCAGTGTTCAAATCTTAGGTAAACAGAGTTTCATCTATAAAGAAAAGATAAGCTCAGCAGAGTTCAGAAGGTGCCTCAAACAGCACAAGCACCTTCTCCTGTTGAAATGTTTACATCCAAGGTGACAGAAGGCTGAGCAGCATTATCTTGCAGATGGTCTGAGAAGATTTTAATAAATAAATACAAAGGCATGTGTTTTTTCCCTACCAGTTGGGGTTGAATTTTCTGGATCCAGAGCTAACTTACAGTAAGGAAACACTCCAGTCATAAAACTAAGACAAGACGGGATAGAAGGAATTCAGTGACATGAAAAGTGCACTTACATTGTGTATGTGCAAAAAATGCATGGATCCTTCTGATATTTATATTGCCTCATAATTTCCAAAATGGAATTTTTCCTGTAGTTATACTGGCTTTCAGTGGGGTTACACAAGTGTCGCTGAGAACATAACTCATTGTCTAAAAATGCTTTTGTTTATGGATAACAAATTAAAAGGGTGATTTGACACAGCAGGTGATATGATTAATATTTCAGGTCTTATTATTTTTGTTTATGCATATATGTGTTTGTGCATAATTATACATTTCAAGGATTAACAGCTAGGTGCAGTTAAACATTTAACATTTATCTGCATAAATGCAAATGAATCTCACATTTCAGTCAGATATTCTAAAACAAGTAATCATTATGGATTAAGAACACACATGATTTTTCTTCTCAGTGTTTATTGCCTCTACTTTAATGATGACAAAAAGCAGAAGGGAGATGGTACGGATGCAAGTTTAGAAGTCGTATATTCGTCAGTTTAAACCTTTGAAATTGATGGTGATGGAGAACAACTGTTTTAATTCGTAGTCATTTGGAAGGATTTGCTATGACCTCAAGTTAACATGTAAACATGGCAAGGCATATGAGAAAGATTCCTCTGGCGTTCACTGAACTTGAGAGGAATCTCCCATTGACTTCAGTGGGCTC
Organism: Thinocorus orbignyianus; assembly: GCA_013400375.1. Lineage (NCBI taxonomy): Eukaryota > Metazoa > Chordata > Aves > Ciconiiformes > Thinocoridae > Thinocorus > Thinocorus orbignyianus. Next base: position 1,512,908 of record VXBW01004281.1, read on the forward strand.
CAGGTTGAAGCTCTGAGAGCAGGACTCGATAAGATGTTCATGAACATCTCAGGGATCACACTACATTTGGGATGGCATTGCTCTTAACTGCTATCTGAAGGGTTGTAGGGTTTATTGTTACAGTCCTTAACCCTCCTCTGAGCACAAACAAGTCCTGCCTAACTCAATTCATGATCATAACCACTCCGCACTGTGGCTGTGATCTGGTGGTGGGTGATGAAACTTGAAGTAATCTGAATGTCATCTTTCATCCTCAAAAAAAGCTGGATAAATTAATTATTTGGATTCCATTAAAACTGGATACAGAAAATTATCCCAGAAATCATCAGAACTTTAAGGAGAATGACATCTTTCCTGTGGGAGGTTGGTGTGTTTGTTAGTTTGCTTCAGTCAACAAAGTTGATTTAGATTATACTGTACCATAATACGCTACAATACACTACACTACACTACACTACAATGATCTTGCTGGGTGAAAAGACCAGGATTTTGAGCCAAAGTTCTGTTAAATGAAAAGCAGCATTTCTGGTTTGAAAATACGAGTGCCAGTAATTGAGTTATCTGGTTGGATGCTGATTACCCTCAATGACACTGTACATTCTTATTTATGAATGTACATATACAGATATATGAGCTGAGTGTATTGCGTATTCTTGCCAGCACTGTTGACTCTCTCCTTTTCTGGGGACTCCTGGGTGCTAAGAAAGAAGGCAAGATAGTGAATAAAGAAGTGAATTTTAATGTATTTTTTCATTCACTCTGAATCAAAACCACTTAAATCCATCTGTTTCTGTGTCAGCAAAGTTTTTGTTGCACTGGGGAAAGAATATCAAACATTCTTGACTTTTTTAATAAAAAACCCCTACCTGTATGAGAAATGCGTTGGGTTTAAACACAGTGCTGTGAGGAATAATTGCAACTTGTCACAGAGAGAGGTTATAATTATGTCTACTGTTAGTTATGTCTCCATGTGCACAATAGAAGTAAGGTTTTCAAAAGCATTGTTCTCTAATGCAATACCAGTTATTAACATGTTGAGGATATTATTTTTTGCTAATGAAGAAAAATAAAATGAGGCTGCAGAAGGGCTGGATGGTGTCACACAGAAAGCAAGTGGAGGGAACAAAGATGAAAGAGAAAAGTGCTTATTGCAGAGATTTCAGATCTAAGTTTTGCCTCAGGAAAAGCAAAATTACCCGAAGGGTGAGAATTTCAGCTTCTGTATTCCAGACCTTGTTTATGTTTCAGGGTTTTTTTAAAGTCTGAATATGTATTAAACACTGGGCTAGACCTGACACTTTACAGGCTTCTCTGAGTGAAATGATGCGAATAGACTGCAGTTTCTAGAGAAAAAAATCAAAGCTTAATAGTTGTTACAGTAGTTGCTGTGGGTGTAATTCTCTGTCCCTTCTTCACTGCTTGCACAGATTCTCTGAAGCATGCTCACTAGGTCTTATTTTAGAGAAAAAGAGTTCATAGTGCTTATCTAAGCTTGTTCCTTATTCTGTCACTCATTAGAGTCAAGTTTTGGAAGCCTTTATTTAGGACATGTGCTCATATTAGAGATATCTCCATGCCAGGAGTTAAAAAGCAGATAGGCTAAAAAGCAATGCAGAAATATTCCTTAATTTTCACAAGTCACTAACAGTTTCAAATATCAGAATTTTAAATTGCCCAAGAAGGTATTCGGTGAAAATCAGAGCCCTGGAGCAAGTCTTAAATTGGGTGCCTAACTTGGGAACATGCAAAATCACTTGGGAAATTAGAAAATCTTGGCCATATGCTTCTATGTTAACTCCACTTGACTAAGTCCTTTCTATATGTTGCTTCCCCAATTTGCAGTCGGTTTTGTGTTGTAAATAAGATACCCGTGACTCAGACATGAAAGTTCCCCAGGAAAACTGGAGAACCTTTCTCTTGTTAAACAGCACCCTAATTATAGAAGCAATTTTACAAACAATCCCCTGGGGGAAGCATTTTCGTTCTCATCAGGAAGGCTCTTGAATAAAATAACACCTTTGCTAACTTCATTTATTTACAACAGGACACAAGACTGAGACTGGGTTAGATTTATTGCCATTACATCACTGATGCTCAGTAATTCATAAAACATTGGGTCTAGGAGTTAGCACTGCTGTTATTTCCTCTGATGCCTGACCTCACCACAGTCTAATAACATACAGGAAATCCAGAAGACAAAGGGGAAAAGCAGTGGTCTTGAATGCTAAAAATAACCATAGAAAACTAGTACAATCATGTAACAGAGTATGGCCCAATAATTTGTTTAACATGATGGTAGAATCTGCTAAAGCTATTAGAATCTGTTCCAAATGTTTTTAATGGAAAATATGTTGGGGGCAAGAATAAGAACGCTTAAAGAATTGAGACTTTTAGGTTATGTAGTTCAGTTACGTGTACTGGTTTTAGGTTTGTATATCTTATTGCTTACATATGCAGACCACTTAATAACTTGACTAGAACAGACAGTCATTGTATGGCGGTTATATTTCCAGAGGTCATCCTATATGAGCCAGACGGAGATCTTAAGTGATATATTGCACTTGACAACCCAGAAAGTTGCAATACAAAGGCATTCTAATACTCGGTGTCCTCTGAGAATTGTTCAATATCCTTGATGGTATCTAGTGTCTGCTATGCTATTGGGATGACATTTTTGGTGTCTTTACTAATCAGTCAAGGTTAACATGTCATTCATGCTAACTGTGTTTGGTTTGTTTTGGGTGTTGGTTTTCTTCTTCCTAATCACTTCATATTTTCAGGCTTTTCTATAAGAATAAATAGTATAATGACATTATAATGAAATTCCCTGATAGTTTCCGTGTCTGTTGATTTATCCTTGTTATTTAGATTTAGAACAATATTTTATCCAAAATCTAAGTTAAGGCAGTGTTTTAAAATAGGTACAAGTAAGTACATGACATTATTAGGAAAAAAAAAAAAAAAAACAAACAAACAAAAAAAAAACACCAAACCAAACCAAAACAAATCCCAAAAAACTATTGCATGAAAGTCAGATAAGTCCGGTGTCTTTAGCTTGTGAAATTTTGCGAAACCAAGTTCACAAATATATACTTCTCTTTTGAACAGCTGTTCAGTTTGACTGTGCCTGCCCTCCTTTTATTTACATATGTTGCACAGTTATTTGAAATAGGCTATTCTTCATATAAATACCAATATTAGTATGCAAACTAGTGTGTTCAGGTGTGAACAAGTCTTTGCTATTTGACATGGACATTTGGTTTGTCTTCCAATCAGAAGCAGGAGCGCTTACAGATCATAAACTAGGAATAATGAATAGATTGAACCAGCTGTTCCTGAACAGCCTATTTGGCTATATTTTCCCTTTCATTAAATTCATTTAATTATACTTATATAGATAGATGGATAGATGGATGGATGGATAGATAGATAGATAGACAGACAGACAGACAGACAGATAGATATGAAACATTTTCCTTTCTGCAAAGGTTTAGGATAACTTAATAAATATTAATTCATTTAATTTCAGAAGAAAGTAGAGAAACGTGGTACTTATGTTAAGACTTGACTGAAAAAGAGCTATTGAGGGTGAGTTGCCCAAATTCAGTTTAGTCTAGGGAGACAAAACTTGTGCTTACCAGAGTTATCTACTGCATCTTAAGGCATCTTCTGAACATCATAAACCAGGAAAACTTTCTAGTGGGAGTGACATATTGGAGTAAAAGGAGAAACAGAAATCAAGAGCTCTGTTCTGTTTTCATTAATCTACAGAATAAAGCGTGGTGATGGATGTCGTCTCAACAAGTCTTTTCCCTCGATATCAGAAATAAGATTTTCAGGTACCAAAATGTCAGTGAATATCTACAAGTAGAGTGGCTCAGTGGAAAGAGTGTTTCTTGGGTCTGAAAAAGAAGACACAGGTCAATACAGAGACTGTTTGAGAAGTCTTGCAGTGATCGGGAGGCTGGGCAGGCACAGAGAGGTGGGCAGATTTTCTTAGGACCTCATGGTCAGTTTTGCAACTAAATGCTTTTCAATAAAGTTCCCTTTCTGTCCCCTTTAGCTTGGCACAGCAGCCCAAGAGCGTTTCAGTTCCACGTCCTACAGAAGCTGTAGACCTTTCTTTGGAAACAGCATTTTACTAAAGATTTGTCACTTAGAGTGATTTCCCACAGGGTTTTAAAACTTGTTTCCAATAACTCAACTCTACTAAGCCTCAAGTTGGAAAACCAAAATATAATAAATGTGTTACAGAGCCCAGTGTCCCCCAAATGGGTGCAGGTAAAAACCCTATAGCATATGGAGCTGGAACAGTCAGAAGCCCATTGTATGCATTTCTTTTCTTTTCTTTTTTTTCTCTTTTTTTCTTCTTTTTTTAATAATTAATGATTTAAAACAGTTGCATTATTGCTACAATCACTTTTCACCTATTTCCCCAATGGTTACCACTTGCCTCAACATTTACATTTGTTTCAATATTTGTATTTTTTGCATAATTTCTCACATTATATTTATTTGCACTTGCACTTTTTTTAAGAATAAAGCATTCCACAGGGATGACTTTAATAAAAGTTTCTTATTAAAAGTTCCATAACAGCATGATTCCCAAACCTGAAACCAAAGTCCTCATATTTAACAGTTTTCATGACTCAATAGATTAAGTGTGAAATAGGAAATATAATAACAATAACAACATAGCCATATCCTGCACAGTTGTTCCACTTAAAATTATTCTTGAAAAGTAACACAATTCATAAATAAATCATTTCTCATAGAGTGAAATGTACTTAAAAGACTCTGTGAAATATCCTTGATATAGTCATAAAATGTGTGCACAGAAAGTTGTATTGGGCAAGAGGAAAATAAAGAATTCACTAAAATTAATATATTGGAAGGAAGGAAAAAAAAGATAGAAAGAAAAAAGGCAGGAGTGGGGGGGGTGAACTAACAGTGAAACCATCAGCATCTGTTTTTAAAGTCAGGTGCCTCCACTCAGCTGGCTCAGCAGTGTTCATTTCAGAAAGATTCTTAGATCAGGCCTAAATTCACGTGAAGCTTCCTCTGTGGTCAATGACGAGAGATCTTGCCCTTGAGAACTGCAGTTCTGGGCTGGTCTGACTCGTCATTCAGAGGAGCCTGTTACTTTCTGCTGACTGTGACTAGGGCAGCAAATTCAGCCACCCCAATTAATGCCTCTATGTAAAGGGGATAAATCTAAACCTTAACAAGTCTGAAAGTTTTTCACGGACTGGAAAGTGGGACTTTTTCTTTCGTACTTACCCATACTGAATAATTCAGAGAACATAATTTTTCAATGCTGGGAACTTCTGACTCAGTTAGAGACATTGCCATTGGCCTTAAAGTACTCCAGATGGATAATCCTTCCTGGTACACACTCCAAACACTCCAGTCTGGCAATCTTTTGGAGTTATTCTTTCCAGGGCTTTGGCATCATTTGGGTTTTGGGGTCCCCTCCCTTTAATCTATTTGTCTTATAAAATACTTCATGGTAGCATAACTGAGTCTGTGAAAACAGTAAGGGAAATGTTAATATCGTGAATGTTCACAGCTGTGGCCAACTAGCTTTTTTTATTAAACAACGGATGTGTTAGTTCCTAAGGCTCTTGGCATCTTGAATGTTTCTGGACCATCACACATTAATGTTCGGCAGCTTGTTGTGGAGATCAGGAAGATACCCTGGAGGTGTGTTCCCTTCTATTTATGATTTGGAGGTGACAAGAGTAAAGATGTGAGTTCCTTCAGTTGCACTAGAGCGTCTGGGGAGCATCACTGCTGTCAAACTCCTCTACATCTTCTGTGTCTTACAATTTAAACTCGTAATACCTTTTTAGTAGCTGTGAACACTCCATCAACACAGACTCTTCAAATCAATTGCTTGCACTACCTTGATTCATTGTTGACCTGCAGTTCTGGCATGGTTTCTGTGTGAATTGCTAGGAAAGTTTAAGAAAAAAATCACCCTGAATTTCAGCAGTCAGTGCTGTCTGTTTTGCTTAGTTAGCTCTTCCTCACTAACCACATGTTTACTCACCAAGTAAGAAGAACTCACCATGCCAAGAAGAGTACTAAGCTGGGAAAGAAGATATTTTATTTATTTATTTATTTATTTATTTTACCAAAACCAAGTAGTGTAGGCTTTCATCTTTGATGTCCTTGCTTTGTTGAGACTGTTCTGGATGGGCTAGCTGCTGACAGATACAAAATGGGTTAAAAAAGTTATAATACAGGTATATATACAAATATACATGTGGGTATACAGTTGATATACATATATTTATATGTATATATCACATATCATATTGGTACACTTGTTGACCAAACATATTCAATAGCAAGACACGAAATAAGTCTTGTCAAAAAAACAATATCTTGTCACCACTCACTATCATGATATTGGGCGTTACTTTAGTGATACTTCAGTCCTTTGAAAATTAATCTCTAGAACCTTGAAATGACAGATCATTAGGGCAAAGAATGGGAATCACAATAACTTTCACATCCGTTTTGAGGACTGGACTGTAGTTCTTTCTGGCTGAGTCTTGCCATCTATCACAGTATGTGCTGCAGGAAAAATTGTGTTTTAAGGAGCCAGAAGCACAATCTCCCACTGCACAAAGAATGTACTAGCTGAAACGATTCATGACATACCATGAGCCAGCAGTTGTGTGACTGTAACGTCAGTGTGCAGTCAGTTGCTGTCATTATGAGTTAGTGCAATTTCAAGACCTAAACAGTCTCTCATTTTCAGTAGCTTTATTGTGGATTATAGACAAGCACCAATGAGATATCAACCTAGAGTTTAATAAGCCAGCATCAACTAAGTAAAACATGGTACAGCAGAGTTTTTAGCTATGAGGATCATTAAAGAGGTTTGAAGTACATTGTGATGTCATTTTGGGCTGCCAGTGCAACTAAAGAAGGACAAAAATTGGACTCGCTGAATTACAAAGGCCTTTCTTTGAGTGTCTTTTTTCTTTTATATCTTTTTGCATTTCTAGAGAATTTCCTTCAGCCTGGCAAGCTTGCTTTAGCATGAATTCCTGGGTTTGATTCTATAATAACCCTCACAAAGCTTTGAAACATTGAGCAATTAGTGAACACACAGTTTTTCTTACTGTTTGTGGCTACGGTGTTTGCTGACTCACTGCAGTATCATTCTTTGCATTAAATTCACTGTAAAACCCAAGAGGCAGCAAAATTATAAACCGATCAGATTTTTTTCTAAGAGCAAATAATGTATGTGCTTTCCAGCTAAAAGTTCTTGGCTGTACTGTGCAAGACAAAGCCAGACTCATCCAGCCCAAAGTCCTCCTAAGCCTCTGAGCACTGCTTTGGTCTTTGCTAGCTCCAAGCAGACTGATTTCGGCCCTGAGTCATTACCCAAGAGCTGCTCCTGCTCTCTCCCTATTTGTGACAGGTTAGACTTCCTATAGCATGTTTATCAAAACTCCTTGGGGCTTCAGACTAACCATGATACATTTATTTGGCACTTAATGCTGATGTATTTATTGTCATTATTACTTGCCCATACATTTGGAAACCTATTGTACATGTCTCTACATTACATTTTAACTGAAATACGAAAACACTGTGGGATTTCCCTGTCATGCCTCTTATTTCAAATGTTTTATTCCACAAACACAAGGAGAAGGGTAGATCATCTCTGACTAGGGCTGACCCAGTTCTCCACTCTTTCTTGCCTGCTACACACCAATATCAGCAGAGTTACAGTGACATAAACCAGAAGAATACAGTCAAAAATCAGATCCTTCCTACACGAAATCACTTTCCACATCTGTTTCCTATTTGTTTTATAATGACACATGGGATTATCTTGGGAATATATTCTGCTTTAAATGTCAGGCCACTGACTTTATAGCCTTATCAGATATCCGTTGGTGTGCAGGTTGAGCAATTATCATCTACTAAGAAGAAATCCCAAGAAAATGTAGGTTGATAATAACATTTTTCAATAATGACTTCTAGCATTAGTGCCATTTTCTATTATTGTAGTTGAGGTCTAGCATTTTCCTCAATTTACCACTTTTATTTATTGTGCAAGATCTAGATATGGACCCTAGAGCAGAATTTCACATTTCTTTTTCATTATTTATTCATTTCTGGTTAGAAAGAGCAAAGACAGAAAATTGGATAGAAGCAAGGAATGTGTCTGGACTATTAGGAAACAGAAAGAAAGACAAAGGGAAAGAAAGAAATTTAATACTGTGCAAGATATTACAGATACAGGATGACTGTATAAACATAATCGGGCAGGCTACATCTACAAGAACATGCCTTAAGAGGTTGATCTTGAGTTCTGGGATCAAACTTCATGACGCTGTGTCCAGACTTTTTATCTTACAAGTAAGCTCCTTCAGATAGAGCATTCTGCTAACAGTCCATTTTCCCTTTACCTTTTTCTCCAGTAAATTGAGTGAAATGTGAAGTCCTTCTGATGTTCCTTTGAAAATATGTAATACACGCACAGAGATATACACTTGCATGTGTAATTAAACAAGCTTGTAATAAAAGCTATAGCCTGTGACCCACTTGTAGAAACATGGACTCAATAAGTTTAAATAATATCATTTGGAAGTACATTTGGTCACTGGCCTGGCCCTGGATTCGGTATGGACAAGCAAGATGGGGAAGGCAGGGTGCCAGGGAGAATGCTGCTTCCAAATGCTTGAATTCACTGCTCACAAGAAAGACATCAGCTATTTGCCTGAATGATCTTCACATTAAAAAAACATTACCAAAGCAATTGCTGGATAAAATTTGAGTTGTTGATATTTTTTTTTCATCCTCCACAGCATTGTGTTGTGCCAGTTCTCCAGCATTGGGCACTAGAGCATTACCCTTGAGGGTGAAAGAGATGTGCACAGTTTTGTGATTTTTATATGCAAGCACAAGACAATATAAGACTCTGGAGTTTACACAACCATGAAGTTTTCATGAAGTTCTAGCCTGAAACTTAGTCTGGAGAAGTGAAGCTGAAGGGACAGTTTAGGAAGAGCCTATAACTGCTAGAAAGGGTAGTTACAATGGATGCTTATGCCATCTACTTGCATCTTAGCTGTCGTTGCAGATTATAATATAATGACAAAAATTCACAAGTTCCTTAGAAGGTTCAGTTCAGAAAAAGATCTTCACTATGAGAGCAATAGAAGTTGCCCGGAAAGGGGATAAAATTTCCATTCCTGAAGGTTTTCATGATTTGGCAAGTCTTGGCAACCAAAACTGACCATACCCTGTGTTGACAACAGTCTTCTTTCAAGGAGTCTTGGACTTAATGGTATCTAGAGAGGCCCTCCAGCAAGAACCTCTATGATTCTGTGTTTCAAAAGGGGTATTAAGAGTGATAAAGAGTGGTTTGAGATAGTCTGTAGAACCAGTAAGTGCTTGAGAATCAAGGTAAAGAGCTGATCTGTTGTGAAACAGATAGGGAAAAATACTGTAACGTCTTCTTAGTTGCTTTCTACTATCAACACATATAGTTTAGACATATATTCTGATACTTATTTTTTGTTTATTTTCTTGAAACAGATGACTGATATATGATTAGTCAGTAAGAAAAAAGAGACTGTATCAAGCTGTAGTTCCTATTACAGCCTGAACTACTTGGTCCTGTAAATACTGGCTAAAGGAAGTCCTTCAGCATCTGCCTTAGAGAATGTTTAGGTATAAGCAACTGAAAACTGGGTGCAAAAGCTTAAGTAATCAGCGAAACTGTTGTGGGTAGGGGTTACCCCAGCTCCCTGACTTACTTAGATGTAAAGCAAATTAACCACAGTGCAAGTGGGAAACAGAAATTTCAGTTTTCAGTGTGACCTCCACAATTCTGCCAATGTAGAAGCTTAGTGTGCAAAATGCCTTTATTCTTCTGGTTTTACCCTCAGTGGAAAATGTACGATAAGCATACAATTCAAACTGATTGGCAAATTTTGTTCCCCAGTTAAAATTGAAGTAATTAAATGTACTGAAAAGCCCATTGCTTTGGATTTACTGACCTTGATTTGAGTTAGTGTTGACTGAGGCCCTTTTTAATCTTGGTTTATATAGCTGTGTGCTTTGCTTTTAGTCTACAGATTTTAAAAGTTTCATTGCACGGTATTGAAAAATAATAAAAAAAAAAATGACTGTCCCAATGCAGTCAGAGTTGAATTTGAAGCTGCATGAAACAGTAAGTCACTATATTCTCAGATTAGGAAGCAGAATTTAACACTTGCAGGACATTTCAGGAAAGTACAATCAGTGAAAGCAGAGTTTGTCTGTTTTCAGACAAAAGTTTCAAATTCCAGCTACTTCAGTTACTATTACTCAGACATATTTTCAATGAAACCGTGTAAATTATATATGAATTAGAATAGACAAGCTGTGAGTGTGTTTTTGTGTTTCTGTCTAGGCTTCAGATCAATACTGATTAGAAGGTGGGCACTTTTGCCATATCCTCACCTAGTGTAATTTGATTTCTCTGAAGCCACAAAACCCAATATGAATCATATACACTGCACTCTATTTAGTTTAACTTATTTTTAGTGTTCTTTCATCAAATAATGTTGCTTTTTCTTTCTTTTTTTTTTTTTTTTCCCACTCTACAGGACAACATTTTTAGAATGGACGATTCACATTTTGAAAATGGCCGAGGGAAAAGCCCTTATGATCCTAAACTGCTGACAGCTTCTCTTTTAGTGGGTAGGTGCCACAATGCAAGTTCAGAAAGATGCGTATTCACTGTAAAAGTACCATTTTTTCTGCTTTTTTTTTCTTCTTGTAGCACCTACGATAAGGCTTTCTTTTATGCATTTTGTTTCCAGGCTGAAGTTATTCTAGTTTTATTTTTAACAGTCGACTCAGGTGTCTTTAGAAACAAGATCTGTGTAAACCAAGAATCAAATACCACAAGGGCCACTTGATACCCCTGTAAGATCTTGATTCTGAAAAGTGTTTCTTCTCCCCAGAACTAGGTGACTAGAGGTATTCTAATCCCCTAGTTTACAGGCTGGCCGCACTGATGGTCACGCTAGCACAGCTGAGAGCAAAGTGGGAGCAGGAATAAGTAATTTCTTACATTGGTTTTGCTGCCAAAGAATGTCTGTTACCAAACTGTATCTGCATGTGAGGTGGAGATATAGAAGTGGCCACAGGACTAGGCCTTTACATGATGTTTCAGCTGAAGACATCTATCTGGCAGTGCATAAAATTGAACTGGCCAGAACAGAAAGATTTCCGTAAATTGGGTATTTCTGAATTAGTAATACTTAATTTCATGGAATATGTAAGTATAGAGTACCTAGACTGTGTTAATCTAATTGAACTAATCCAATTGATTGAATTTATCTAATTGGTTTAACTTTATAATTTAATTAATTGTGTTCATTGTTCTTCCTTCTCCTTTACAAATAAAGTAAAAAAGATGTTTTATGAGAAGAAATTAATAGTGAAACAAATTAGATTCTTCTTTCCTTAACAACTCTTCCCAGATGTAGCCACTTTATCCTTTATGTGCAACTTTTTGGTAATTTATTACAGCTTCAGATCCACAGGGGCAACAATAGTTTCAGAAGATTGCAGATTCTCTTATCTCAGAAGTCAGATGATACATAACCATATATATATATATTTCTTCAGGACTTTGTCCATATTGCTAGTCTAGGGCTTTGCCTACCATCTACTCTTATTATATTTACATTACATTTTAAAATTAAACTGTTTAAAATGGACAGCAACAAAAATTTAGTCTTGAGTGTGCCTCAATTCCCTGATCTACAAAGCCCCTAATGATCGCAGGTGATGAGCTACCCTGGGGACACGCAGTTTTTAACAGGAAAAACAGGGAAGACATCAACATCTTGCTCCATCTTGTACCCAGTACAAACAGAAAGGGAAAAAAAAAAAAGTGTATAAAAGGCCAGTGTATAACTTAGTGCCTGGAGCAACTTGAATTTGTGGCAGAGCTTCTCTCAAGGGAATGGCTTTACTATTTACTTTAATATACAATAAAGAAAGAGAATGATGACAAGCCAGTATTACATGGTATACCCGGTATGCAACTGCACAAAGTCAATAGCGTCTAGCTTTTCACATTCCTTTTTTTTTTCTTTTCCCCCCACTCAGTCTGGCACAATATGATTATCTTATTTCCCTTGGTTTAAATTTCATGTCTTTAAAACATCTTTGCTTTCTTGAGCCCACTCTCTATCACTATAATTTTCACTCCATGTATTTTTTCTCCTAATAAACAGTAGATTGAGGATGATATTTTGTTTTGAATCAGGCTTCAATTAGAGCCATGGCTGTGTTAACACTATAGAAAATGGCGCAAATTCAACACTCAAAGCTAGTGACTAATTTCTATTTCAGTGACTTATACGAAAGTAATGATGAAGCTAAATTAACATTCCCACATCCTGTATATGAATACCCTTTCTTCTCTGCCTCCACATAGCTGCCCCACAGTCATATTTTGTTACTGATTATGATGTTGTGTTTACTTCAATCCTTTATTGCAGAGGTTCCCCGAATGTTTCAGAAAGTACACCAGATTCACTGCTGGTTCACAATTACTTACTGTTATCTTTGTCAAAAAAGCATGCATTTTATTATAAAGTGATGACCCAAGGCAAAAGAATTTCCTCCCCCCAAAATAGGTGAGGAACAGGGAATGAACTGGCCAAGAGATGACTGCATGGAGAGGTTTGGTCCAAGTGCTCTCTGAAGCAGGCAGCACTGGAGTGAAGCAGTGAATAGGGCATTGAAGGCCAGAAGACCACTTAACCACAAATGTCTCATACCAAAAAGAACATGGATGGACTGCTTCTCTTCTCCTGAGCTGAATGATAACTCACCTGCTCATGGCCCTTCATCCACCAGAAGTATTTGTCCTCTCAAGCAACCACGGTTTATCTTAGGTTCAAGAGGCAACCGTGTAAAGCAATTACCCAACACTCATTAAAATGCAATGTTATAATTAATAGCACAATGTAACTACCGGGAAGATAAAAGGCTGAGAAGTAACAGTAATTTATATGGTTAAATACAGGAGGGAAAAATAACCTTTGTTCTTAATCAGGAACACTAGAGATTTTGCAAAGCGTGGAAGAGGAGTATGTTCTTGATTCTGTAACTGGAAGGTAAATCTTAGATAAGTGAAATATAATTACACAAGCTGGAACTTGGGCAAAACACTGAGGTTAATTTGCAAAAAAAAAAAAAAAAGGAATTTTAAATCATTAATAGTCATTAGTGCTCAGTATTCTTATTTTACATTTCAGCTGAAATAAACTCTTATAAATGTTAAGAAAATGATCTTCCCCTGTCTTCTAAAAAATCAATAATATTTGAAAAAAAAAATCCCACCAAAACAAACAGTTAATCATTATTAAATTGTTCCAATGTTTTTCCAGTATACGTTCCTTGTTCCATCCACCTGCAAGCATTTTTCATTATTTTTTAAAGAGTTGTTCATTAAAGGTAGTTATTGCTACTCTACCCTAAAGTAAACGCCAGCTGGGAACATGATATAACTAGTTCCTAGCAATGTAAGGCATTATTCACCCATTCTTTGTGCTGCTAACTAAACAATCTCCGTTTGAGCAGGCTAATGCATGAAAATGTAGAGACTAAGCAGTTCCTTGGCACTACTAGTGGGTATTCCAGGGCAGGAGGAAAACGAGAGGCAGCAGGATTTTCAAAGAATGTAACAACAGCAGAAAGTTATCACTGAATGTATTAGACTAAAGCAATTGTGTTGGGATGGTTGAAAAAATCTTAGAGAAGGAAACAGCATTGTCCCGTTAGCAGTCAGTTGCTCTTTAGGAAATGACCCTTTGGGATTTTCAAAAGCTCTGATGATCCAAAATCCCTAAAGCTGTTCGTGCTCCTGTGTCTCACTGATATTTAATATATTAAAAAAATATATATATTTTAATATTTTTTTTAAAAAATCAGTGTAAGTGCCTTGATACTCACATATATGGATCAATGTAGTTTGAAATACAGTAGCTTCTTACCAAGAAAGAACTTTTCTATCCTATTTGTTAGAAATTAGCTACTGGTACATATGAGGTTCAGGACTACTTTGGGCTTTAATTGTTGCCTCTTTATTTAGTAAAGTCCATATATGTATTCATGTTTGCATTCATGTGTCAACACACTACTCATTTAGGATAAAGTGGTTTGTGTCAAAAAACACAGAGTTTTTTCCTGCGCAGTCATCTGAGGGCCATCAGCTTGTTCTGCACCCTCGTCGCTTTATGCTGCTGGGCTGGAAATACGAAGCGCCAACTTTTTTTTTCCCCCCTTCTTTTCCTTGAGAAATGTTTGTCAGTTTTTCAAACTGGTCATTTCCACTTTCTTAATGAAAAGTGCATTTAAAACTACTAACAATGGAAATAGCATGATGAAGACTATCAATGATATAAAAGAATCATTTTCTAGACCAGCAATGAGCGAATTTCAGTCCAAAAGAAGGTCAGCAGAGGGAAACAAAGATGAATGTACCTCTATCTAGACAGGAGACAAAAATCCTCACACAGCTCTTGCAAAGTAATAACTCAAAGGATGTGCACATCTGGGGTGTGACTTGAGGCTTACCCTGAATTTAGTAAAAATTATCTAAAGCCTTACAAAAATAAATGGTATTCCCTGGTATTTCTGTCTGGGAGAATTTGAAATCTCCTTTTACAGCAAATCAGTTCAAAAATTAATTTTTGGTTTGGCTTGGTTTGTTTTTTTGTTTGTTTGGGGTTTTTTGTTACTCTCGCCACTAATGAGAAAGTACCAACTGGCTTAGTAGAATGAAAAAATCTTAGGCTGAATTGAGTCAAACCTGGAAGGTATGTTACTTTCAGTGATGGTTGTGTATTTGGTTAGAAGCTGAGGTGCTAAAAACCCTTACAATTTTAAATGCTACAAATATATAATTTTAAGAAGTTTTTGAGATATACTTGTTTAAATTTTAATAATGTAGTATTAAATATAGATACTTTTTTCTTTCTTGATTAACATTTAGTTCTGTTGATAGCTTGGAAGCAAAATAGAGCTTAGAGTTTTTTCCTTTCCCTTTGATTTGTATTGATTTATCAGAACTCACTGGGGACTGAAAGACAAGAAAATGAAGATAAGGTTAAAGGAAGGTTAAGCATAGCATCAAAGACCTTTTCACAAGCAAAAAGGTTTTATGTGCTATAAAATCTCAGCTGCATATCCTGTACATAATAATCACTATAATTAAGTGATTGTATCCCCTTTAAAAAAAGTTGAAAATGACATAGAGGAATGATAAATCGCTAATTAATGATATGCTGTTCTGTTTCACTTCTGATTACACCTCCTGCTGGGCATGACTGGTCTGTTTGTTTCTAATCTCTGCTGTGAATTCATCCAATTCCACGCCTTTCTGCTATCATGTTTTCACCCTTCCTGACTTTCATGACTACCAGATGGTACAGAGCCACTGTAGGTTCAATTCATAATTTCATGGTGTCAATGTTCTGGGGAAAATATGCCAGTGATATCAAATAGGCATACTTGGATATGGTTGTCCCACCATGGAAATATCTAAAATTGCCATGAAAATGATAAACTTATTCCTAAAGGATGCTTTAAAATGAGGGTATGGTAGAGTTCCTCATGACCATGAAAAATTTATTAACTTAGCTTAAAGAAAGAGTTACTTTATCCTCAAACTTGTCTTTTTCACAGAAGACCTGATTAAGATGAGTAGTTTGAAAATAACATTTGGAAGGAATAATACTTTTCAATTCCATATTGAAAGTATAGGGTGGGGTATCTTATTTCACATGGTGTAAAAGGGCACGGTTCTAAAAACAATGCATTTATAGCAATTTGAATTCAGAGTAATTTAATAGATACTGCTACATTAATGTCAGAGAGATACATGTCCTTCTTTCTTTGGTCTCTGTGGGTCTGATTTTTGGGGTTTTGTGGTGGGTCTGATTGTTCTGTACTTATTATTATTCTCTTCACGAGTTGGCAGATATTTGACTTGACCTGATCCTTTGAATTTAGACTATGTCTCTCTCTACTTTTTCCATGATACTTCTAGCTGAGCTGGAAGGGACACACTGGGACTATAATATTAAGAGTTTCATCTCCAGCTAGGCTGTGTATGTGCCACTTATAGGCTGAAGGACCACAGGTCAATTTTTAATTCACTTGTTCAGTGTTATATGAGTGGGGTCAGGATAGCAGGGAATGATCTCATTTACTCTCTCCCTTAGCTCTTGCCCTTCACCAGCATCACAGTTTCAAAGGTGTCAGGAGGAGAAGGGCATGTCTGTCTTTTCTGTAGAAAACACTATTTTTCTGAGGATTAGCTTGCTGAAAAAAGAACCCAAATAAACAACAAAAAACCCCAACACAAACAAACAAAACAAAAAAAAAAGCAACCCAAAACCAACAAAAAGGCAGTTTCTATATGAAAAATTCAAGGGACTTGACATTCTGAACTGAGGGTGAATAGCTGGACTCTCCAATTCCCTATGCAAAGTCACAAAACCCCAATAGGTTGGGAGGAACCTCTGAAGATTGAGGGTCCAAACACCTATTCAAAACAGTGTAACTTCACAGTTAGGTAGGGATTTTGGGGGCAACATGCTAATGTCTGCCAGGGATAGGTGTGCAAGCTGTCACAGTTCCAGCCTAAAAATCCAAACATATTTTTGAAAAGTGGCTGCACTAGCAGTCAGGAGATACAGCTCATTTGAGAGAGGTTACAGTTAAGCTCTGCAGTAAGAAAATGAGTCTAATCATATATTTTCAATGACAATACATTGCATATGGCTTATTGCTTTGTAATTTTCTCATTATCCCTATTAGCATAATATAAATGTAGGACTGACAGCTTTCTCTGACTTACCATGACTGGAAAATTGAGAAAAGTTGCTTACAATTACATCCTCCCACAGATGGAGAACTGTACTCTGGCACGGCGGCAGACTTCATGGGCAGGGACTTTGCCATTTTCCGAACTCTGGGGCATCACCATCCAATCAGAACAGAGCAGCATGACTCGCGGTGGCTAAATGGTATGTAAAATGTACATTTATCTGGTTACGTTCATCTAGTCATTAAAGACTAGCACACAGCTTCGTTCCAGCAACATCTGTGACAGATATACCCCTCTTTTATTTGGAGCAGAATTTTGTCTTAAACCAGTTAAACTAATCAAAAGTGATTTATAAAGAAGCATTTTTGGTTTAATTGCATTGAGATTTGTGGAGTGCGATTAAATTTAAAACATATACAGACACTATGGCGAGCAGAGTCATACCACAGGAGCAGATTGCTGTAGGGTGCGAGTTGGACAGAAGCTCAAGGCTTGTGGAGGCATCAGCCACACGTCAACACAAAGCAGCTACAGAGCCTGGGGCAGGACTGTGCCTTGTGCAGACTTTAATTTTTGACGAGACTGAAGGCAATCTGACGCTGGTCACCAAAGTCCAGCAGAAAGTGAATCAGCAAAGCTTCCTGTGCAGGCCAGAGCTGTCATTAATTTGGAAAAAGTTAAAGGGGTCCTAGGCATTTCCAAGTATCGGGGTGACAAAGTATTCAATAGTTTATCAAAGCACAACAGCTTGTGTTTTTGTATGGATATTACTAATCAGGCCTGTAGTTGTTTGCTTGCCTCTATGGGGAGAGAGGGATAGTTTCAGAGAAAATCTAGTTTTGGCTTCATGTATGAAAATACTTTAAAATGCATCTGAGTACTCTACCCAAGTTCCACTGAAGTCAAAATCCCAATAGCTTAAATGGAATTACAGTTGGCTTTAGTTATACAAGGGTATGAACATTTTGGAAATGAGAATTCATCATCCAAAAAAGCTGACATTTGTTTTAAGTGAGCCAGTAATACTAACTGTAGTTACTCTGAGTTAATTTATATTTTAATTTTTGAAGAGTTGACTAGCCACTTTTGCTGTAGACACTGCTTGCATCTGCATTCTTGTTTTTGAATTCACAAAGTATTTTGTTCTTAGATATTTTTCACTCCTAGCCACATTATTTATATATGCGCTGAGGTTCAGGCTTTCTTATGTGGTTTTGCAATTTAGGGCAAACTGTTCACACAAATTTTTAATGTGTAAGAACAGACTGCATTCTAACAACACGACTTCTTATTAGCTATAGTCAGGAACTTCTAGCATCATACTGGTTATCGTATTAGCTGTATATACAATTCATAGCAAAACCAATCCCTAACTCAAAATTAAAACCACAAAGTACTATTGCAGGTGGGATAAGCAACTCGATATAAGATATATGCATTGGATATATGCATATATAAATGTGTAAATGTGTAAATGACCAGTTGTATGAATATGATTTTTGTCTTGTTAAATTTAGTTTTGTCAGAATTCATGTGGACTACTGTGAGGACAGATTCAGGTCTATCACATTTCATTTGTACAGTCTGTGCTTGCCCAGTAACCCAGAAATATTTTTCATTGGTTTATTTTATTATAATAATAGACAAGATTTCTGGATTTCGGGGAAAAGTAAGGTAGAAAAGTTACAGAGATATCCATCTATCTTGATACCTCGTCGAGTAATAATATGTTAAAGATAACAGAACACCCACTTTTATTATGATAGTTATGATGACATAAAGTCCAATCATGCAAGCAAAATCTGCTTTTGTGCAGTAGGTTTGCACAGTGACAGCTGAGTCAGGAGGATTTATGCAGTGGGAAAGCACAGCCATTGTCCACAGCCCCTGTACTTCACCGCTGAAAATGTGTCATTCCTTTGTGGATTCAGTTATCAATCTTTCAGCGCTAAATGTGAGAACTGCTTTTCCCAAATTAGCACTAAGGTCATATCTGACAGGGTGCAGAAACCACAACTGCTCTGTGCTCAAGATGGGGAGGAGAAGACACACATAAAGAGCTGATGAACCTCAAGATCTCTAGAATTAAAGTATTGTCCAAAATGAGTGTTAAAGTAGAAGCGCAGCATTTATCGTAGCATAGGGTGAAGATGATTTTCCACTCTCAGTGTAGTTCTTACACTATATTCCTGTACGAAAAGTTTCAAGTTAATAAAAAAAAAAAAAAAGAGCAAGAATCAAACTGAGGCTTTTAGAAATTATTCTCATAACTGTCTATAATTTAATAGACAATGATCCTTAAGTTCATTTTTCAATTCTATCTCTCCATTGCAACTTAATAAGTTTACATTCCTTCTATGGAAAGGTTGGCTTAAAATCTGTACTGCAACTTTCCTATTAAAGGCTCTAAGACTTTACTGTTTATTTCCCAGTGATAAGGTCCTGGCAGCCTTTCCACACAGTACTCCTAATTTCTGCATCTAACAGGGAAATCCAAAAATGATAATTGTTTGTATTTGAAACTCTATAGGCATGATAGTCCTTTTATTATTTTTGTCTTCTGTTATTTGTCTCTTAAGTATAATTATAAAAGAAGTTTTGTGTTTACACATTTAAAATGGATATACTTTTCATCAATTTAGCTCTCAGTAAAGGGTGAGTTGTACTCTACCTTCTTAAAAATCTGTGTAAACTAGTTTTGAACCTTGTTTGCAGACCTTTATATGTTTTTTAGTAAATGGATCGCTACGTAGTAGTGCTTCTCTAGTTACTTTCTGTGGTGTGTTTAGCCTCAGGTTAAAACCAACTATTCTAATGGATGTATACTCAAAACTGGGTAAGAACAGCAGTTCTGATTGAACTGACAAAGAGAAACCCTCATCTCCATGGAGTTCAGTAGTTAGGCTGTGAGGCATCTAGTAATAAAGTCCTTGCTAATGTTTACTTCATTGAGAGCGGGAACTTGAACCTACTTTTCCCATATTAAGGCTAAGGTCAGAGCTGAAAACCTGTGCAGATAACACAGCTGTTTGGTCCCAAAAATGGAGAGGAGAAGACATTAAGAACTTGCAAACTTTTTGCAGAATTCAAATATCCCCTGAACTCGTGTAAAAGTAGGACAACATTGCACGAAGTGACTAAGTATTTTGGATTTACGTACGAACACAGAGTTCCTACTGAGATCACACAGTCACTTTTTGGAGATGCTCCACCTTTCCTAAGAAGTTAAATGCTGCTGGAAACAGAGCTTTGAACTGTGCCCGGCCCAAGGGAAGGTGCTGATCAGCAGCTCTTGAAGACTTTTTAAGTCTTTTAAAGATATTAAATAATCACAGGCTTCTAAAGACATTTCATTTTGTATAAATAATTAAACAGTCACCAGGCCAAATAAAGCAAGGGAGACTGATTCTATAGCCATGCAGTCTGGGCACTCATCTAGAAGGTAGGGAACCATACATCAGTCACTGAGGCAGTGTATATTTAATTATTCATACAGAGTTGGCCAGAAGTGACATGGAAGCATTTGCAAAAACACAGAAAAATAAGTTGGTGCTCAGGGAAGTCATCTTTGATACGCAAAGCTGCAGTTCAGTGCCCCAGACTGAATTATGTACTTTGTTCTAAGCCATGTACATGCTCGCCCTGGATGTTATTGGCTCCTCTGGTCAGTGCATGGAGTTTCTCTGCACAAAAAAGCGTTGACAGTCTTGGTCCCAGTGAGGGTCAAGAGTAATTTTGAGCTCTCAGAAACAAAAAACACTCCGAAATTGAACAAACACCCACTTTCCAGCTTTACTTTAAGGAGCTTTGATGTTACACATACATCTTTCACAGTCTTGCCTATAGGCAAAAACCCATCTTTTCTTTTAAATGTGCCATTGCCTCTTATAGTTTAGAGCCATCAGAAACCCTTGTTGTTTCAAGAAAGCATAGATCAGACTGTGCTTCTATGAACTGCTTCAGCAATAAAAGACAGATGAGTAGGAGGCATGAGCAGGTCGGAGCAGCTTCCCCCAGTACCGGGGAGTTCCCTGGTGAACTGTCTGCAGTGTTTGCTGTATGGTGTCCACGGCAGCATTTGTGCAAGGGCCAAGGGCATGGCTGGAGGCAAGAAGGCAGAAATGGCAGTGCAGTGTACCAAAGCAAATGCTTAAGCAACGCAAAAGCAATGTACTGAAGGCAGTTTCCAAGCTGAAGTTTAGGGGAGTGGAAGGAAAGCTTGGAGCCACTCTCATCTTCCCTGAGTACAGGGGATCTGGCCTTAAATTGTTAACATTTTGTAAAATGGATAACCATAAACATTTATTTTAAAAGCAAAACAGAGTTGGGCTGCAGAAGATTTGAAAGGAAATGAAATCACAAAAGCTGCATTAATATAGCACTGTGAATCTGGTTTGCACCCCAGAAAAGTGAGGAAATCCTGACCCTCCTCACCCTCTTTACTAGGCCTGGGGTTAAGGGAGACTGTCAGTCTGGATTTCCAGCCTTGGCCTGGAATTTCCTTGCTTTTTATGGGTTTAAATCAGCTCTATAATATTATTTTAGCATACTTTCCATGGCTTAATTTTTAAAGTGGGGTAGTAGCTGTGCTTAGTCCCCTGGGGTTATTGTCCTTGGTAATCTTTACTTTACGGTTACATAAACAGCTGAGAATTATAGAAGCTGAGCAACTGTTCAATAAAAAAGAAAATGCCCTCTTAAATTTCACAGGCTCCAAGGCACAAAACATGGACTTGATACTCTCCTGGCATTCATACAGAACTTTAGACATCACTTTATGTTGTTTCCGCTTATGGCAGTTTGTAAGATGTCCCAGCACTGGCAACATCCCCACATAATTTTGAATATATATGTATTGCGTAGTAGAGGAATGTATGGCAAGAGAAAGACAAGACTGCAACTAGTTTATAGGATTTTTGCCTCTGTAATAAAATGTATTAAATGTGTCAAGATGTTTAGAAATGAATATTTGTTCTCTTGCAAACACTCCTGCTGAGACTTGGATGTGTCCATTTGCTGCATCCTTGAATCTATGATTTGTCTTGGTAACCTGCACCAAACCCTTTTCCCATCTATACGAACCCACTGACACCTCCCTCTTCTGTGCCACTGCCCATAAATGCCTTCCTAGTTGCCCACTTCAGCTCATCTCCTACAACATTCCCAATACAGATGTAGAGAAGGCACTAAAATTCACGCCACCAAAGATAAACAAATGTGGAAAATAGCCAGCCTGCCAGCATAGACACAATCCAACCATCCTGGTACCCAAGGGTTATTTCATAAAGTACATCTGAGATATTCTTGGAGAAAGGAGGTGATAGATGCTACAAATACAATAAATCTCCAGTGAACCAAGAGATATTTAAATAAAGGACATTTAAAAAAAGCAGAGTATGAACTGCATATGAATATATTTAGTCTTCAAATTAGAAGTCTTAAACCATGGGGGGAATGAAATTAGAAAAAGATGCCCAAAAGAAGTAGTCCAGTAGTCAGTGAGGCAGCCTAGATGATTTTAAGAGAGTCTTGAATAACATTTTACGTGTTGTCATGTAGCACTCTTGCCTGACATTGCAAGGCACTCCAGTGAGTCGACTAAGAAGTCTCTCCCAGGTATGCATTCCTAGAAGTTTACAAGGGCACATTTAAACAACCTAACTAGTGAAAACAGTGAGGGGATTTTCTTGTGTGTGCATTTTTTTTTGTTCTTTTGGTGGCCTGCAACCCGCCCCCTCCTTCTCTCCTCCTCCCCAGATTCTTTTGCATTTGAAATATGCATTTCTATATTTGAACCAAATTAGTCAGCTGATATCTCCTATCACACAGGCTGTAGCATGGACCAAGTTCTGCACTTTCCCACAAATGCTTACACAGGCAAGAACAACTCCGACCCTTGCAGAAGCAAAACATGTCCATATATGCAAGTCTCATTTCTCACTCAATACATTCTCCCACCCCCATTCCCATTATCTTCATTGCTAATAATAGTAATAAATAATTTCACAGTGATAAATTCCATGTGTGACAAATGCTAATGTCACCTAACACTGTGCTAGGAAGTACTCAGAAACTATGGTGACGGTGGCATAATAATGTGAACAGAATGGAATACAAATTCAATTTACAGAGTGGGTTTGTTTTTCTCCCTTAAATCTGTAGATCCAAATTTGAGAGACTGAATATGAATTTTAAATTGTTTTTCTCGTTTCAATCTAACAAATCTTTCCTCTATACATTTTTATTACAATCCGTTTGTTTTCTCTTGGAAGGGCTGTAGAATTTCTGAAATCACAAAACAGTTGCTTCTTTCTTAATGTCATTAATTGACATTTATGCTGTCACTGACATGAAATTATTAGAACTCAGGAAGCCATAGGCCAGCTGAGTACTTGATTGGAAGATACTTGTGTATTTGAACCAGTTGGTTCATCCTGTCTGAAAACTGCTCCCTATATCTTTAAGTAAGAGAAGCACATGATTCTGAAATCGAAGACCAAGTATCAGTCAGGGAATGTGCTTTACAGTTCCTCTAGATGTGAGGAAGATCATGAAGATGGTGGGTAAAGACAACCAAAAAAATTTTAACCTCCCAGCCTGAGGGAGGCCTGAGTGGCCTGAATGAAATTATTTTAAATCCTTCTAGGAAACAGATCTTCCATTTCTCTCCACGTTCCCCCAGTAGTCTAGGATTAGATAATTTTCTTCATCAAATTTCAGTGCTGTGGATCACATTACCAGAAGAAATGGTCTGAAGTTGCAGCAGGGGAGGTTTAGATTAGATATTAGATAGAATTACTTTACTGAGAGGGTGGTCAGGCACTGGAATGGCCTGCCTAGGGAGGTGGTGGAGTCACCATCCCTGAAGGTATTTAAGAAACATGTAGATGTGTCACTTCAGGGCATGCTTTAGTAGCCAAGATTATTGGGTTGGGTGATTTGTTTTGTGGGATTGGGGTTTTTTTCTTTTCTTTTCTTTTCTTTTTTTTTTTTTCCTTTTTTTTTTGGTGTGCGTATGGTCGGGCTCGATGATCTCAGAGATCCCTTCTAATCATGAAGATTCTGTGATTCTCTGATTCTGTGATTTTGTTGTGTTTAGGTATGAAAAATTTGTAATTGTAGCCAAAGGATAAGTTCTGAGGCTGGAGTGGAAAAAACGCATAGGAACGATGAAGCAAAATCAGACATTCCCCTGGATTCTCTGCACATTTTGAAGACTTCCTTTCACTCTAGAGAATATGAGCCACAGTAAAAAAGACTTGCATCAGTAAACATATAAGTCTGAGCTATAACCACAGTATGCTTGGGGAAGTCAGGATACAAATTAGCTCAGGAACGCATGACTTAGGATATAGATATATGTTACATGGTTAACCATTGGCTCATTTAGAGGTTTTAGCTTAGGCAGTCTTATTATCCACACCAAAAAAATAACAGCTGGGAGTGTAGATTGGAAGTCATGCTTTACTGCAGTTCATGCTGCTCTTTATAGAGCATATAAGACCAAAAATAATAGGGGAGCTCAGAGTTCAATGTTTTGTGCGCTGTTTCCACCGGAGACCAGAGAGGTTTGTCTGCTGCACGTACTACAGTTTTAGGAAGGAAATTAATTGCTCTCAAAACAAGCACTGTGGGATATGACCCCAGTCTCAAGCAGATCAGTACATAGTCTCTTTGTAAATAGAGACTTGGCTGTGATTGCCAGCTTGGGGATCTATGCTTAATCATGTACACTGAATTGATCTGTTGGTGATATGCCTTAGAATTGCTAAATTTTAGCGGGTTTATGTTAGTGGTGAATATGACTCAGTAAATCCCGGTGACCTTCATTTCAGGGTGAGACCTGACAGAGTAGCCCTTCCCATCATCTATGCTCAGAGTTTTCTTAGGGGGAAATTGGACAAACGAGGCAGAACAAGCCCTGGCTAGATGGTAGATGTGGACAAATCAGTGCACCTGGCTGTACAGGGCAAATTGGATGACTTTGCTTGGGTGTTCAGAATCAAATTTGATGACCCAGGTGAGTTGCTTTTTATAGACATAGTTTTAGATGAACAAATCTGATTTTCATCTGCCACCTCCAGCAGTGTAAAACTCCAGCTACATGAGTACATTCTAGGAGTCACACTCTTGATCCTGGATGTCTCCAGCTCTGTACCCTTCTCCTACTGAATAATAGACACCAGCAGTGATTGGATTACCAGTAGCCACAGTAATATTCTGTGTTCTCTAGCATGATTTTTTTTTTTTTTGAAACTAAGAAGGATTTATATTTATATTTATTTCAGTGGGCTGCTATTCGAGTTGGCAAAGGACAGCTTTGAAAAGTGATGGTCTGTTTGCATAAGGGAGGTGATAAACAGAATATAACTCAAGCAGAGGTAGCTGTGACGACAATCTCTACTAGAAAACTTTGTGTAATACTTTCAGTTAATGTATGATTAAGAGGACCATTTCTATCTATACATATATGTATAAATATTTATATTTCATTTTATGAAATATAAACACATTACTGACATGCATCAGTTCATAGGAAGCCTCTCCTCTTGCCCTGGAGATGAATGTTGCTAGGGAAAAAGAGGTAATTTGTCCAGGACAGGTGTAGTGTTCAGGTTCTAAAACTGCACTTTGCTTTGCTTTTGGTGTAGGCCCCACTTTAAATTACACAACATGGTTTTCTTTGTAATTATTATTTTTGCAAAGATCCAAATCAGGTTCAGGAAAAGGAAAGTTCAGATTTGGTGGCGAGATGCCAAAGACAAAGCCTTTGTATTATAGGCTTTGAAAATTCGAGTAGGTTTCCCATGATCTCTGAGATCTCCATGAGGCCTCATCACATCTCTGATGCCTGAAAAACAGTGACTTTTAGCTACCAAATTATTCCCCCTTTCCTGTTCACAAAAGTAACCAACCGGTTTTTCAATGAAGGTTAACCAGAAATCTGCTTGTAGGGAGTCACACAGCAGAATACTAATTGACTTAAACAAAGCTGGAATGGGTCTGTTACAGCCCCCTTCATTGGGATATGACATACCTCTGAATCTTTTTTTTTTTTTTATGTTCTTGTGTTGTGTTTTTTTTTCCTCTTCTGCTCTAGCCATCAATTTAATGAGTGTTGACCCTGTCAATACCAATTTCCTCTTCTCAGGCCACCACGTTCAGAGTTTGGTGGGCGTTCAATAGAGATTTACTGTTGACTGGGTAATTCGAGTTCATGTGTGTGGTGAAAAATTAGTGAGGAGAATTACCCAGAAAAGTGGATGCCATGACAATGCATGTCACCATGGTGTGACCAGCTCTGCTGACATAGGTTTCAAAAGCTCTCCCCCTGTGAAAATGGGGCCTGTTTGCAAATTAATTAGTTTCTGGCAGCAGCTTGATTGTTGACCCAAAGTTTGTAGAGTGGAAAAACAATCAGATTAGTGTGTTCAATATAAAGGCCCAGCGCAGCACTCAAGTGCAGTTTGCCAAACTGTTGAAGCCGTGAATAGAGTGAAACAAATTCTTTTTTGAGAAGCCAAGGCAAAGGTTAAGTGTGATGTGACTAGAGCACGCTGGCTGCGGGGCGGTGGGGGGAGAATTAGAGGTTTCAGCCACACAAAAATAGAGAGCGCTGTGCGAGTTGCATTGAATTCAATGAAATTCACAGCTTCAGACGAAAAAGTGTTTGGCAATGTTTTTTGTCTGTGTTAAAGGGAGAAATAAAATGGCTTTGTTTTAAGAAGTTTTCTTTGTACAGTCATGTGGGATACTAGGGACTGAGCCTCTAAAGGGTATTAGAGACGCTTCCTGAACCTCCATGCTGTTTCTAAGCACCTGCAGACCTTGAGGTTTGTACCAGTTCCTCCCCCTCCCCACCACACACTAACTCTCTTTATCTCTAATGATTCAATTCAAGCTTCCCATTCATCACCTCCGACATTTGGGCAGGTTTCTTCTGTTAAATAGTGCTGGTGCCACAACTCACGGGTAAACATGTTAGCAATCATCAACCCTTGTAAAACGATAGGCTAGCTAAAACTAGTTATTCGGGAACTGAGACAGAAGTTAGACACTAAAAAATACCACAAGCCAGATCTTTAGCTGATAGTAAATGAGAATATCTACTGGTTTCTACTCATTGCAGTGCTCAGCTTATTTCATTAATATGCTTCATTTCTTTAATGGCTGTTTTATATATAAATCTGCCCTTCAGCATCAATTTATGGCATTCACTGTTATTTATTCCCTTAGACTATTTCCTAAATCAAGCAACCACTATGCATTTTTTGTTATTTTTCACAGTATGATAAATACAAAGAAGGAAAATGTCAGCAAGTGTGGAGGAGACCGTGTTCGTGGGCAATTGATGAAGTTTTGTCTTAAGCCAATGTCTTGTCTCTGTTGGCCTGGATCAGAATACTTGACAGAACCACAGTAATGGGAGGACAGAGCAGCAGAGCATAAAATATGAAGGGCTCCACCACCACATAGCCACCACTCCACCAAGTAGCTGAGATGCCCAGCACACCCAGCAGAGTTAATGCTGTGAGGATTCAGCCCCTTAGCCTGTTCCTACCTCTTTCCTCCATTCCATAAAATTATAACCGTTAGTCTGCAACCTATACAAACTGTGATTTGCTCCTGGTAATGGGGCTGAACCTAACCCCCTTTACACTAACATTCCTGAACCGTGAATTGCTTGTCCCAAAAGGCATTCAGTGTTGCTTGCAATTAACACAACTGATTGCTCAAAGCCAGCACCTGATGTGGCATATAGCCAGCTGGAAACATAATTGGCTCCTTGGATGGAGAAACATCCACTTCAGAGTGGAGTTTGTGATGACGGAATTATTAGTTCAAAGTAAGCCAGGTACGTGAATACCTGGTCTTTACATTAAAATCTCGGCTAGCATTAGACACAGGTGAATTAAATTGCAGACTCAAAGCCTCCCTTTCTCTCTGTCTTGATAACTTCCCCTTCTCTTTGTTCATGAAATCGTGAGAATTCCAGTCTGAGTGCTTGTAAGGCTAAGTAATTGCTTTTGTTCTTTGGGTTATTTAATTACAAATCTCAGTAGATGACAGGTCCTCCGCACTAAAGGAAGACATCACATTTGCACAGTTACAGAATCCCAACACAAATGTGTGTGGCAAATCAGTGACTGCAGATTTATTCATGCCCTCTGGGACCTGCACTGCCTTTTCAGCTTAGCATGCAATATGATTTAAATTACAGCTTGTGCAGAGCTGTGCCTTGGGATTACACTCCATGTTTCCAACTGTTTATAGTTCAGTGAGCTTTAACCTCTGTGATTCTGAAAATTAAATAATGTCACGGCTGATATCAAACTGATGGCTGGTACTAGATTGCTAAATACTGTCCTGTATTAAAAGCCTATTTTTACAACAAAGTGGAAACATCAATGTATTTAAAACACTGATAACACATTCAGGTAGTTCAAGAGCACAATTCAAAAGTCCCGCTAGCAAAAAATTACAAAGTTAATATTAAGCTCCATTCTGAAGGATATCTTCCAACTTCTGTATTTAGCAGAGTTATGGTTGTTGACTTTGCTAGAACAGGACTGGGTCTAATGCAATCCTTTGTGATTAGGCAGGCACACAGAGCATGTAAGGTCAAGAAATGTAGATAGAGCATCTGTTGTAGTTAAATTCAGATTTATTAATCCCTTGCAGATCTTATAGTTTCATTATTTTTGATGTCATAACAAATCAGACCTTTTGTGCTGAAACTGTAAGACATCTTAATATCTCTGTAACCTTTAAACAGAGGAAGAGAGCAAACACTTACTTACAAAACTGTATATTTAATATGGCATGTAATTTCCCAGCAGATGAGTTTTCATCCTTTTCAGGGTTTTAATTGATACAAAATCTTTTAGTGATTTTCCTTCATTTAGTTCTGCAAACCTGTGTTTCCAGGATAGATACTGTTCCAGTCCCACTTGAGCCCCTTCATTGGGTTACTCCACAGGTTCCACCAGGCAACACATGCAAAACAAAAGGGTGAAACAGATGTCACCACCCTCATCATTTAGCCTGCAGAGCTTTATTCATGACCGTGTTTTAAGGAAGAGAGAACAGGAAGAGGACAAATGGGAGGAACAAATGGATAGTTATTTTTCACTTGTAAAGGTAGCCTGTTTGACTAAATAACAGAGAAAATAAACAAAGAAGCCCCAAATACCTTATTTGCAAAATGAAGGCTCTCAGATATGATGAACAGTTAAAAAAAAAAAAAANGTTCCTTATTTGCATTTTCACAGTGCAATAGATTCTGAACTTCCAGTTTTGCTGTGTTGCCAAAGTGGCACTAATTTTTCCCCTTGATCTTTGAAGCATCCTGTGTTACTTATCTCAAACTTCCAATTCCTAGCTTTTAAGTTGCAAAGTGATGTCTCAAGTATCCCATCCCTTGCTTGGATTCCCTGGGCTTTTATCAGTCTATCCTTGTTGAATAGCTTTCTAAACATGTAGATAGATGCTTTGACATACCATACAGTAAAAAAGACGTGGTAAAGTTAACGGTAACATTTAAGATATGGATAGGTATACAGGCATTCACCAGCTAATAGCTGATAATCAGAAGCAGTGAGTGCCTCAGATAATGTGATAGTCTACAGATGAATAGCTATATTATTGAAATGTAGTAACACTGCTCTTAGGAATCTGAGTCTGAGTCATAGCAGTGTTATCTGAAGGTTTCCATATCCAAAAACACTGTAGAGAGTAACCCGCTAAAACTGAGCTCTCAGCTGACATGCCTTTTTTAGCTCTTTTTCCCTCTGTTCTCAGGTCTATATCACTGGCGGCTGTAGGCTGAATGTTTCACGTGTTAGGAAGGTGAGACTTCTTTTAGTGTTGTCAGGGAAAATTACCTCTTTCAAAGGCAAGGGTTAAATTGTAAACTGTTGAGAGCACCATCTCTTGTACAACATTCTGCAGAATTTGATGCTACTGAGCATTTAGGGCTGCCACAAGCATACTAAGTAAATGAAGACAACACAGTTCCCTTTCTGGTTTACCTTTAAAAGGGATAGGATAGCCTGTGTTTTTGTTAGATTCCTGAATTATGGAAAGGAGTATTTTTAACATATGTTTATACATAAAAAATTCATTTCCTTTTGGTAGGTTTGTAAAGATTTCTGTTCAGGTAAGTGCAGCAAGATTTGTAGGAAGATTTTATTAGATGAGTTGGTATAACAAGAAACCAGACAACCTTTCAGGGACAGAGCTTTTCTACAGTTGACTGTTCAGAAAAGCAGAAGAAAAGTTATTTTAAAGAGTGGATTACATATTTTTCCCATTCAGTCCACAGCTCTTATGAAGTATTTGAAAGCTTCAGTGATAATATGTTACCTGTGAATATGGCCATATATCAGAGGATTGTTGTTTATTGATTCTTTTACTGCTGTTTGAGCAAAGTTCAATACCCTTATAAAGAGTAAAAAGTGTTCCACCGATGTCAGTAAGATTAATCATATTTCCTGGGCACTGTGATAACATTTGACACACTGTAAAATCTAACAGTCACAGGGCACAGCTCTTTTTGCTTACTTACCCACCCCTTTGGTCTCTGTTTCCTCTTCTCCCATTTCTTTCAAGGAAATTCCACTAAAGATGGAACAAGCACCATGAGAGGGAAAGGTGCAAAACCTTCCTGAGAGATATTTTACATGGACTAGTGAGTCATCAGCCTTTTTCACAAGATTGTGTAAATGGGTTGTCATTATTAATACTCAGTTCTGCTCTGCAGTTGACATACTTCGAGTAGGGGAGGGGGTTCTGCCAGACCTGTCAGTAGAAAGAATTCTTTAAAAAATGATCCACATACTTCTTACTGCATTTCATACTTTTATTAGTTTTTAAATACTTTTGCTAAACTTTCTGCTAATTCCTGTTCCTGCTGGTTTTATAACACAAGCATGTGTGCTGCAAATTCCTCCCTCACTGCTTCTAAAAAATGCTAAAATTTTGAGTCTGATACAATGTTACTCTAAGAGGGTTTTAATTCTTAAAAGTCACAGTAATTACATCAAATATTTCTGAAATGCTGTCAGTGAATGAAAAAAAAAGGAGGGTTTCTTTGTACAGAGTAAAAGTATATACCAATTAAACAGAGTTTGAGAAGAACAACTTTCTGACAGAGCAGTACAAAAGGTAATGTTGCAAGATTTTTCTGTCTCAAGCAACTCCATGGTTTTCATCACACCTGTGCTATTAAATACTTTCTCTTTTCTTTCTTTTTTTTTTTTTTTTTTAATGAGCGGAACTAAGTTTCACATCCTCAACAAACTAGTGCATTATTTCAGTTGAGTACAAATCCTGTTAATACCTTATGTTGACTGAAGCTAAATTAAGTTGGAATCACATATTATACTCACATGACTACTGAAAGAGGCTGTCATAACTGATGCTATCACACTGAATATCTCAGGTGGTGCTGAGGAGTTTTGCTTCCATTTACAGATGCCTTACTGCATTTTATATTGCTGTACTACACTGACAGATCAGTTAAAATCAGTCATTCACCCAGCCCTTTTTTCAATCTTTGCTGCCATCCCTCATTAATCTTACTTTGATGGATTTTGTGTCAAGTGGCTTTGCACTAGCTGTAAAAGTTAATTATAACAACAAAACCTTTTTCATAGTTTGACAAAATGACCTCAGTTTTGTGGCCAAATCTAAAGGATTTAACAAAGAAATCAAATTACAGGAGATTGGATAGGTTAGGAAATTGCTACAGGAACTTTTCTGCTGGATCACTCCTTGGGAACTGACTGGGGCTGATGATCATTTCCTGATGAATGAACATCCCTCACTGAGACTTGAGATGATGGCAGAGTCCTGTCCAGTTTTTTGACAGGACGTTGTGGAGGAGATTGTTCTTACAGCTATGTAACCCCTCTCACACACCATAAATTGAATCTGGCAGTACAAAACTTGGAAATTTTCTTCCTGTTTTCAAAATAGATGATTTTTGACACAAAGCCCATATTTGTTCACATCATAGGCAGAAAGAAGTAATATATGTGTGGACAAATGCTTCTCCTGGAGACAAGGTTGTGGACTGCATGGAGCTGCCAGAGGAACCTTGGGTGTCAGGAAATAAGGGTTGTAGGAGACATGGAGGCTGAAGACATACTTGTCAAGCCACTGTTGTTCAGTTTTGGCTTTCATGCTTTTGTCAATTGTCCTACTGAAGGCTGTTGCACTTTCCCTACAGTACAATGTGTTCACCTTGTTAATTCCCAGCTATTCCTCACACTCAGCCAGGGACTTGTCTCCTGCAACATGCTGCATCAAGAGTTTGGCTGATGGTATCGCTGCAGCATGGTCTGTTCTCTCTGCCTTCAGGACACTCTCTTGTACCCTCTGATTTCCAAGTTGCAAAGAGGAAGAATATTCCACCAAGACATAATTACACATCTCTCAGTATTCTGGAAGGCCTGAGAAAATCATGTTAGTGGAGAGGAACAGGTTTGGTCTCTGAGTTTTGGGTCATCTACCATAAACTGCTTAGGCATCTCCAGGGACTTGTGCTCCACCTGTGAATCTTCAGAGCTTATGCAGGCCCAAAGCGTGACTGTGATTGCCAAAAGTGTGTAACACCCCAAATCAGAAACTTCTTTAGTCCTCCATGCTTCACTTCCTCCCCTAATACATCATTTCTTAACATAAAGACTGTGGTATTTAGCTTTTGTCACTCATCCAGAGCTCAAAAGATGTAGGTTACACAGTTAAGACACAGGCTTTCCAGTGTTTTTATTTCCAAGCATCAATGTCAAAAGCTTCGGATAAATGACTGAGAGAGGAAGAAACACAGTCTTGGCTGGAACTCTCGTTAGCTTTTTCTGCAGAAATGTTAAGAAATGCAGAAAATTGGGCTTGAAGTATTTCTAAATGGAGATAATACACTTCAAGCCTTACTTTCTGTTCTGAGAAGGACACTAGTTTTCTCAGTTGCCCAATTATTCTTTCTGAAGAACAAGTAAATCAGTTCAAAATTAATTGTGTTGATAGATATACAACACCTTAAAACATAGTCAGCAATGGAGAAGAGGTGTTAATTTTGGTTGTTGTACTGTAAAGAGATAATAATCACCTCTTTTAAATTAAATAGGGTGAGTAGATCATAAGCATTGTTTTGTGAGAAATCTAATTTACGTTGAGAATTAAGCTGTAATTTTACTGAACTTTTACATTCACTTTTCTTCACCATATAATTAGTCATTACAGGGAATCAAAACTATTGTTGTCTCTTTAGAACAAAGGCTTCAGAGACTGATAATTGCATCAGAGATCAACATATTTTTTTTCCTTTTCCTTCCCGCCTGAGCTAAAATATTACTCCCAAGACATATTCAGACCGAATCATTCCTCTAAGGCAGTGGAGGAGAAAGAGATCTGGAGGGTAGCAACACTGCCTGCAGATTTAAGCTAAGGCTGGTACTCGGAGGCTCACTTACACTGCTTTACAGGTGTTAAGTACCGCAAATTAAGGAGTATTCCAGTGTTAACTCAAGGTCAAAACACTGAAAAGCCTCAACAACTAGGTGTCTCTTGCTGTATATGTAAGAGCAGCACTGAGATCACAGAATCAGAGAATCTTCATGGTTGGAAGGGACCTCTGAGACCATCGAGTCCAACCATGCACACACCAAAAAAAACCCAAACAAACAAACAGAAACTGAACCCCACAAAACAAATCACCCAACCCAATAATCTCAGCCCCTAGAACATGCCCTGAAGTGCCACATCTACATGTTTCTGAAATACCTCCAGGGATGGTGACTCCACCACCTCCCTGGGCAAGCCATTCCAGTACCTGACCACCCTCTCAGTGAAGAAATTCTTCCTAATATCTAATCTAAACCTCCTCTACCGCAACTTCAGACCATTTACTGTGGCCCTGTCATTATTCCCTTGGGAGAAGAGGCCAACACCCACCTCTCTACAACCTCCTTTCAGGTAGCTGTAGAGGGCAATGCTCACCTCGGCCTCCTCTTCTCCAAACTAAACATGTCCTGTTCCCTCATAGGACTTGTTCTCTAGGCCAGCTTAGTGGCACTCCTCTGGACACGTTCTAGCGCTGCAATGTCCTTCTTGTAGTGAGGGACCCAGAAATGAACACAGCACTCGAGGTGAGGACTCACCAGTTCCAAGTAGAAAGGCACCATACTTCCCCACTCCTGCTGGTCACACTATTCCTAAGACAGTCCGGAATGCTGTTGGCCTTCTTGGCCACCTGGACACATTGCTCGCTCATGTTAAGCCAGCTGTCCAGCAATGCCCTCAGGTCCTTTTCTTCTAGGCAGCTCTCCAGCCACTCTTACCCAAGCCTGAAACTTTACCTGGGGTGGTTGTGACCGAAATGCAGGACCCAGGACCTGGCCCTATTCAACCTCATCCCATTGGCCTTGATCAATGTGGAGTAATTTACATGTGTAAAAGCTTTGTGCATTTTTTTTATGTGTGTCTTTTTGTTGCATCCATGTATGAAATGATGGGAGAGTGATGTGTTAATATTAGTTTTAGTATCTTTCAATCTTTCATCCTTGAAAATCTGTGGAGTCTG
This sequence comes from Thinocorus orbignyianus, assembly GCA_013400375.1. Classification (NCBI taxonomy): domain Eukaryota; kingdom Metazoa; phylum Chordata; class Aves; order Ciconiiformes; family Thinocoridae; genus Thinocorus; species Thinocorus orbignyianus. The sequence goes on from VXBW01004281.1 coordinate 1,547,365, forward strand.
TATGTCATAAAAAAATTCCCACAAGTCAACACTGAAACAGCCAGATTCTGCAGAGATATTTTCTTAATTGTGAAAGGTTTTGAATCAGTTAAAAAAAAATAGAATATGTATCCCATTGAAATTACAAAAAGCCTTAACTAAGGCTTAGGCCTTAACCAAGGCTTAGGCCTTAACCAAACCATAAACCCATTTTATAATCCATGTCACCAGGATTTCTTTTACTACTCTTTGAAAAATTGAATAAAAAGGGATATGACTTCTAGGATGGAGAAACTAACTGTAGTACTTAACACACTATTTTAAGATCATCGTTCCTCAGCATCAGTCTGGCTTGACTCAAAGACAAACTGCTTGATAAATATCACCAGTTTATAAAACTCTTTTCCTACGAGAATTTCCATTGCAACATCAATGAGTGACCTTGTGACAGCTACTAACATCTCTATCATTCATGATCTGTGTGCCACACATCCTCCTATGCCTACCCATGGCTTTGAAAACAGTGTCTTTAAATCATATCTCTGATCTGTGGTCTGTCCCTGGGACTACCTTCCATGTCAGCATCTGACAATAGGTCACCACAAACCCCTCATGTTAGCTCCATAGTAGCCACAAGTTACTCCTTGTGCAAAGAGTATTCCCACCTTGAGGATGTGGTCTGATGCCATCTGTGTTGCTGAGAAGCTTCGCTACAAGCGGTGAATGCACAAGAGCTCAGCTGTGTTGGCCTGAGTCATCAGCAATAAAAGGGATGTGAAAGTTGAAGGATTAAAATGAAGGGACTTTGGAAGAAGACTGCTAAAAGCTTTAGTGTTTAGTAAACTACATTTGAGTGTGTAAAACCACAAACCAACTTAGCTCTCTCATCACCATATATTAAAAGCTTTGTCCTCCAGTGACCTTGATGAGCGTGCCCATGGCAGACGGCTCTGCTGTGCACATTTGAGGCTGGTGCTGCAAGTCCTTCTCTCTGTGGGTAGCAGAGCTCGCTGAGATTGCAAGGTCAGATTTTCTGAGAACAGTGCTTGGCTCTCTGTTCTGGGTCTCAGTGGATGGGCACTGTAGGTAGTTATGAAGTTCTAAGTAGCTGTCTATTTTTGTTGTTGTTAAATTTTTAATTTCAGCTTCCCTAGTCTTGTTCCTCTCCTCAGGGCCCCAGTCCCAGTCACTCTCCAGAACTTTTCATTAAATTATAGCAATTGCAGTTTTACTGAGCGTAAAATTTCCCTAGTTCCCTAGAATTTTCATACTGTGAACTGATAAATTAGTCATTTTGACCATAAATATACAATAATAGGGGCATCCAGTTCAAACTCTTTACAAAACATTTCCTGAGAGAACTGCCCTTTGGCTCCTGTCAACTGATGAAGAGATGACCCCAGCTTCTGTTCTCCCAGCTCACTCAATCTTGACAGCTAAAGGTAATTTCTGTGCCTTCAAGTTTATAGATCTTCATTAAAATGCTAATACAATTCAGTTAGAAATCCAATTTCTGACTTTTATTGTTTCTTGCTGTTGGTGTGTGTGTGTGTGTTGCTGCTAAAGAGTAACATTTGTAAAAGAACAAATGCAGATCGATTTTCCTTAGCTTTTTCGCAACCTGAAGTGCTGAGACAAGCAAAACATGTTTCCATTACTTAACTAAGCAAACAATGGCATATAAATCATAAAGGCAGCTGGACCAAGGTGTCGTTTCCATAAAGAGCCAGATTTCTCATGAAGGACAGTTTAATGGGCTGCTGCCAGTGAAACGTCTGCAGAGCTGGTAATGGCAGGAGGGCACGCAAAAAGTGGTGCTAGAAAAGTGTCATGTGGGAGCTGAGAAATAGCCTCACAGCCAAGACAACTAGAAAAAGGAGACTGAAAAAGGTGTGTGCTTTAATAATCTGCTTCTTGAGGCTGATTGTTTTCAATAAAAATCTACGTTTTTATTTTTAGCTTGTTCACGTTGGCTGCAAGATCAGAGGAGAGTTTTTAGCTGTAATTTTATTTTGATCATGTTTATGCTGTGGCTTTGTTTCTCCTTTGATCATGCTTAAACATGTTTCAGACATGTTTGTTTGATGTATACTGTTTTTTAAAGCAATCTTCCACATTGTCTGCTTGTGTTTTTTTAAAGCAATGAATCATTGCAAAATATTTCTTTAATTAATTTTCCCAAAACATGCTTTCTGGACTTTTAGCCAATGGGAGATTGTTTTTAAACAAGAAAGTGTTGAACTGTTGTAACAGCGTTTTTGAGCACTTTATAGATTAGAGACAGTTTTAGGGCCACAGAATACCCAATACTTCATACACAAAAATTTGAAGTTATCCTATCTATCCTCAATAGCTGCAGTGCACTGGCTTTTACAATTATTGGATTTAAGTCCCACTTTCTATTCAGTAAAACTTGCTTGAAGTTCATCCCAACACTGCTTTTGTGGCTATGTGGAATGTATGAAATAGGTAAACCCTGACAGAATTATTTTAAACTTCCCATGGGGGTCGCTTGATACTGAACTTGTTTAATTTTGCAGGGTGAGGCAGGGCAGTCTCAATACTTGGAACATACCCATTCATGGATGACATTCTTTCTTCTGCTGCATGGGTGAACAATTAGGAGAGTCAAGGAGAAGTCCCTCATCTGTGGACAACATCTCCCTTCCCTTCCTCAAAGAAAAGCAGTTCAAAAATGCTAGGTAGTCCATGGAGAGGACTGTGTTGCGTGACTGCCGGCCATCTGGCTGATTGAGTCATCATGACCCTAAACAGCAAGTTGCAAACATGGTTTGAAGCCCTGGAGTTAAATGCAAGTGTACATCAAGCCTCGGGCAAGTCAAACAGCTCCTCCACTAATGAAACAGTAAAGAACACACTACAGATCACTAGTTCACAACACCCACTTCTTAGCCTTATAACCTACGCAATTATCAGCCACATTTCTCTCCCTCTCTCCGCACGTATAGTCAGGATGTTGCTTTTATGATCGTTATATTCATTCTGAACAGAAGTTAAATGAATCTATTTCTATATGCAACAGAACACATGTAGCCTGTTCTTCCTTTATTTGCTTCATTGCATAGACATAGATCTGTTATATGGAAGAGGGGAAAAAAACCAAACACCACCAGGTAACAAGAGCAAGGGCCCTATAACATGAAGAACCACTTTCTTATTGACTAAAACATTGATTTAACCAGATGGTGAAACAGCCTGAGGTTTGCTCAGTAAGAAACACTGGTGTTATTCAACAAAAACTCTTCCATGCTGTACAATGAATATGTTCTAATACGAGGTTGTGCAGCCGCTTTGTTTTCAGGGATGTAGTTAGGATTATTAATCACTAATGAAAAATCTGAATTCATCCCAGATGAGGACTGGTAAGAAATGTATGCAAAGCATATTCACATGCACTCTGGCTATAGTGTTAGTTATATCTACCTTCCTCACACACATGCCCCCCCGTTATGATTCTGACAGAATTCTTTAAAATACATATTTTCTATTTCTTAAACTATTTTTCTATTATTCTTTTATCAGTCCTGCTTTAGTACTGGACTCTTTTAATGTTTTTAGGTTCACATGAAAAATTATGAGAGGCAAAGAAAAGAATAACAATATGCTAACCGAGGGCAAGTTTGTATAACCCGTACTATATCAGCAATATTACTGACTCAAATGGGACTCCCCACAGTATCTTCACAGGAAAATGTAAAGTTAGATTTTTGATGCCAGATAATATAATGATTTATTTTAGAATTTGATATCTTGTGATTTACAAAACCCATTGCACTAGAAACAAATCATTCAACCATTTGGGAATGTATTTAGGTTTTGGTTGGACATTTTTTTTTATTTTTTTTTAGCCTTTCCATTAAGACCTTAAGATTATAAAAACAGCATACTAAGACAGGAGATTCTCCAGATCCAATAGCCCAGAAAAGTGTCTGCTAATGGGTATCCCGTTCCACAGGCTGTGATGCTGAAATTTTCAAGCTGTAGCCTTGTATTTCTTGTGACACAAGTTGCATTCAGAGCCCTGGTAGATCTTATATAAAGTACTAGATGTTTACCTTGGTACAATGTAGTCTAGATATTTATTTTAGGCCTTGTGTCAGTCTCAGGCCTTGTAACTTCAAGGCTATTAAATACATGCTAGAAGGAAAGGAAGGAAATTCAGTAGCTTAAGTTACTGGAGCTTGGGGCGGAGAGCTTAAGCTGCTCACAGAATTTTGAAGTTTTCAAAGGAGTAAAGAGATTTATTTTAATAAACGATTAGTAATAGACACAATTACACAGAGATCTGTTCTGTGTTATTCAGTATATTCATAAATAACCTGAAAAAGAGGTTAAGCAGCAGGATGAGAAAATTTTTCACACAATACGAAGTTATTCAGCATAGTGAGACAAAGGAAGACTGTGAAGAATTACAAAAGGATCTTATGCAACTGGGTGGCTAAGCAATCAAATGACAAATTAAATTATTCTTGATGAATAGTGATAATAATGATAAACCATGGGGAAAACCATGAGGCAAACATGCCCATCTTCACATATAAAACGATGGGCTGTGGACTCAGCATTACCAATGAAGAGTGAGGTTCTGGGATTATGGAACATAAAGTTCCATGAAAATTTCAGATTACTGCTTGAGAACTGTCACATCCCTATTAAAAGTTAAGAATTAATAGAAAAAGAACAGAGAATTCAACAAAGAACATTGCTATAGCCCTTGCATAAGAGCACAATTCATCCACATCTTGAACACTGTATTTCCAATGCAGGAATTGAGAGACACTAAATGAAATTAGTAAAATAGATGTTGAAAACACAGTATCAGGAGCAGTTTTTAGTTGAGTAGGCTGTGTACGTGCAGAACAAATGAATGCTGTAAATTTACATGGGTTCAAGAAGAGTCTAGACAGATAACTGGATGAAAAATCTATTGAGAATTCCTGAGCACACAGAAAGCAAACAAGCTCAGGGAATCAACTACCCTGAAGACAGTTGGAGGAAGGGAGATTATTCTGGGAGAGTACTATTTGTACTTACCATATTCCTTCTTTGTCCCAGATGATAATCACTTCTGGACAATGTTGGAGTCTGTATATATTGATCTAAGTAAACCTTGGTCTAAGTTAGTATGGTCATTCTCATGTACTGAGTGTATATATATACACACACACTCACATACAGAATACACAAGAATATATATATATGCCTCTACATATATATTTACACACTGAGTACATGAGAATATATTTATACACACAGACACAACATTATGCAGTATGTGCTCATATAATAAACATGTCTAAACACATACATGCATATATATATAAAAATACATTGAAATATGTTGCTTACAAACACTGCCATCCTTAATAAGGTCATGGGTTTCACAGGACAGCTAGTGCAAACTGCCAAAACAAAGTACACTTCAGTATTTCCATGACTATATAGCAATAAACATACGCTGAAAAGATGTTAATGCATGACACTAAAATAGCTTATAATTTCACATAAGAACAGGACTCTTTGAGTAGTTAAATATAGTTTGCAGTTAATTATCCCAGCAGGATGTAAAATGGTTATAAAACAGATTGGTAAATCTGCTGGATATGCCTTCTTTTTCCAAATATAGTGAAAGATACCAGCTGAAGTATCTCTGTAAAATACAGTGATGAGCCAGATTCACCACTGGTATGAATTTACCCTTGTGATTTCTATAAACTTCTCTCCCAAAACTTCTTTCCACCATTTTTTTTATGTAACCAATCAGTATGCCTGCATTTTATGTATTTTCATTTGTTAATGTATCCTTTTTATCACCAAATAATGTTGTCACTCTAATTGTCAAGAAATAAAGGTTTTCTATGAAAAAAAAAAAAAAAAGCAAGACGAGGTATTTCAAAAACCTGAATAGAAATTCAAAAATGCACTTCTCTTCTGAAAATGAGACAAAAATGCTGGGGTTTAGAGTATCATAGTCTGAAGTAGTCAATATCAATCAAAACTGTATTTTTTTATTAACTTTTTTTTGACAGTAACGCATTAATACCTTTCTAGATGTAAAATGCTTTCTTTATATATTCTTCATTATTGCTAAAATTAGGAGCATTGCATTTGTCTCAATGATTCTCTCCTTTCATGTGTGACATGCAGAAAGATTATTGACTAAAAGTCAAAACATCCGAAGAAATAAGAAAAATGTCAGTAATAAGTACATGGAATTAGGAAGCCATGCTATAATGTCGTATAACCATTTGTAAAGAGTTTTCAGGAACATTTAATTGATTAAATGATAAAGTATGTTCATTAAACACCTGTAGCAAAGACCTCTATGTGTTAAAGGTAAGAGGAATGTAAATACCTGGCACATGTTAATGAGTGATGTTCCACCTAACAGAGTTATATTTGCCTTTTGATGCAAAGATTGATTAGTGGGAAACAAAATTACAACTTACTTATATAAGGAAGGCAAGTGATTCAGTTCATGGAGTGGTAACGTGCACAATGGCATTTTATTCTCAGATCCCAGATTTGTTAGTGCTCACCTGATACCAGAGAGTGACAATCCAGAAGATGACAAAATCTATTTCTTCTTCCGTGAAAACGCAATTGATGGAGAGCACACTGGAAAAGCCACTCATGCCCGAATAGGGCAGATCTGCAAGGTAAAATGATGGGATGGCTTTTTTGTGTGAGGTTGTATACTCTTGCAAGATGTTTTGCAAGTGATTTTAGAGACTGCATTTTCTTGGCTGTAAACTATTTGGTGTGAACACTGACATTGTGCTGGAGTAGAGACCATCTCAAGTGAAAAATAATTAGTGGTTAACATACCCAAAGGTGTACTATTCAGTTCTCTCCTTGGGGAATCTTCACAAACTACAGTGTTTTGTTTAAAAAGTCATTGACATCTTCTGAGGCTTAGAATGTGTCTGCAAAAGAGAGACTCTTTTACAAGAAATGTGATACTTCCAGGTAGACCAAAAACATTTGAAGAATTTACTTTTTAAAGGAATGTTAATACCTTTCCATTCCCACTTTAGTGAAAATCTTTAAAACAGAGGCAAAGGAAGATATAACCTAACAGTTGTTTAAGCTTAGCTGTAGAAATGGGCAACAATTCAGAAGACTCTAAATGACTGCAGATCGAATCATTCATCCACACTGATAAATGTACATGTATTTTTCCGACAGACTTAAAAATATTTCTACAAATAGAATGATATTAATAAATGTTGTAGCTTTGACAACTCTGATGTTTACAGTAAAATTTCATGTTAATCCATGAGCGCAGTTTCAGTTTATCTCCTCAAATCCAGAGGTAGTTGCTTGAAAACCAATTATGCCATAAGTATGGATGTTCTGACATTTTAGTCTACTTTTTGTTCACTTGCAATTTGCATCTTTACTTTGTTGCTGCCCAGTTAAGAATAATAAACCCCTTAAGCTTTACCAGGACATGGCAGCCTGGGAGGTCTGGAGCAAAATATTCTGCCTTTCTCTCTTTCTCCAGTGTTACACATGCTTTGCAATAAATAAAAAGGCTTGGGTTTTCTTGATTTTGTTTTTTAAATGATGCATTACTGTGATATTTGTAGCAATACAATGTACAATTAAAGGAAATCAGAATTAGTGTCTTTGACGTGCTTTCATATGTAGAAGGTGGATTCTTTTTTCTGTTTGCTGCAAGTAGCATCTTATGATTATTTACTATATTTTCTCCATACACTGTTGATACTTCAAACATAGACTGTCACAAGATATTAATGCAAAAAACTTCTGCTTTTAGAATGACTTTGGTGGACACAGGAGCCTTGTTAACAAATGGACAACTTTTCTCAAAGCACGTCTGATTTGTTCTGTGCCAGGACCCAATGGCATTGACACACACTTTGATGAACTACGTAAGTGGCAGAAATGGTTTTGAATGCAGAAATGTTTTGGGGTATTATCCATATGAATTTAACTTTGTTTTCTTTTCCATCTCTTGTTATTGTTACAGAGGATGTGTTCCTAATGAACTCAAAAGACCCTAAAAATCCGATAGTCTATGGAGTGTTTACAACTTCCAGGTACAGAATGTATCATTTTACTTGCATGGAAACTTGGGTGGCTGCTTGTTTTAAAGAGGTCTCTTTGTTTAAAATGTTTTTAAGAAACACAAAATTGTCTTAACCTTTGAACTAAGAAGTCAATGGAAGTAAGAAGCAATGAATTAGGTTTCTTTTCTTATGAGTAATGTACATCATCACTCAGGAGCAAGTAATCACAAAGACTATCAGTTTCTCAGACTGTTCTTGCTGTTGAATTGGGTTTTTATAGTGGGGATCAGAATTTGTAGCCCTTTCCACACAGACCTGGAAAAATAACACAAGCATGAATATGGTTGGCTGGGGGAAGGGTGAAATAGAAAAGCTGCAGTGTGAGAAATTGGCTGGTCAAGGAGATATTAATAAAAAATATTGCTGAAATCTGGGAAGTTTAACAGTCTTTCGAAAGTTCTGTTATTGACTCACATATAACTGTGACTTGAATGTTTTGGTTTCATTTTGTTCTTTCACCAAGAACAAAATTGTAGCTTTGGCCTGAGGAAAGTTTGCAGTACTGCTTACATTGCCACATTTATCTGTGAAGGACAGAAGTTTTAGTTTCTAAACAGAAAGAATGTTTCCAGTGATAACCAGGCATAGAAGAGGGAGATTTACAAGTACTTACTGTCTTCTGTAAGAAATCTCAAGGTAAGAAACAACACTGAAGTTTGCGTGTGCGCTACTTAGATGAGGGTAGTGACTGCCGAAAAAACAGAAAAATGCAAAGTGTAGGAAAGAATGGAATAGTCCTTTAGGGACGGCCGCACTGAAGTTTACTCAAACTGGGGCTTTGGCCTTCTGGGGACAATGTTTTAAGCAGTGGAATAGCAGTCATCTGCTTAGGAAAATATCTGAGAGATTGTGTCAGTTATGCTGAACTTTCACAAGAGGTGAGTTAGGATTGCTCTGAGAGCATGTCAGAGTTTTGATAACCAGTACATGCAATAAATTAGGAAAGCAACAAGCTGCTATTCCCATAGCTCTTCCACTCAATTAAATCGACTGATCATTTAAAGAACCTGATTTGATTTCTTCTCCCCTCATTTTTAGTAATATCTTCAAGGGGTCAGCAGTGTGCATGTACAGCATGACTGATGTGAGGAGGGTATTTCTTGGCCCCTATGCCCACCGAGATGGCCCAAACTACCAGTGGGTTCCCTACCAAGGGCGAGTGCCATATCCACGGCCAGGAACTGTAAGTACCCTAAGAAATATAGTAATGTAAAAAGGGAAAACTATAGAAAATATTTTCACACATTGCATGATCCTTGATCTGACGTCCAGGAAAGAAAACAAAAAAAGATAATGAAAGGGTTAGGATGGCAGAAGGGAAAGCTAACAGTTCCTCCGGGTCCAAAATGTACTGATTTACTTGTAGAGAATGAAGCTGTGATTGCAACTTCATTTGGATTTTAATTTTGGCATTCATATTAACAATTTCAGCAGAAGTCTGAGCAACGGCTGGAGAATTTTGCTGAAAATCAAATGTTTAATAAATTACTCTGCATTATCCTTTCCTTGGAATTTGTCATTGTTCCAAATATTGGCTGAATCATTCTAAGTGAGAGTGAACAGAAAACAGAGCATCTGCCTGGCTGCTAAGAAATACTCAATTGTTCTCGACATTGAATCTAGTACAGTAAGACAGTGAAAGAGTGACTATAATGATTTCTAACTCCCATTGGCATTCTTTAAAATCTATGCTTTTACCTGTTTCTCTGTCTCTAGTTTATGAATGACTAAAATATCAGTGTATATAAGACAAACATATTTATAACTCCCAACTGATGTCATCACATAGAAATATGATTGTAAAGTTGCCACTAGTCTAAGCAGATGGGACATATATGAAAAAATTGTTAATAGTATAGTTCATAGGATAGATGCTTAGCTAGTATAAATCAGCTTGGCCCATTTAAATTCTGAAATATTGCTGAAGATGAAATATATATGTACTTATGTATATATATAAACATATTAATATAAATGTAAATAATATATCTGTTTAGAGTATTCTTTTAAAAGTCTCCTTTAATGTGAAACACAAAACAAACCAGGAATAGATTAGATCCTCTCTGTTAAATCATCAAATGTTCTGGTTTTGACTGGTATATTTTGAAATTGTTCATTCAAACCTGATCTTTCAAATGATATCCACCAGTCAGAAAATATATCTGCTCAGCCTAATGAAAATGACTTCCTAAGTGAAAGAAAACAGTGGCTCTCTGACAGCCAGATTCCTCAGCTCTCCCCACTCCCTCACTCTGACTACTAAAAGGATTCCTAACTTTTTCCAGAGTTAAAACGCAAGCTCTGAAGCGTAGAAGAGATTTCATTTCTCATTTGATGTTGAACTTGTCTGTTGAGGTTTTTTTTAATTGCTGTAGCTAATACTGATATGTTAGAGGTTTTTTTTTAAAATTGTACTGTTTTCCATCCCTGTGGAAAATGTGAATGAGTAAATATTTTTGGTATTTCTTATATAACTAATGTCATGTTCTTTTCCGCCTGACAGACTTAATAAATTAGTGTTCATTATTCTGTTTACTCATATTCCTCTTTGATTCCAGTATTGATTTAATTTTTCTAAACAAAAACAAACAAAACAAAACAAACAAACAAACAAAATATGTAAAATGCAGACAAAGAAGAACGTTACATGTTTCTATCACAGAAACAGACTGAGATAAAGAACTAACTGCTGCACCGTGGTTCTGCTACATTCATTGCTGAGCAGAGATTAGACACAGCTCTATTGAGGTTCTGAATGCACAACTCAAAATATTTGCCCTAGGGACTGGCAACATGTGAGCTCTGCTGGTCTCAGAACCTCTGAGTTATTTCAAGACTTGTCTGAGGATCTTGAACTGAGTTCCATGTGGGGGAAGAATAACTTGATCAAACTCCCAAGAACAAACAGAAAACCACCTGAATCCAGCCTCTAAGTGACCAAGTGACCTAAATCACCAGCTCTGGTGTCAAAGTAGGAAAATATATGAAGTTACATATACTTTTTTTTCTTTTTTTTTTTCTTTCTTTTTTTTTTTTTTTCTGGCTACCCTCTCAGAATGGGTTTCACCCTTAAAATTTCACTATAACACAGTCGCACTAAGATTCACAAAGAAAGTCCAAAGGCATTCAGATTTCACTGTAAACATTTTTCTTGCCTAAGGGCAAGAAATCCCAAATCATACCATTCTACATAGCCTTGCAGTCACATCATGTACTGCAAGAGGCAGTGCTACTGTAAATGATGTTAATTAAAGAATGGTTGAGGCCATCAGTTTCTCCTAGGCCACTGCCACTGACTCTAATCCTCATGTCTACAACTTTGAAACGTTTTTTTTTTTTTCCTCTCATGGTTGCTAAACTCATTCTATCGTATTAATAGGATAAAAATTAACTTTAAAGTAATTTCTGGCTGAAAAGAAACTGCTTCTTTTTTTTCTAAAGTGATAACATTGTATGTATTTTCAACGGCTTTGAAGAACTGTTGAGTATAAAGAAGAAAAGTTTTTGAAGTTCCTTTAGATGTCAGACTTGTGGCTTTCTTTTCCAAGAAACAGGGAAAGAGGAGGGAGAAAAAAATCTGAGTTTATAGTGATTCAGTTCCAGATCTCAGTGCAGTTAAACAGAGCTGAATTATCTGAGGAATTTAGTAAGTGAGGTGCCAGTAAACTTCTTGAGCATCTGGTGACTTCCCCAGCACATGTAAGGAAAAAGGAAAGTCAGTGTTTCTTTTGAAAAGCCAGGAAACTTTGTAAACAATTCTACATCAGATTCACATTTGACAAAGACGTTGCCAGGGTTTTTCTTTTTGTATCCATTGATTTTTTTTATTTTTCTTTTTTTAATCTTTTAAGTGCATTTGGAAGAGGAGGGAGGGTTTTTGTATATACCTCATCTTGAATGAGATACCTCATCCTGCATTCATATTTGACTTTCTATGAATTCAGCTACAGAGCTCAAGTTTTCTCTGCTTCATGTTATCAAGACTCTGTCTTCAGTTACATCCAAAGCAGTTTTTATTCCCACCAAAATGTAGCTATTGATTTATTCTTCTGGACTCCCTAATAGGTCACGTAGAGTATAGCCTATGTACCTCCTTCTGACTGATCAAACCTAATGAGAGAGCACACTGGGGACCAGAAGTTGGAAGTGGATGTAAAAACAAGTGTTCTTTGGCTCCACTCGAACCCAAGATCAAGCTCATTTCTCCAAACATTTTCAGGACATTTGTATTCACGTCTGTCTTTCAGCACCTGAAAACTTTCTCTTTCCTTGATATCAGTGGGATCAATAAGGTGTATGAACATCAAGTTCAAACGAAACACCTTGACAAATAGCTTGACTTAGATCCACTAATGTCAATAGCAGTGCTGTCATTAACATCAAGGAAAACATCTTTTTTGTGTACCCTGGTTTTCTGACCACAACATAAATAAATGTGACAGGATTTTCCTTCTCAGGACAACTGAGACTTTATGTGGGCTGAGATTCCTCTGCAAGCAATTTGGACTACAGACAGGTTAAATGACACCTGTTGAGGAGTTGTATCCGAAAGAGCTTTATTTCATCTCAGTTAGTTTCCTAAAATGGGGTGAGATTACTGTGAGCCACAGCTTAGCCCAGGTAACACTTCAGATGTAAAAACACAAAGTAATTGTCATTTGTTTAGTCTCATAAAAGCAGAGGTCCAAGCGGTACTCTGGCTCTCAGAATTAGGAGTCTCATTTAAACACACAGAATTATGACACTAATTCTAATTTTATGATTTTTCCACATAAAATATATCTTGGTCAACATTGCTACAAGTAAAATCCTTTGTTAGAAAATCATCCAGAAAGTAAATATTCAAGCAATTGAAGCACAGCTGAAATTAATTTACTTAAAATTGAGATGAATATTCATTTACTGTTTTTTTCAATGTTTGCCCAGCTGCAATTAACAATACTTAGTTCTTATGCTGTGATTTTTATACTTAAAGCACTTTACATATATTGTCTAATTAATCATTATCTAATTAATCTGAGTAATTAGTATTGAGCTGTAGTCAGAATATTAATCAAAATGTAAAGCAAACTTAAAATGGCAGTGTTGAATTTTAAACGCAATCTTTGAGACAGGCGACGGTTTGGCCAATTATTATAAAAAGCCTATCTGATTTTATCTTTATAATATAATAACAAAAAAGCTGAAAAATGTTGACACAATAAAGCAGATAACTAACTTGCTTACTGCTTAGTCTGCTCCACATGCATTAATCAAATGTCCTCCCTCTCTTCCTCCTTTCCATACTATATAATGGAACAGAATGTGGGAATTTGCTTACTAACAAATATGTCAAAAAGGGACAATTTACACTTCATATGTCCGTACTGGAACCATCCCTTTGCTGAGTATAACAACTACTCCTTTTGACAACATTGATTTTTTAATTTAATTTCTGATGAATTATTAATAATTTGGATCAAGGTGGTAGCAAAGACAATTGATTTCTTCTGCTGAGCATCCTGCAAGGTCTGGATTCTTGGTTAATGAGATGTTGTCCTCTAGGTTTTTAATTTAGTTAGAAGATATTATATACATGGATATGAAGGGCAAATTATCTAGGGTATTTTAACACCAGGTGTTTATATTTCAGTTCAAATTCTGCAAAAATAATAATTGTCAACAGCGATTCAGAGTTTTATATGTCTTAAAGAGGTATCTCTGAACAGATTAGGAATGGGGGACACCAAGTCCTTTGTCGAGTATCTTCGGACTGGTGATTTAATGCTATTGTGGTTCATTTTCTTCATCAATTCAACGTTACTAACACGCTTCTAATGCTTACTTTAAAGTAACCTGTAACTGTTTATGAAATACTTATCAGTTCTAAGTTCTACAGAAGAGATGAGGACAAATAGTGGTGATTTGCTACAGTTCTTATGCATCCTTATGGGGACATGAGGTACGTGAAAGTGGAGGAATATTTTTGTGGATGGCAAAGCCACAGTCTTACCTCTCCTTCCCTTCTCAACCTCTATGTTTTGCTCATATTGGGAGAATGTGAGCAGATAATTCTCTACTTTTCACAGACTGTGGAAAAAACTGGCCCACCCATGGCTACATAATGGGGCAGAGGGACTCTTTACTGTATGAGTTCATGGGGATGAATTTAATCCCAAGGGGACACCAACTTTTCCGTTTGTGGGCGGTACACAACAGGAGGACTTATTTCAGTTCTTTAGTGAGAGTCATCTCACTTAACAGTAGGAGCAGCAACACTCACATGAGGCTTTCTTTGGAATTAATGGAGAGAGAAGAGATATATTTAGGACATAACTCATCTGATTTGATTTAGCGTAACAGGATCCATGTTATTGGGACTGCAGGGATGACACAGGCTTGTTGAGACAAGCAGGAGTTTGAAAAGACAATAGAACAGGGAATTGTCCCAACATTTAAAGATTTGGTTCTGCAGAGAAGAACTAATTTTCAGTCAACTTCTGAACACAGTACTTTGAAAGTAAGATGATGGCATAATTAATTAATTTTCTGTTGTATACACAAACAAATACTGAAATTGCTTGTCACATATTGAATGATTTTAGATAATTCAAGATTTCTTCCTTCTGCCAATTAAAGATTAACACTAGTCAGTAAATGACTGAAAATCCTTTTATACTGTATAGTAGTGAGAAAAACGATGAATGAGGATCATTTACATTCTGTTAACCATATTGATTTAAATCCAAAATGAAAAAAAAAAATAGGGACTTTTAGTGACAGAATTAACTTTTGCTATCTGTCATGCAACACTTTGATCCTGTGTCATACTTAATTATAGACTGCAGTAGTAATGATTGTAATGAAATGGTTTTCTAATATGTTACTAGTGGTCAATAATAAAATGTAAAACATTTTCTTTTTCATTTCCAGTGTCCCAGTAAAACATTTGGAGGCTTTGATTCCACCAAGGACCTTCCTGATGAAGTTATAACATTTGCAAGAAGTCATCCAGCCATGTACAACCCAGTATTCCCCATCAATAACCGTCCAATCATGATCAAAACGGATGTGGATTACCAGTTCACACAGATAGTAGTAGATCGAGTAGATGCAGAAGATGGCCAATACGATGTGATGTTCATTGGCACAGGTGAGAAGCCCTGAGTCTACACTGTCTGCTCCTCCGGGAGATATGAAGACATAGATCAGATAAGATTACGTACTCTGAGAGACGTAACACTGATATGTGTTCCAGTGTATACCTGTGGAAATTTGGGGCAGGACTCAAAACTGTGTGTGTGGGGAGGCCTTTGTTACACATATTCACTGTTGTAAGTTCAGGCTGTGGCTTGCATAACTTAATTCTTTTAGGAGCTTTGCCAACTGGATTAAGATCAGACTACTCTCTTTTCAGCTACTGTTATTTGGGAATTTTATTAGAAATACCTTGTCTTATTAATTATAATTTAGTATTAAAATGCTGGTTTTGAGGTACCCATTTTGAAGTGCAACATAAGAGATATTAACATGAGTGATACAAATACCCAGGTATGGGAAATGTCTTGTGTGTCTTTTCAGGCACTTCAAGTATTACCTTAATGCTCAGCTCATTTGCCAGAAGAGTGCGTCATTTAACTTAAGCTGAAGATATCTGGCTCATGCGAAGTGTTTTAAGAATAGTTGATATTCAAATATAAACATGATATCCTCTCCAAAACATTTGTGCAATCATACAGCTTGGGCATTTTAAAAATGTGGAAATATGAACTCAGGAAATACAGTGGGGTTTTTTTTCAACTGAAAGGTAATAATGAGAAGTAGCAGTGACCAGGAATTAGCTGATATGCATTTGCCTAAGTTCTGTGGCTTCAGAACCATGCTGATTAGCAGTTGGTGGATCTGCTTCTTCACCTCTGATGATTTTCCATGAGCTGGCTGATGTTTCAGTTATGTTTAATAAAAGTATTTTAAATTTCTATTGAACATAATTGCTAGTAATTAGACATTGGCGTCATGAAGCCAAAACAAATCAAACCAAAGCCCCACTGGTTGTTTTTTTCAGCTTTGGACCAAAAAATATCTGTCTGTCTTATAACAGTCCAATTTTTGACTTGTTTTAAGTACAGTTCTGGTGCTCCAGACCTGGGGTCAGATTTCCCAAGCAATAAATCTCAAGATCTCTTTCATGTTGATGCCTGAAATATATTATGAGTAAACTGAGACCTGATGAAGCTTTGTGTACCAAACACAGTGCACGCGTAGCAATTCAGAACATTTACTGCAGGAAATGCAGCTCTGCAGAAAGTGTTTCAGCCCTTTAAAGCTCTGAGCTGAGTTATTAGGTAACAGTGCAACAATATGTTCTTGCATAAAACATTGAAAAGTAGTTTCATACAATTTTACATGGCACAAATATTTTCCATCACACTTTAGAAACTTCAGTGCCATCTACACTTGGCAGTGTTTTGTGCCTTTCAACAAGTCTTCTATGACCTGATTCAGCCCAGAGACGAAATTAATGGCAGTATTCGCCTTGGCTGCAATGTGAGGGAACAAGCCCTTCAGCATCCAGAGTTTGATGCTGAACAAACATAAGGAGCTGATTTATATCTACATCTTGAGCACGAGAGGTGGCATTTATCTCACCAAAGTTTGGCATTCAGTCTAAGAAAGGTGACTTGGCTTCTGCAAGGGAGAGACATAAGTACTTCCAGAGGGATTCGTTTTCCTTTCTTCAAGCGTGAGATGAATATGCACAAGTTCCTGACTCTTTTCAGACAGTATACGAAATTCACTGAAACCTGAGCTATAGCTTTTAGATAGTTATCATTACATATGGTGGTTCTCCCTCAGAAAGAGCCTCAATGATATCTAGCTCTTACCTTTGAGTTGGGAATTTACCCGCTCAGCTAATTCCCTAAACCATTAATATTCAGGTGTGTGGTAAATGTTCTGGAGCCCATCCAGCATCGCTGATACTTGCACCCAAGAATTGTAAGAAAAGTATTGAAAGGTTATTACTTGCACTTGCCAAAACAGATTTCAGCACCAAAACCACAGCTTCGTAAGTGCAGAGTATTATTATTTCTTCAAATATTAATTTTTCTATAGATATTGTTCTTTTTCCAGAAGGAGGTTATACTCTCATGGGACAAGAACAGGCATTGCAACACCTGTGCTTGGAGGTGGGGTACAAATGGTGCTCCTCTGAGCTCACTATCATTATTGCAGTTTTCAGAATGAGGAGAGGGCATCTTCCACGCAGGGGAAAGGAAAAGAGGCAGAACTGAGGCCCTGTCTGCCTTCCTCCAGAAAGCTGCACTGAGCTGGCTGGTCAGAATCAAAGGAACCAGAAACAGATACACAATCAGTGCGTATTACATCTCCTCCAAGCAAAGAACAAGCTGGGGAGCAGATTAGGGACTCTAGTCACAGTCCAGTTTTCCGCTTGGTGATCTGAACCTATGACAAAGCCAGAACTGAGTTCTCTGGGGTATGACTTGACTTTTCTGTGCAGGTCTGTCCCATCAGATTAGATACATTTCTCTGTATTTTCCCACTGTTGTTGCAGCAATCTACATTATTCCCACGTGCTGCTGAACTTCAATATGTTGAAGAAATACTTTTTCTTTTTTTTTTCTTTCCCTTTTCATTAATTAACTGATGATAATTGAAGACAGCATAATTAATGGCCATCCAGTGTGGTCACATTTTCCTTTCCTGTGGGTGAGATCTTTAGCTGAGTGGTTTCTTTCCCACTGTGATTGTACCAGTGTGTTTCACAATGGAAATAAAATCGTATTGGCATGCTTGAAATTATATCAGAAAAAACAGGATTTAAGATATGCACTTAATGCATATCCTGAGTGTCTGATGTTTGGGGTCATTTGGCACAGTCAAGGTACATCTGTCAGTAAAGCAAATTAATAACAGTAATCTTATCTTACTGAGCAGAGCCTATTGATCCTGAAGGAGAAGCCTGATTCCATTTGTGTGAAATTGTTTGAAATACTACTCTGTAAAACTTGATCTAGAACTCAGATAAAGCCCCTCTTTGGTACCTGTGGCCTGACCAGAGTCGCCGTAGTGATTAACACGGTGTATCTTTGACCTCAGAGGCTTTCGAGAGCATCAAGCCACTGTAATTGTTACAGGATCCACTTAAAAGTAAAGTCTTTTTTTTGAAACAACATTATCTGCGGAACTCGTGTCTGCTCAGTGCCCTGTGCAGGCTCTACAATTTCTCTTGTGCTGTTTTATCAAAAAAAAAAAAAAAAAACAAACACCTTTATTTCTGGAATATGGCTTTTAATGCATTGTGACTGAGGACAGCCATAGTCCAACAGAGAATACAATCATGTCGCATTGTTACACTGTTATATTTATTACATCTGAGTTCTCTTTTTTTTTCTTTGTAACACATATAATGTATTTTCCTCAAAGCCACAGTCGTCAAATTTTCAGGATAATTAGGGAAATGAACTCATCCATTCCATTACAAACATAACGTTAAATTATCTGTTGTTCTGAATTACTCCATTGTAGAAAAGTAGAAATTTTTTTCTTCTTGTTTTAAAGTTTATGTTGCATTTGTTCTGTACTGTTCTCAATGGTTCTTGAATTAAATATATTCAATTAGTATCAGTAACCATAATGAAAACCACTTCCCAAATTTATTTATTATATTTTACTAGATTAGTTTGTACATGTAGCTGCCTAAGAAGAAAGTTGCACTTTGCTTTGTTGTTGTTGTTTTAAGAAATAACTGGGTTTTTTTCCTTTTAAAAAAGAATCTGATTTTGTGACTAATAAAAGAAAACAATGAAAAAAATAATTCAGCTTTCTAAACTTAAAAAAGTAATGACTTGGAAACCAACATCTGCTTAAAGGAAAGATGATGGAAGAATGAAAATCTGAGTTCTACAGGATATGTTAGGTTTTTTAGAATATTTTAATCCAAATTCCTGTAAAGAAGTTGAAATACCAGAATTTTTGCATGAAATCCATAGCATTGAAGATATAATTTTATAAAAATGACAAATGTAATCTTTTTTTTTTTTTAATTTACTCTGTATTTTCAATTCAGCATAGAAGTGGTGAGCTGTCATCTTGCTAATCAGAAACTTCAGCTAAGACACACGAATATATATGCATACAAAATATGTTTTTATTTTGTGCAATTGTTGTTTAATTCTTGTTTTGAGAATGTTGACCTTTACAGTCCTGTTATTTTAAAAATTTTAGCCATTCTAAAATGCCTTATTTTTCCTAAGCTATTACTGATATAGAATGTGCAATGTGAAAGGTCCTCAGGAGCATGGTTGTTATTCCTATGATTTATTTACATGGCACCTCACTGGCTGGTTAAAAACAAAAAGTTGCATTCATTTGTTGTTTCCATTTCCGAGAGTCCATAATGATGTGTACCGAGCTAGAAATTATCCTTTCTTTTTTTTTTTTTTTTTTTTTTGTTTCCTGCTGATTATTCTTTTCACGAAAACGAAAAAAAAAATAAAAAAATCACAGATGCAGAAGCTGTAAAACAGAGATGGCCTTAAGTTGCAAACCATATTCACAAACCCAGAGGCTATAGCTCTGAAATTTCAAGTGTTGGCCTTGTTCATGTTAAAGCCAATTGCAAGACCCCAAGAACGTAAATAGATGTGGTATTTAAATGCTGGCACACACCTATTTCTAAACAGAAGATACAAGTTGTATTGCTTTTTACCCCTCAGCAAGACTAGTACCTAACACACGGAGAAAAATAGATGCCTTAAGGGGCTTAGACATCTTAGGTACTTTGTTTGACATGAGGAAGATTGCTTGTACTTAAGAGATGTAACAGCTTCATCTATCTAACAACATTTGTCCAGATGTTTTTATATCCATACTGAGCCTTCTGACAGCATCTTCACTTGCATTTTAAGAATGACAAACATCATATTCAAGATGGACAATAAAACATGCCTGAGTAAATTTAGTGCCTTTCCTTCTCAATTAAACGACTGCAACATCTGTCATTTTATACTGTGACAAACAGTATTTCAGTCCTTTTCATTCTTTAATATAACTACAGTAGTATTTATCCTCTTTGTTGCATTTTGATACTTGAAAGACTTCAATGAAATGTCCTACTGACATTCTGTGTTTTTCTAGGTTATTTTGAATAGCAGTTGGCATTTTGAACAAGGGCTCAGAGATGTGCAGCTTCACAATCTTCATATGTGAAATAATTACATGCTAGAAGAACCTCTGGCTGCTCTGAAAATGAAGCATACTTCTTAAGCACCTGAAAACTTTTTGTTTTTCTTTCTTTCTTTTCAAGATATTGGAACAGTTCTCAAAGTGGTTTCAATTCCTAAGGAGACTTGGCACGAATTAGAGGAAGTCTTGTTGGAAGAAATGACAGTCTTTCGGGTAAGTGCAGCTAAATTTCAAGTGTCAGGTTGTAGATTTCTCTGTGGACAGCTGCAAACTAAACTGCTTGCAGTCTAGCCAAGGAGTAGCCTGGCATACCCCTCTAATTAGCTTGTCATTTAGAGACCCAGACACTAGTCAAAATAAATCTTGAAACTTTGAGTGCTAGCTGGAGGTTAATGATAAAAGAAATGGCATTCTGGGCTCTTGTTTTGTGGTTTAACAAGTAAATTAGTATCTCTGAATCTTAAAGCTGTAGTTAAATATGTATCTGTGCAAATCTAGGAATAATGCCTGTCTTATTTCCTGCAGAGCTATACAATACGTGAATTTTATTGTTACATTAACTCTTAACACTATTCAGACTATTAGCAAAAATTAACTAGGAAGATAATTTAGGAAAAACAGTGGTCTGCACAGATTTCTTATGCCTAATAATCTGAGAAAGAAAGCTGTTATATTGTCAAAGGTGACTTTAGGGTCTCATTTTCATGGTTAGACACCATAAACACTCCCTAATCTTTAGTATTTTTTTTGTGTGAAAATCAATCTCCTCCATTTTTCCTATCTGAACCACCCAAATAATAAGGAATCCCATAGGCCTTGACTCCTGCAAGTCGAGGCAGAGTAAACCTTTCAAACACTTTCCAGACAGAACCCAGGGATGTCTCATGTTTTGTACACAACAACGAATCATTTACATTCCCCACGTTATTCTCTTTGTCATTGCTGTTTTATAGCTCCATTTCACAGGCCCCAGGCTTTTGGGGGGTTGATACCTAGCTGGGAGGGAGAGCTTAATCTGAAACTGTGAAGATGATACATCGTGTGCTCTCACTCCAGATGTGCTGACAAGGGCTCTGAACCTGCCACAGGGGCCCAGCCACCATGTCCTCATCATACTTGGTTACTACCCCTTTATCTTTGGTGTCTAAACAGACAAAGCATATCTAAACAGACCTTGTATATCTTTATATTGTTATTTTCAATTTTTTTTTTTATTATTTTTACAGGCAATCTTGCCTTTACTGGTACCAATCTTGCACAAAACCCACTGTACCAGGTGCAAGATACTACTGAAAAATGTATATCTCTGTTTCTGCAATCAATTAGGGGGGTTTTGAGGGCAGAAATGTGGAATTTTTTTTCTTTTTTCTTTTTTTCAGAAAAAAAAGAGTAGAAACTATGAGGAGAAAATGAGACAAGTAATTTGTGGCTCCCAGCTTTTTTCTTTTTTATACACGCAAAAGTCATTGCATTAATGCAGGGTAATTTGGCAATTGTTGATAATGTATGAGTCTCTTCCCTAAATCAAGTAGAAGTGCCAAGGTAAAGCAGATCAGAGAATTAAAAAAGCGAACGAAAGAAAATAAATGGAGTGAAAGTTTTATTTCAGAAAGGCTTTACAGAAGTAGTATAGTTAATGGCAAATTCAAATCTGGTATTTCACTTTACATGTGTATGTATTCATTACACAAGAGGATTTTGGTGTTCTGATTTACTTGAAAGCTCATTTATCGCATTTGGCATACATTTAAGCCTTAAAGAAGGCATTAATGTGCTTCAGTGGAATAAGCAGAATTTCTATGCATAAGATATAGATCTTTCAATAGGGAATTTGCAATAGATTTTAAATGTACCTCAATGAAAAGCAGGTTTTCTTTAGTTACTAAAGAGTCTGTGTGCATCATAAAGAATGTGTTTTGATGGTTAAACTGCAATGCACTGAATACAATGCTTTTCATTCATAATTCCACCAAATTGAAAGTCTTCCATATCTGTTACATTGATAACAAATGCCTCTTTTGAACCCATTTGTGGAGTATTTCTCTGAACAGCTGAGCAAACAAGCTAATGAGTTCAATTTTCATTCAAATGTTACACTTAATTGATGCTTTCTAATATAAGGTCTATTAGCCCATTTGTAGAGGCAGGTCCACATGCTTAACATCCACTGACCCATATCAAATTCTCTCAGGATTAGCAAGTTAAAAGCTACACGAGTGTAAAAGCTTAATAAGGACTTTATTAATGTACATGAGCAGAAGTATGATGCATGGAATCAATAGTAGGTTTTTAAATAGAATAAACTTCATGTAGAATTCACTTGCACACTTTGTAACCAAATGATACCACTTTTACTCTCAGGATTAAATCCATTCAAGCAGCTGGGCCTAAAATGCGTAACAAACTTTTAATCAGATCTAAACATACTTATTCCATTAAATATTTCCTGCAGTTTCTCATGTAAAAGAGTAGATACTGGTTTGACATCTGCTTGCTACAGATAAGTATAATTAAGAGTAGATTTAGCTAGGAGAGCAGTAACTCTCCTGGTGACCCATTTGGTTGATTAAGTAATGGGTATTTCAGGGTGCAAAAAAATTCTTGCTAGTTTTAGTTCTGTGTTCTGCAAGTAGGAGTAACCTCTTCGTATGTGAATAGTGCAGTGCAGTCAACAAGATTACGTTTAGGATTAAGGCTTGTTCTTACAAATAAGATCTTGCAGAAAGGGACATTTCACCTTGCTTTGGTTAAAGGGTGTTGTTCAATTTAATGTTATCACTTTTAATGTAGTATCTATATACTTTGATAAAGCCACTATTATTTTCATCTTTCCTGGGAGGTTTTTTAAATGTAGTTCTAATATTAAGTGCAGACATTAATTTCGAGATGTGAAACTAGTATCAAAGTTATCAAAATGAAACTGTAAGAAACGTGGAAAATTATGTCTCCAATCAATGTAGCAATCAAAGATGCACCTTGATATGTACATCCATTCTAATTTCAGTTATCACTGAAGAATACTCCACTGAAAAAGACAACAAGAAGCACCATTACTAACAAGTGTCTAGTTTAATTTCAAGTTTTCTGGGTTGGGCAAATAGCATTCAAGCAGAACTTTTATGTTTATAGAACTCACTTTATATTTTAACTCTTTTTTCCCCCTAGGAACCCACTGTTATTTCAGCAATGAAGATTTCCACGAAACAGGTACTATGCACACAAACTTTAAATCACTTTTAAATATTTATTGGACTGTGTCTTTTAGAGACGGTAACTTGGCAGTCAGTAGAGACATTAATTATAACAGCAGCATCCCTTCCGTTTACATAAACGTCAGTAGTTTCTCAGGAAAATGTGGCATGCAATGGAGAAAGGAAAAGTCTAACTTGTGTTACTTACTGGTAAGGTGGAAACTAAACACAAACCAACCAGCTGCTGTCTGGAGGCTCTCAAAAAAAAATAATAATCCACATTATGGAATGTTCTCTTGACAGATAAACTGTTCAAAAGAAGTAGCCAGACTTGCTACCTTATTTCCATGGGACTAGTTCTAGTCACTGTAGGAATGGTATTGTACAAAATACAGAGTGGAAGCAAAGACTGGAAATGATACATCCTCCTGTCCTTTTGTCCAATGTCCATTCCTTTCCTGGATGTGCACCATTCAGATTGAACAAAGAGGGTAGATCTGATTTAGTCCAAATTTTCCATGGCCTTCTGATTCATTGACGTGGTTAGGATGTGGGTTTCAGGCTCCAGAATCCATATTTCTTACTTTCTGTTGAGTGCAATAATTACTAGCTTCTTAAAGATATGTACAACAGCTTTCATTGTAGACCAGACCATAACTAAAACTAACTGGACTTCTTGATGGATGGATTTAAAGTTTTGTCTGGTTTGCAGTAAAGGTGACTCCTGCATTTCTGAGCAAATACAGACAATTATTCTTAGGCTCCTTTGTAAAGCAGCTGATGAATTATGTTGTCATGCAAAGAACTTTGGGATGCAGTGAAGCAGGTACTAGGAGCCTATCTTTCTCTTCTGCCTGGAATTAGGTAGATGGACCCCAGCTGCTGTCATTTCCTGTCCCGAAAGTCTAGGACATAAAATTAAAATCCAGTGTAATTTTTTTTTTTTTTTTTCATATTTGTATTGATTTGGAGCCTAATTCAGTAAATACAAGCAACTTGTTCATCACATTCACTATTTTTCCTATTAATGTCCTTTTCAGTAAAAAGGAGGTTTGGTATGAATTCCAGGACTGAGTGCACTGTGTGTTGTAAATAAGATTAGTTAATTCATCTACCTTGCTCCATATATTATTAAACAGAAATTGCATTAGTTGTGTAACAGACAGACTAATATTACATTTGAAATGCTGCTTATTTAACTCAGAATTTACTGCATTTAGGAAAGCTGCCTGAAAACATTCGTGTATTTGACAGAAAAGATTTTGTTTGGGGACTCTCTTCTACTAAAACAACAAAAGTGGCAGGACAGAAAAAAAAAAACCAACACCCAGACTAATGATTACTGGGTTACTTAAAAGTGAATCTATCAAGTTGTACGTATGTTCACGTCATACCAAAATGCTCTGACTTGGATTATTTTCGTAAGCACATTCCCTTAAAGCAGCCAGTCATGTTTGATAACGGACTGTGTATTTTCATAAAAGTTCTTCTTCAAAGCATCTTTAGTTATGCAGGCGAGATTACAATTTTCCCAGAGTCTTTTGAAAACAAATTTACACTGCTAAAATTGTTTAAAGCTAAAAAAGAGCATAAAACACAAGTTATTCAGGCAGAGTTAAACTCATGAAAAATCAACCAGCCTCAGGCTAAAAATGACAGAAGCATGATACAGCGTGACAGGCTTTTGGCACAGTGTCTCTGTATCAAACAAGTATATGGCAACATGTTTGCATTTTATATTTACAATTTAAAAAGCCTGTAGTTTTATAACTCAAACACTTTACTCATTGTGTTCTGATAAGCAGGGCGTTTTTCATGTAAACAGCATGGTAATTCTGTGTATTGTAGAAAGCAGGAGCATGGAATGTAAACAGTAAAACCAGCATGACCTATTGAATAACTTTAAAGCAATCACTTCATTTTATTTTTTCTGCTAAAAAATCTTTCATTCAATTACAAAATCATGGTACAGGGAGTTTCTCCCTATTTTTGAAAGTTTTACTGCACTGGTTGTTCAAAGCACCATCTTTTGCCATCATGCCGGTATGATATGTTACAAATGTATCTTATTCCTAAAGACCAAAATCTACAAATTCTTCAGGAGCAGAACTTAGCTTAAATTTTAAATTATACAAAACTCTAAGGTTCCCATGCCTCTCTCTCTGAGTGTGAATTTGGCCCTAGAGCAAGAGTGACTTTGAGCAAGGAGACATAACCTTTATGTGTAAAACTAAGCCTTGATACAGTCCATCTCAACTCTACTGTCTTTCATTCACAGAAATGGTATTTATGTTTTCTCACTGAAGCTAAATATTCTTCCTAACTGGGTTCAGAGCCTTAGGCATATGTAACCTTTTTGCCTAAACAATTTATGCATGGTTAGCAATAGACACAAACTTTCAGTGCATCCTTAGAGCCACTGTGATACCCTGCAGCTGCCTAAATTTACAGTTCTGTGAGAGCCAGGTTTTATGGCTACCATTTGGCCATGAGTCTGTCAGGTGGGGCTCCATAATTCTTCTCTTGATTTAAAAATGTGGAAGCAGGCCAAAAAGACAGGCCTGACTTTCAGTCAATGGCAACTTTTTTGTGGAGCAAGCTCTCTTTTTTTCTCAGGATCAGGTTTGTGATCCTCTGTTTCAAAAAGCCATTGGATTTCTGGTAAGATGGGGAAAAAGCAATGAGGTCTTTAGTTGATAGAGGCCATCTCCTTGTGTGGTGAACTGCTGCAAAGAGCTTTTGTTTCTCCTCCGTAAGATTCTCAATCAAAGGTATGTCAGAGACCTTCAGAGAGACCTTAGTGACTACTTTTATATTTTGTAGTATTTTACAGTACTTAATTTTATTTAGAAAGCACCATTTCTGTCTATAGTGAGTGTATAGAAAGGACCAGCTCAAAACGCATATGTCACTTAAACAGCCCCCTAAAATATTCTGCATCAGGTACTTTTCAAGACAGTAAATTAAATGGGATTTGAACTTTATACTCCCTGAAGTTGCTTTTAAAATTCTACCAAAGTTCTTCTTTTAAGCATTACATCTGTTTTTTATTTTTGGAGTGGTTTTTGGTTTTTTTGTTTGTTTTGTTTTGTTTTGTTTTTTTAATTGCAATTGCAAAATTCTCAGTGATTTCTTTGTCCAACTTCTAGGGAAAGACTGCAGTTTGGGCAACACCGTGGGGCACACAGAAACCACTGGATTGCTTAAAATATTAGTCTCCTCAGCTTTCTCAGCTTTTCTGGAGTTCTGATACATCTGCAAGAATTTTTAGGGGACAATTTCCCCACCCCACCCCCCCCGATTTGACCTGAGAATCAGATGGTTTATTAAATTATCTATCTTTTGGGAGACACTCTTTACCCAAAAGGCAGTTTTGCTGTATGGCAAAGTTAGGTCAGGCTGTTGTTGCCGATCATTCTATTAGTATTTTCCGATTTTCATACTACCTGGGTTTATGTATTATTAGTGTCCAGAATAATGATCACCAGCTGGAGACTGAAACCATGATCAGAAGAGCAGCAAACAGGGCAGCAGCCTTCAGGCTGTGCAGCACCTGAAACACGTGTTGTAGTTCACTGACTGAACTTTATGAACTTATGTACAAGGAACAGTCTTTAAGTAAGCCTACTTTGGCCTCACTTTTTTTTTTTTTCTTATGTATTTCTGGTCATTCTTTATTTTTGAAGACAATAATTAGAAATTAATGAAATGAAATTGGTTACAGGGATGCATAGGAAACCATCACACCATTCCTTATTTTCCCATGTGTATTCTCTGGGTTGATTTTTATATTATTTGCACCACACATTGCTACATGCTTATATAGGTATTAATGCCCCAATTACATGAGACTCAGATCAATACCATCTGGACATTTAAGATATTTAACTGAAGCTCTAACTTGACCTGTGCTGCCTCCATAATCAGTAAAGAGAAAAGGCATCCCTTGAGAAATAGTTAGGTCACCGAAGATTTTAATTTCTGCTCTTTCACTGCAGAATGTACCCCTAAGATGGGTACTTTATTAAGTGACTTAAGCTAGAAGGAATCAGCTTATCCTGTCTGCTGCCTGTATTCTGCTTCTCAAGGGTGAAGCACTAACAGGGGATTGGTATGTGCAGTCAAGGCTTTGTGTAGATCTCTGCATAGTCAGAGATTTTTGCCCAGAGAACATGGATTTGCAGCCCAGCTATGGCACTACAATAGAGGGAAGCAGCTGCAAAGAAAGGGTTTGGTTTTCAATTTACCAGTGAATTTTCCTTTGGGTGCTTTTCCTTGTCGTGTTTTCTTGAGAGAATACTGATGTTTACATAAATGCAGGGAATGTTTCTGTTACAATTAGTATGTCTGTATAAACTGCCAAGCTGCTGTCCCTGAAAGAAGTCAATGCAACACCATTTATCAGTGTTTCTGGGATTGCTGTCTCGTGGTATCCAGTGCTCATAATTTCCAGTTGGTAGGAGACCTCAGCCACCTTCCATCCCTGGAAATGATACCTTAGGAACATCACAATGCAGGAGATGTAGAATTTTGTTAACAATTCTTGACATCCTATTTTTCACACCAGCCTTTTTTTTCTAAGAAAGAATAATTAATGCAGTTTTGTATTTTCTTGGTGGAACTCTTGGAGTGAGACCTTAAAAAGAAATGTGTTAATTGCTCCACCATGGGTGCTAGGTGACAAAGTTTCAAGTTTTGATAGCAAACTGTCATAAGGATTATGCCATATCATTTTTGTTTACCTGTTTAATTTGTTTTCCTCTAGTTTTGAATCTCAGAGGGAACTTTATTTACTTACTACACTCATTTGTGTTTTCTTTGTGAATTAGTGCTAGGCTGAAATATCACTGTTTGGACTTTCACGTGGAATCAGTAGTTCAGTTTCCTTATGTCTCTCTGGGGACCAACTTCCCTAATGGAGCACATGAATTTGATATCAGAGAGGAAATTGAGAAAGACAAGATATTCTGTTGTGATGCCATACAAAGCTGTAGTTCATTTTGTATGCATATTTTTTTTATTCACTTTATGGCTTTGAACTACATATTCCACTCAACACTGTTTTTTGTCCAAAATAAAGTAAGTCATCCTCCCTCATTAAAGACGTGTTTCAATTAGAGTCTGTGACCTACAGAAAAGAGTGGGAAGTATCAGAATTATCAGACATGCAAGGAAGTGTGTGTGGCAGCACTTCCAAGCTGAAATATCTTAGCATCAGTCTGAAATAATTTACTTTAGATTTCCCACACACATACACAAATCAAAGTCATATATAGGAAATTTACATTCAAGTTGGTTTTCTTTTTCATTAAATTCAAAAGTATATTCTCCATTGTGTTCTGTTACTGATTGTAGTGCTTTCCCAGTGCAGGGATCTGAATACAAAAGCAAAAATGGAAGGGTACTTTAATTTTTCTTACAGTTTAGAGAAGCCACTGAGAGCTTCATACAAAAATCAAAAATTTTCTTAATTGATTTTTTTATCCTGAGGACAATTCTCTTCTCATTTCTTTAGTGTACATCAGGCTCATGATCCTTCATTGTATGTTTAATGGCCCTAGCATACTTTTGTTTTATTTTTTCCCTAACAAGAAAACGGTAATTTGCAATTTTAAACAAAACATTATTATTTTTTTTAAAACTTTTATAACAGCAACAGCTCTACATTGGCTCAGCCACTGGAGTTTCACAGCTTCCTTTACACCGCTGTGATGTGTACGGAAAAGCATGTGCCGAGTGTTGCCTTGCAAGAGACCCTTACTGTGCCTGGGATGGTTCATCTTGCTCACGTTACTTCCCCACTGCTAAGAGGTAGGGACAATTTCAGATGTCTGCATGGTTTACTATTTGTTTTAACTGATGGGCTCAATATGACCAGAGGGCTTTGGAGATTTTTCATGGGATAGTTAACTGGAACCCTTTCTGTTCCAAAGAAAACATCATTGTGGGAGTTACAAGCAATATGAAGTCTTGGTTGATTTAAAGTGAGCATTGCCACTTCTCAGGTTGGCTTAAAAAGCTGTTGTAAAAAAAAACATTCAGAAAAGAGTTGTCTCTGAAATGAATTCATAACTTTATACTCAGTAACAGACAGCAAAAATAAAATATTCCCTTTTCCTAACATTAGGAGAGGGCTTGATATTAAAATAAAGAACTACTTGCCCAAGTAAATTGTCCTGCATTTTCATGAATTGTAATACAAAGGGAGTATTTATAAAGTGTTTGTACAGGAATGGAGAGCTATTTTTTTTTAGTGGTGTATAACATTATTGTTATTGTTCAAAAGTATAACTTGTGTATGTTGATGTGTGTCTAAATGCTGTCAGGTCAGAACAATTTTACATTAACTCCGCACTGATGCTAAAGGCTTTGCAATTGAAAGTTTAAGGGAAACCAGACTCTGAAAGTGAAAAATACAATTGTTATAAAAAATTTACAAGTCCTAGTTTCCTGATCTGAAAATTAAATATTACATGTTCTTTGCCTGCCTTTGCCTTTGAAATTCTTTTTCTTAAAATATATAAGCTATTTATTGAACAATTCTTAACTACTGACGTAGAAATTGGGAATAACAGAATAGATAATCACTTGCAAATAGGAAGATGTTTGTGTAGTGCTGAGATTCCAATGCTAAATTGGCTAAAAT
The DNA here is from genome assembly GCA_013400375.1 of Thinocorus orbignyianus. Classification (NCBI taxonomy): domain Eukaryota; kingdom Metazoa; phylum Chordata; class Aves; order Ciconiiformes; family Thinocoridae; genus Thinocorus; species Thinocorus orbignyianus. The sequence goes on from VXBW01004281.1 coordinate 1,577,484, forward strand.
GATAAAAAAGTGCTCATGTTAAATTAAATATGCCAAACTTTTCCCACTAAAGAAACAAGGAATGCAAGGGTTGATATGCATAAGGAGCCATTATCTTTCTTTTAAATTTGAGAATGTAGGGATTTCAAATTCTAGATTTGAAGTCGCTGTTGCAGGATGTGAAATGTGCAAAGGATGGGAAGTAGCAGTTGTGCCACAGACTTTTCAGATGGAGGTGATTAAAATTTCAAGGTTTGCATTACAATATATCCTAAACAAATACTGATGACAAAAGAAAAAGCTGATTATGGAACATCAGGTTCTATTTTGCACCAGGAAATAGAGTTAATCTGAGACAAGCTTTCTGTGAAATTCTTCAGAAAAGAATTAAAAAGGAGAAACTGAACCCATCCCAAAAGAAGAGCTGGTCAAATTTTCTCAGCTGTATGGGCTAAATTCAAATTTGTGGTGGGAGCACAACAATTCCAGTGTAGGAGGAGGAGGAGGAAACAGGAGACAGACCAGTGAGGTTTTCAAGGAGAGTCTGAGAGATTGATTTGATCTGAAAGTTTTAAAGGTTAGAAGTCAATGTGGTTGAGTACCACCTCTGAGTCAAAAGAGACAGTAAGGTCAGGAATCACTGAATCACTCTTCTCTGCTACCTCCCTACTTATCTTTATCCCTGAACCTCATCCTTTCTAATCGTTCACTAGCACCCACTCCTACTCCCAGCCCATCTCAAGACTCATAGAGCACATCATCCTGTCATTCATCTGCTTCCATTGATGGAAGAAATAGGGCTTTTACTTCTCTGTCTCTCCTACTCATTAAAGAGCAGAAGGAGCTCACTGTTGCCATCAGGGCTAAAGGGACTGGGACCTTTGCTTACAGGTATTAAGGGGTAGGGTTACTGTGGCTAAACTGGGTTGCAGAGCTACAGGAAAACCTTGGGGCACAGAGTTTGCTCATCTCAAGGCCACTATGAAAGAAAAAGTAAGTGCTGGGAGGTTGGGATCCTGACAATGCATCCAGAAAGAGCCACTGTCCCCCCTTGCTTCACCCCATTTTTCCACTGCCAGCAGCAGCAGAATAAAGGTCTGGGTTACTGGGGCAGATGATCCTCTTTTACCTGGCACCTGCCGTATCCGCTGCCTCAAGCCAGCTTTGAATGCACCTATGACAAAATCAGCATTGCTGGAAGTGGCTTAAATGTCAACATTTTCCTAATAATGAATCCTTGTAATTTTAGGCTCCAGAAATATTGGGAAAGTTGAGTCCTGAGGCAATTGCACAGATGCTTTACTAATAGTTGGTTTGGGGTTTGGTTTTGTTTTGTTTTGTTTTGTTTTTCCTTCTTTTTTAAAAAGGAGCTTTTATGAGCCATGATTTTAATTCACTTTTCTTTCTTCGTGTATTTTACAAGCCTAAATGACAGTTCAGAGCTCCTGTAGCATGACCACTTAACTTTACCCCATGCAGATGTGTTCTGGTTCATGTTTCATAAATCATTGTGTTGATAGAATGGTGATATGTGCAACATTTTCCTGAGATTCTAATTTACATTGCATCCAGCCTCCATTGACAGTAATATAAGTCGTTCCACAGACTTCTTTTCTACAAATAGTAGCCTTTAAATATGCTGCATTTCAAAATTTAGGAAGGAGTAACAAAATTTCATGGTTCCTTATGTTTTGGTGTATTTTTATTCATTGGTAATGAGTGATATGAAGATGATAGCTGAAATCAGGTTTATTACATTTTTTGTCACATATCAATTGACAGAAGGTTCCTTCCTGTTAAAGCATGCTAATTCACTTGGATAATTTTAAAGAAGCTTTTTATTCAGAAAGCAATAAAAAATGCACATTCTGAATTGCTTTTTCAAAAAAAAAAAAACCCAACAACCAACTATTGCCATAATTCAGATAACTAATTTCAGTAGTTTTTTAGTGGAGGAAATAAAAAAAAGAAGTGGTTAAAATCTTTCAGCCGAGAGAAGTCAGCTGTGCAGTTGACGGTGCCTCTGTGAGAACTCTCAGTATGTGCTGATGCTGGGCTGGTAGTGAGAGTCTGCAAACAGGGTTAGTGAAGAGAAGAGAGATGGTCTCTGTACTACAGAACAATGGATTTTTAAAAATGCGAGTTGTTGTCACAAGGGAGTGACCAACAGTGCTTTTTACAAGGCTACTTGACTTTTGCATATCCGTTGCTGGATGCCATAATCTGAAATCACAGTATTGTTCAGCCGCCTAATCCTCTTTGTTCTCCTCTAATTTTGCAAGCCCTCGGGCTTTCTCTGATTTTTAAAGTAAAGTACTCACACTTGAAACACATCTTTGTTTGCCTTGTTCTTTTTTCTTCTTTTTTATGTGAATCGCTTTTCTTTGGCTCAGTTGAATTTTGTGTCACAGCTATTTAAATAAAAATAGGAGCAAACAAAGAGAGAACAACAAATGCAAAATAAGACTGTATTAAAAAAGCTTTCTTCTGTGAAATACAACATTTTTTAGCGCAGATCAATATGTTTCTCAAAAGAGCCAGTGGAAATCAAGCTGTGGAAAGAATATCCTATGTTAATTGGACATGCAATAAAAGCTAGAACACAGACTCAAGCTGCAAAGGGTGGAATAAATGGTATTTCAAAATCTTCCTATCCACATGTTTTATTCTGTTTATTCTGAAGGCAAAATCATTTGCAACAGCTTTGGAAAATGTTTTTTGGTGAGATCTGTAGTGGCTGAAATGATCTATTTGTTTTAATTTAGATTTTGTAGAAAATACAACACTGACATTGTTTCAAAACCATCCATCCTAACATTACTTCTAGCTAGAAGATGCCATGATACATAAAGTATTCTATACTTGCAGGAAAACTGTAGTTTCTTCATGGGGTTTTGGTGTATGTTAAACTGTATTTTGATCCCTTAGCAGTCCCTTTATCTATGAATCAAGTAATGACTTTTTCTGTGGTCAGTAGTACTAACAAAGTTAAAATAAGCTTAATAGGTTCAGTGAAAGAGCCATGTGTTTAATATTTTCAGAACAATTCACATGTAAAGGCTGATTCTAGAAACTATGATAAAGCATAGAATATAGTAATAACAGCGTAAATTCATTTGAAGTGTTGTTTAGGTGTATTTCTGGCCTCTGTAGTTGTATAAATGTTCCATTTGTTACTCTTCAGTAATGGCAAATGTGAATGTTGATCACTGAGAAGGTCACTAACAGATTTCAAATATGGTATTTTCAGACGTACTAGACGACAAGACATCCGAAATGGAGACCCACTTACCCACTGCTCAGATCTGCAGCATCATGGTGAGTTATTGGTATGACTGAAATACAACTAATTTGTATGTAATTTACAGACTGTGCATGAGTAAAGTAGGAAGCACATGAATGATTTGTTGGTGAAATTGTCTTGAACATCTGGTAAAGATGAATATAATATATCATTATTCCAGTTTAGATTGCTTACAATGGCTTGGATCTGTCATTAAAAACTGATTTTCTTTTTTTGTTGTTTTTCTTCAAGTTAACAGTTTTAAGTTTTAAGCATTTTAATTTTTCTGTTTCTCTTACCTGATAGTACCATAACATCAGGCTAGGCATATTATGTCAGAAAATAGTCATATCCCCTTCAGAACAACAAAAAATATGTACATGTTGCTACATATACTTTGCATAGGATCATAACCAAGCACATAACTAATTACCTTTGGGTCTTTGTTGTAGATGTCACGCTACCAGCCCTTAAAATCAGGATGATCCTTTCAGTAGGCCTGTGTGCTTTCCACAGGGCTTTCTTTGATGTCTTTTGGTTTTGTTATTTGTTGGTTGTTTCATTTTCACAGTGTATTGACCACATCTTTCTTTATTGAATTGGTTGGCTGGTAAACTTCTCACAGTTACTAATTTGTTGCCAAACTCTTCAGAAGATCTTCACTTAGAAAATGAAAAAAAAAAAGTCCATTTGGCATAAGTGAAGAGAACACTTAGGCAATACTTCCCTCTGCTGGAAAAAAATGATTACTCGTGTTTGTAATACATCTATAATAATAGTTAAACCACTGGCCGGATTGCTTGGATAAACAAAGAGGAGGTGACTGAAACTAGAGGTATCTCAAAACCCTCATGTCCTTACAGTCCTTGTAGTAGCAAGAATGATAATTAGTCCAAAGTGGTACTTTTGTGTCAACTATAATTCAACACCTTTGCATTACAGTAGTAGTTTTCTCTGTCTTGCTTTTTAATGATTGAAACTTGCAGCTAGCATGCTATAGTTTTTCTTTTTCCTTCTTGATTCTCAGACTCAGGCCAAGCTACTCAGAGGAGAAAAGGGTTTGGAAAAGTGCATGAATAGACTGTGATCAATATGCAGTTGTCATGTTTTGAGAACTCATGAATGCACAATTAGTTTAGATTTGAACTAGTCAATGTGAACTAGTAGAAAGTTCACAAATTTCCAGTTGCATGGTGTCTAGCAATGCAGTGCAGGTGAGATTATCCATGTAGTGGGACTGAGATGACGTTTTCAGTTCCCCAATAAGAAAATGTCACCTGGAACTAGACATGGAATTTAATATCAGCAGGAGCACATCTTAGCCTCACCTTTTTACTACCTGGACATTTTACTTATGAGTAAGACAATGATCTGGGCTACCAAAAGTCAAGGCTTTTTTAACATTCTTTCTCTTTTGTTAGCTGTACTTTTTACCACTGTAGGTCTGTTCTTTATCTTCATTGAAAAAAAAAGGATTTCAAAACACTTCGGTTTTTATATCTTCCCATATTTGGTATACGTATTTGTCTGAAAAGATATCTTCTGTACAAAGGGAAGAGAGCCATCTAGCACAGGTTTTTTCATTACAATAATCATAAGAACTCAAGGTCAGGAAAAAGCTATTAGATGGTATACCTGATCAAGAAACATCTTTATTACATCTTTGTAAAAATAAGCAGAGAGATAAGGTATCACTGAAAAATTTTACTCAATGTTAAAACACAGCATAATTAGAAGATTCAGTAATTAACAAAAAATACTGCGGGAATGCAGTTCTGAGCCTTAAACTTCAAGGGTGCACTGTCAAAATACTTTCCTTAATGGATGTTTTAGATTATTCTTGAGTGAAATTTTGTCTGAATTAAATCTGAGTTGTACATCTATACAATTCCCATATATTTACTTGTCATTTATGAATGATCATGAAATGCGTTGTACAGACAGCTGCATAGCCCATAAACTTCTTATGCCAACTTATGCTGAGTTTTTCCCTTGGTTATAACTAGTAGTTTCCTGGACAATAGATGAAGAATCGAGTTTGTCTATAGCCAAAAATAAGCTCCAGTAATCATTTACTACTTGCCTACACATTCCTTTGCAGTAACTACCAGTTGATTTTCCATATGAACCAACAGAAACAAGAAAAAAGAATGATCTCTTAATGTATATCTTACATTTAAAGGCACTGCAGAAAGTTATTTTGATACCAGTTTAAAGCAATAGTGCTTTTAATAAGGTTTAGATAGCTCTTTCAGTTGCCCTTTTGTGCAAATGTGTAAGAAACAGTTTAAAATGACTACATAGCAACATTAGAGGGAGCTGAGGATCCTTAGCTGCAGGTGTTTAGGCACACATTGACACCTAATTCTAAAAAGCATGATTACCTTTGTGTCAGCTAAAGAACATGGGGTTTTTTTCAAATTCTTTTTGAAGCATAGCACACTAATGCTGTCAAAAAATTAATCAAGTTCTTATTCTGAAGAATTTGTAAAGAAAAGACACCTTTTTTTAAGGGGATTTATCCCAGGGGGAGCTCAAAGAATCACTCTGGATTTAACTGTATAGTGATATTCATTCATCTGCAAAGCACTCTTGGTATAAGTACTTAGCCTTTCATACTTTGGTTATGTCAGAAATTATGTATTTAAAGGATATTTATCAGGGTAGTAAACTGATACTGCTGTTGGGTTCATTTTGGGAATTACAGTTCTCAGACAGGATTTTGAGTCAAATTTCATAACCAACTTCATGACTTCTATAGTGTCGTGGTTCTGAGCAAATCAGAACCGAAGGACAGATAGCCCTCCCCCCCCCTTTCCCCTTTTTAAAAAGGAAAAAGGAGAGGAGAGGGAGAAATTAAAGAGATTCAGGAGTTTAGAAAAACTAAACTACTTTAATAAAACATAAAGAATAATAAATAAAATAAAAGTATACAGTATATACAAAACCGTATTAAGCTCCCAGCATGACGACCACGTCACCAGCAGGCAACAGTCCCAGGCTGGAGTCGGTGATCGACAGGAGCTGAATTCCAGATCTGGAGTCAGGAACGCTCGGATCGGGATCGAAGGCAGACGAACAGGCAGGGTCCTCCTTGGACATCGGCCATTGAAGGTGAAGGAAGAAGGGGAAAAGAGAGCTTGACCCTTTGATCCCTCAGCTTTTATACTGAGCATGATGCGGATGGGATGGAATACCCCTGTTGGTCAGTTTTTGGGTCAATTGTCCTGTCCACTCCTCCTTGCAGGTGGGACCCTTCGATACTTCCGCTTCCGACCCTCCAACGGGTAGAATAACAAAATTACCTGACCTTGGTTGTTCCAGCAATGAGGATAAACAAGGGCCTGTCTGCATACCATTCCTTGATATAATTGGGTCTTATCACTGTGAGACGAAGCAGTTTCTCTGAGCAGTGTGCTGTTAATTTCAGAGTTTAGTTGGTTAGAAGAGGCCCAGCTAAGAAAGTGAAATTGTGAAACAGAAAATTGGTTCATTTTACCCCAAACCAGGACATATAGTTTTCATATTCCTCCAGCTGCTCTTCTGAACTTCCTAGACTTTCATTCTTCCTTCTAGTCTCTTTGGCTTTTCCCTCAGTCCCAGAGCTGCACACTGATCCCGTGATTATTCCATCACTCTGCTTACTTTCTTGCACTCCACGTGCTCAGTATTACATGAACTTTATAGACATTTCTGGGCCCTGCCTTCTGCTCCTTTAAATCATTGTACTGGAATTTGAAGGATCTATTAAATCCTTCCTCTCTCATTGTGCAACTGTCGCCTATACTACATTTTCTGGAGCTGTGAGGAAATTTAAAGGGAGCTTCTGCCACTGCCTGTGGTGATCTCTAACGCACTAGAATGCCATACATCAGATGCAAGAAAACACTCAGAAGTTTGAAAGGGCACCAGAGCACCCACCTTCATGGTGACTTTTATAAAGACTTGTGACTAACTTATTAAATATGAAGGATATCCTAGGTATGTAAGTTTTCCAGCAGAAACTTCTCTATATACTTAAAAATATGCTACTGCTCATGGATAGAAGAACTTTTGCCAAAGAAATATCTATTTTTGTCTTTTGTTGAATTTGCTGAAGCACATATGGGTCCCAGGCTATAAAAGGGGACATTTCCTACTGACTGTCTTATGCTGCAGCCCTACATATTCTATCTGTTGTGGATTCCAGTTCACATATCAAACTGCCCCTCGGTGACTATTTGAGGATCTTTGGCTGCCTGCTCATCAGTATGCATTCTGTTCCTAAATGAGAGCGCCTATCTTGAAACAGAAGAGTAAGGACATCAGTCAGCTGTTCAGAATGTTGAATCTGGATCCGTGAATTATGAGCCAATCATTTTCATTTCCAATCTTTGTCTTGCCACTTCTATTTATATTCAGTTAATCTCTTCACATACTTCCAGTTCCTCTGTTTCCTTGACACTAATTCACCCATGCTCTGTCTCAGACCTTCCCACTGGTACCCTTGACTATCTTCTCTTCCAGCTGTCTAGCCTGTCTTGTCCTTCTCTTGCTGCTTTGCTTTCTAATTCATTCTTCCATTGCTCCCCGTCTTCCTGGCCCAAAGCTTCACTGACATTCTTCATAGGGATGTGGTTTCTGAGAGATGCCATAAAAGTTGTTTCACTTAGTTGTTTATATAGCACCCCACTTACTTGCTGGAAAGGTTCATAATCCAGCAGAGGAAAGCAAGCTAACCCATTCCCTATTTGCTTAATGCTAATACGCTGTCTGATGTTTCCTTACTGAGAACTGGGCAAGCACCAGTTCCTATTCTGTCCCCCATCCCTTCTCCCATCCTTTCTCTGGGATGCATGTTGTTACCAAAAGACATATGATTGCTGTATCAACATAAAGCAGGAGCTCAATTTTATTTTTACCTTTGGCTCAGTCATCTAGCAAACAGCCTGTGTTTGCTAAACAACATGGCCAATATGATAAAGGTACCATGAGAACAAACAAAACTTGACAAAGGATTTCTCTGAGAGGATTTTAATTAGACATCATTTCCCTGTTAAAACATCAAAAGAAGTTCCTTAAAGATTTCCAGTGCTAAAGATCAAGAGTGGAAAATGGAAAGAATCACAAAAAATGGCAAAGAGACAGGAAACCTCATGAGATCAACACAGTGTTAAATAGCTTACCAACCCCTTCCTCCCCATCTACTCACCAGGATTATTGTACTGTTCCCACTTAAGTCCATAACAGCATTTTAAAGAGCTAAGGTTGAGAGTTGAAATATGATGCCTTATAGTCTCTGTGGTATTGGAGAAGAATCAAATGCCATATAAGGCCTATAGCTGTGTGATATTTCCAGCAAGTTGATGAATATCTTGAAATATTGTTGTTACAAAAGGAAGTAATTTATTTAACTTTCTTTTTCCCCTCCCATAATGTCTGGTTTATTAACCTCATTACATTTCTATAAATTATATCAGTATGAGAGGAAATGATTAATTGAAGATTGTTTCCTCAAAACCATTATTCCTGGTCATTAACAGCTTCAGCAAACTGCAGTGCCATATAATCTAAACACATTATACTAGTTTTAAATAGCCCCATGTTTTATTGCTTTGCTCGAAAGTATTATGATCATAGAGCCCAGGAGGCATCATTACACACATTCTGCAACTACACCCTGAGTTTTCTCACTGCATAGAGTTTGCTATTGAAAAAATTCTTTTCATGTCCTAGATGTTTTCCTTGATGAATAATAATGAGTTTTACACAAAATTTCACAATGAAATTCATTAACTTCACATATTGAGATGTTAACAGATGTTAGGATTTAAAATACAAAAATAATAACAAAAAAAAAGTTACCAGGGATCTTTATGAAGATAGAGATGTTGATGGAGATTTTCCAAATGGCATACTGATATGGGGAAACTTTTCTTTTGAGCTTTTTGTCTTTAAACACCTTGAGACATCCTAATTTCTAAACAAACAAATTAAATTAACAGTTAAGAATTTTCTTTCTTGGTAATTTTAATTCTTTTTTTCTTGCTTTACAGATAACCCAAATGGTCAGACCCTTGAGGAAAAGATTATCTATGGAGTAGAAAATAGCAGCACTTTCCTTGAGTGCAGTCCAAAATCTCAGCGTGCTGTAGTCTACTGGCAATTCCAGAAACAAAATGATGACCGCAAAGAAGAGGTACAGTAGAAAAATCTAAGAGATTCAGCTAGTCTTCTCTGTGAAGATATACTTGAACATGACTCCTTACCAGAATAATATTCATCTGTATTTTAGTTTAGCAGAGTTTCACTGGAATCTTATAATTTTTGTTGTTCTTCACCATATTCTTATTACTGTAAAATCCTATAAGCTCTCTAATAGGTTTTACAGATTGTTACATCAGAAAACATCCATGTCCTCTCCCTGGCCAGACCCCTTGCAAAACACTACTGTTTTCCTTTAGATAGCTCAGAAATACGAAAAGTTAGCATGCTATCCAAGTGTCACCTAAAGCATCATACAAGAATTATACTAAACTTAAATATTACAAAGACCTAAAAACTGCCTTTGAAAAGATGTCAGAGTCAATTTATCTAATTATACTGAAAGACAGTCTGACAGCAGCGTTTCCTATGTACTGCATGCTCTAAGACTTTACTGCAGACAAAACTGAGATGCAATGAGGTGGACATAAAGGTATGAAAACTTGTACATTGCTTTTGTCAAAAGCAATATTCACAGAGGCAAAAGCTCTGGCTCTCCATGCTTGCATTACAGTAAGCTGATACTTTATTTTTCTCCTTCTCTTGTCACCAACGTTCTTATGTTATTACTCACCTACTCTCAAGTAACATTACTATCAAGCTGAGTCATACATATTTTAAGAGAATAATCTACTCTGGTAGGTAGGGAGATAAAGCTAGAAAACAAAAACTTGTTTGTTGCATCTAAGTATTTGTAAATATACTCACAATACTCTGAAGCATTTATTTTTTTAAAAGCATGTACTAAATACTTATTTACATTAGCAGCTTTAGATATTTTGGCTGTTCAGCTTTATTTGTGTAAGTAGTAAATGATTTAGAATTTATTCTTGGAGGAGAGAGCAATGGACAGGTTCGTGCCCTTTCTGTCTGCAGTGGCATGTTCATTCAAAGAATGAAATTATGTTCCTAGATATTAATTAATTCAGATAAATACAGTATTTTGGATAACTGATTTCTGACTCTTTTTTTTTGAGATTAATCCTTATTGTTTCTTTGTAAATTCTCCACTTATGCAGAATCCACTTCTATGCACAAGGGCTTTTGCAGTAAGGAACAACAGGAAGCCAAAGAACCTTTCCCACAGATATAGCGAGGCTTGGCTGAAAGCTGATGATAAATGTGACCTCAGTAATATAAACAAATGCATCTCTGTTGTGTATTGGCTTGCATTTTCTGTAATCTTACCAGCAAATCCATCTGACAGACTCAACACAGATCTTTGCTCAGCTGTAGTAGGGACTAAGGAGTAAATTCTTAATCCAACAGACTCTCTTTGCAGCACATCAGTGTTTTTTCCAGAGTATTTGAGGCTTCCATAACTAAGATGACTGGCAAGGGATTTTCCATTCATATGCTTTGGGGAATTTGTGGTCAAATTTTACCAGCTGAAAGGAGCAGTACTAAGGGACTGGTATGGTTAGCAGATAATTTTGTACATATATGAAAACTAACTATTGAAATTACCATTTTTTTTCCAATACAGATAAAAGTGGATGATCGCATGATCCGGACAGAACAGGGCCTGTTGTTACGAAGTCTTCAACGGAGAGACTCTGGTATTTATTTTTGTCATGCTGTGGAGCATGGGTTCATGCAAACTTTGCTCAAAGTGACCCTGGAAGTAATCGACACTGACCACCTGGAAGAGCTGCTCCATAAAGATGAAGATGGTGATGCCTCCAAGATCAAGGATGCTACCAATAGCATGACCCCCAGTCAAAAGATCTGGTACAGAGACTTCATGCAGTTAATCAATCACCCCAATCTCAACACAATGGATGAGTTCTGTGAGCAGGTTTGGAAAAGAGACCGCAAACAACGCCGGCAAAAGCCTGCCAATGCGCAGGTCAATACAAATAAGTGGAAGCACCTACAAGAGAATAAAAAAGGTAGGAACAGGAGGACCCATGAATTTGAGAGGGCACCACGTAGTGTCTGAGCTACATTACCTCTAGGAACCTCATCCAAGTAGAAACTTGTATAGACAGATAACTGGAAAAAATGCAATATTCATGAACTTTTTCATGGCATTATGTGGATGTTTACAAGAGTGGAAAGTTCAAACAATTTCCACCAGGTTTAAATAAAATCCATTTCTAACTTTCCTAGTAAGTCCTTCCTCTCTGCTCTGATTCTAAGACCGGAAAGACCAGAGTTTCAAGGATGATAACTCACCCGGACCTAGCTTACAACTCAAAAAGTTCTGCAAGAGTTCAGCAGGCAAGTTTTGATTTCTCTTTTGCCTGAGATATAAACAAATGCTGTATTTCATGCAGTCATCTTAAAGAAAAGAAAAACCCCACCTTTCATCATCAGCACTACCATTTCTAGACTTATATAGGAACTGCATGGACTCATTAAGCTGATGAACGTCTAAACACGTGATTGGACACAAGGATTTTGTTCTTGTTTTGTCTACCAGTTCTCCTGTTTATGTGTGCTAGAAGAGGAAAAACAATACTGAGTGAGATTGTTTGTGGAAATCTGAACAGCATAAGCCACTCATCATCTGGAAGAACAAAAAACGTGGAGTACACTGGCCTACTACTGATGACTTCTTTCAGCTTTGATCTAAAGATGTATTTTATTAAAACTATAATTTAAATGTACTATGAAAAATATGCAGCAAACATTAGCTCTTTTCTAAAATAGATTAGACTTTTTGTCTTAGGAATATTGTACTTTCTAATTATTGGTTTAGAAGAAAAAAAGACAACTTCCAATTATGAGCTGCTTTACTCTTTTGTTTGGAAAAATCTTCCAGGGGAGCTAGTCACACTGCAGTTAACCACCTCCCCTCTCAGTAATCTATATGACATGTAACTTCAAAACAATTTTAAAACTAAGCTATTTTAACATGAAAGTCGCTGTATAGCATGGAAGTCTTCTGCATTCTTTTTTTCTAAGTATGATATTTGAAATGGTTCAACTTGTATGATATCTTACTATAGACTGAACCATTGAAGAGGAGAGCATTGATTTTCAGTTGTACATTTTATTTTTTTTTTTAATTAAAAACGTAAATAGCATTAAAATACCCCCTACTAATTACATTCTTGCTTTCTGGATTCGTAAATATTTGTGAATGCTAATATTTAAATACTGTGGCTCATAGACTGTCATATATCCATGAGCAAAGCTCACATTCAGTATAAGGAGTTTTGTTCCCAGCTCAGTGATAGAAATACGTCCACACTACTGATTCTCAGCGCTCCATTCTTTCTGTGGGCCAGATCACTCAAATGCAAAGAACCAGCACAAGGCCACATAAATAGTAATTTCAAAGCCAGTTCTCTGTTTTAAGATCTAAGGGACAGTTTTATCTGTGGGCAAAGTCTGCTGCAGTACTAAATTGGTGAAGTTCAGCTTAAGACTAGTTTGTATTAACAGATAATTTCATCCTGCGCTTCTGTCTTATTCTATATACAGGAGAGCAACAGGGTAAAACAGAAAGTGTGCTTGCACCGTAAGTGTCAGTTTAGGGTTATAAGTAGTGAAATTATTCACCTCAGCACAGATGTGCCTTTGGTCCCCAGTTCTATGTTGTCCAGTTCTTTTGAGGTCATCTTTCTCCAGCTTCCCATATTTTATCTTGGTAGAGTCCTTAAATGACATAGTTTCAGGTAATGTCATTTTGGGGAAAATTACTAGAACAAAGTCCTTAGTTTGCTAAAGGAGCTTTTATATAAAATTGTGTCTATATTGATGACTGATCTGTTTTGTCGTTATTCACTCCAGGTTATTTAATTTATCAATCACTACACTATCAGCCTTATCAGACAAATAAAACACAACTGCTGTGGCAGCATCTCTCACAATATGTCCCAGTCTCCTTGCCACTCACTAATTCAAGTATCTTTCTGATTAGTGAAACCTTGACTTCTTGCCTCCATATCAATTGGATTTTCACTAACGACCCAGTCACTTTAGTCCTCTTTGAATCTCTTGCGGAGGATGAACTTGCAAGATGTTTTGTCATTTAACTCTGGCAAAAAATTCATTGAATAGACAAGGACACAGCTGTAAGGACATGATTTAGGAAAGCACTTGGGAATTTAGTCTTAAAGCAATTTTTAGGTCTCTTATGTCTAATCTGACTCTTGTGAACTTTAATATGCCGTTAAATTCCCGTGCTTTCATGATGTGCTGAATACATGAATGAAAACATAGGTTCAACTATGTGCTTTCCTGTACAGAAATACTAGCTTTCCAGCTCAGATTTTGATTAATTTCTGAGCTTTGAATTCATTGTAATCACAGAACACTCTTTGGTCTTTTGTGAAAGGCTACTGTATACCCTTGAATCATTAGAATCCTCTTTGTGACAAAAGGAAACAGTTTTGAAATGAACCTCAGAGAGGTCAGTGAGAAAAATACATATTGATTTCAACTGACCCTAAATGACTTTGTTTCCCTTTTTTTTTACATATTAATGAAATTACTATCTACCTTTTTTTTTTTTTTTCTCTACCACGTTCATAGCAACTGACTCTATGGCAACTTGCAGCAAAACAATCAAACCAAAACCAAGCTCATTCACCACTCCTGAAGAAGAAACAAATTAAATTAGTCAGGATTCTAAGATATTTTTCTCTACAGAGAAAGAGAGAAAGATAATATGTTGGAACAAAATTACACAAGTTGCAATGTTTTTACCATAACCTGGCAGTCTAATTGGACAATTGATATGATCAGAGCTTACAAATTTCAATCCAACCCTCACTGACATGGACAGTCTTGTTTATGTCCTTGGAATTGCTTATATAAATATGAGGGCAGAAGATCAAGCCAGCAGTGAATTTTTTTTATTTTCTGGTTCATATTATGGTCAAGTTAAAACAGCATTTAATACTGATGTGAAATGAAGTTTTTCAAAGAACATAAGCCTTAATGAATTCATGTATAGAATGATGCCCTGCAGCTTCAGTAAAATTCATACCCCCATTTTTGTCATTATTGTTTAAAGCAACATAAGATTTGAAGATAAAGGTAAAAATGGTATTTCTGTAAATTGGCAATAAACCCCTCTAAAGGAGTAGTAGTTACAGACTTTAGAAAGAGTCTGTAGTTACAGAGTTTAGAAAAAGTAGGTAAAAATTGTGTTTCAGATGGAGAGAAATAAAGAATTTCACTTACAATCAGAAAGATTATTATGTTTTGTTTTAAGTTACCCATTCGCAAGGAGCAAATATGCATTGAATATTTTTCTTACTCATCTACACTTTGCACTTGCATGGATCACTGAAGATGGGGATTTGTTCAATGGCTCCTAAAAACTGTATGGTTATATTAAACTATAGCATCAAACTGAGAAAGTGTGCGTCTTTGCAGAACAGAGTTAAATCTCCATGACCCAATAAAGTCACTATGTAAAAAAAAAAATATAATAAATTAAATGCATGTGAATGCGCATTTATTGATCCTTTTTATGTATTATTTAGTGAATATCGATGGTATGTGTTTAATAGTTCAGTTTTTGCTACCTACACATTAGCCAAAAGAGATGTAAATACTTTTGACTAGGTAAGGAGGTACAGTGTAGAGTACTGTTATCTAGAGGTACTCCATTTCAGTGTGTTCAACATAATACTAAAATGCAAGATTTTGCCTCACAGGTGATAAGGTGGTTTATTTGCTATATCAGTGCCAAAGTTATGCGCTCATTCTTTAAGCGCATTCCTCACTGAGTAGTAAATAATTCTACTTTTTTATTTATCACTTCAATTCAGATGGGAACTAGAAAACTGGAGAGAAAAAATGTAATGAAACTGCTGCTGTAAATTATTTCTTTTAGCATGTATTCAGTTGTTAAATAAACATTTCTTCCAAATATTTGAAGTTCACTGTCTTGAGTGTTTACATGGAAATGTGCCCTGTAACCTTCATGAGCATATGGAGTGCATTTTTGTCAATATAATGCTGTCAATGTATATGAGCTCTGTTTACTAGGACAGAAGGGTTGCTATTTTTATTAATGGCCTTTATTGTTTCTTTTTGAAGACTGCAAGCTAATAATGCCTGAAATGAAAACTACAAAGTTATCTTCAGCCTGTCTTTCGGCACAACTGCGTGGGCTTGTGCAGATTAAGCCATACGTGCACCCCACTCTACCTGTGAACCGAACTGTAAATCAGCCCCAAAGCCATGTGAATATTTGCAAGTTGCTGTACTTGATGAAGCTCACTCTGTGCGATGCTAATGGCTTAGTACACTTATGCTGCTTCCCTTTGGAAACTGGCTTGGATAGACAGTAAGTAGAATAAATTGGGTTCTGTCTACTGTCGACATACCCTTGTATCCTTAGGTAAACTTAACAGCTGTTTAGAAGTGCCATGGGGCTCTATCTAAAGGTGATGTGCCGCAGCACTAAGCACTGTGCAAACAGCTAATGAGAGAAATACTGACCTGGAAAGCATGAAGTTTAAATATACCAGACAAGAAGTGGAGAAAAGAAGCTATCGTTATTTCCCTTTGGCACATACAGCACTGAAGAAACAAACAGTAGTACTCAATCATCACTAACCCATGCAGCTTTGCTCATGTTCCTTACTGTAAAGCAAGGATAGAGATGTCCAGGTCAAAAGGATATTCTGTGGTTACTGCTTTCGTCTGAAGATGAAAATAAGCCCTGAGCAGCAGCCAGGCAACTCAGTGGGATACAAAACATATCTGCAAATACAACAAGGACAGAATGGATGTGGCAAGCCATGAATCCACAAAGTGAAAGACTATAATAATTTATTTTCTTTTTCTTGTCCAGTGCAGGGATTATAAATACTCACAAAGGATGACTCTTGTTTTTGGATGTAGCCATGCTGTGTCCTTTGCTGGAACTCCCTGCAGAGCACAGCTAAATTGATTGTCCTCTATTACTACTTTGCTGCATTGCCAGGAATGTACAATGCCTGGGGACAACCTTCATTGACATCGAGTAGGAAGAAAAAAGAAACATTGGGGGTTTAATGCTTCTTTGTTCATACACGTATATATGCCTATATATTTAGATGTATATGCACACACACTTAAAGCCAGCTTTCACTGAGATGAAATCCCCTTTTCCCAAAAGTATTTGAGGCTCTACGTGTAATTCTAGCGCATCTCTGAAGAACACGTTTGGCAGCCTCAGCTACAAATTGTTATAAATGTTTCCTTTGTGAAGGCTGAAACACACTATTCTGTTTCCTTACAGGGCGTATGCACTGAGCTCCCCATCAAATGTATATTTAATGGGAGGCAAGGTTATGATAGCTTTTTCCAAAGCCTAAAACAAAAAAACTATTCTCCCTAGAATGCTCAGTAACAGGATACAAGGAGTGTAGTAGTGAATCGGCCAGCTTCTTTGCTCCCCATAAATATTTGGTTTAGAGGATCTTCATAAAAAAGCTAGAAATTGTGGAAAACAGACCTTGTTTGAGACTTTTTTGCCCTGGAATGTATCATTTTGGAGAACTTCAGGATGATATGAGCTAAATCCCAAAACCCTAGTGAAGCAATTTCAATACTGAAAAAGTTTCACTTTGGTTAAGAAAGCAGCTTCCCTTTCTTTCATAGCAGTTTTTCACCCCTTTAGGAAATGTGGTGCCTCTTGCCTCAATATTAACCCAGAAAGGTCATTACGTAGTTTCTACAGTCCTTTTTGAAGGCTAGTATCTTCTTCAACAAACATGGGAAGCCCCATTTCTAATGATCAGCCCTCCCTGAGCTGCTCTGTGTCCGTATGCTCCAGGCCAAGTTAGCGTGCAGTCTTCTGTTGCCACATCTGTTAGTACTAGACACCAAAAAAAAATGTTCTGTTCTCATCAAAAGAGATAAAATCAGGCCTCAGTGGACCGTAAAAAACATGTTTTCATATTACAGTTGAACTATGAGTTACAGCACCAGAAGATGTCCATCAGGGAATTGCGAGGGTCAGTGATTCCCTAGGCTGGGGACAGTGGGGTCTCCCAGGTGTGGCTGGGCAGGGTTTGGAAGTCATGGCTTATCCTTCCTTCCCAGACAGGAGCAGATGAGGCTGGGGTGTTGGGGCAGCTGGGGCAGCCTCAACCACGGCCTTTGGCCACCTCCCTGGAGGTGGGAACTCAATGTCAACCTGCAGGTGGACCTGGCTTGGTGGGGCCTGGGGGCAGGGCTGTGGTGGGACTAGAGACAGCATCCCATGGCTTCACTGGAGCAGAGACTGATTGTCCCAGGGGCTGGAATGGGAAACTGAGCCACGGGTAGCGTAGGGGGAGCCTTGGAGGTGAGAAGGGACATTAGGACCCCTGCGTGCACTCGGACACAGGGGGTCAGTAAACATCCTTACAAATCCCATGTTTCCTCTGTGGAGGCTCAAGAAAGTGGGGCTTTGTCAGACCAGCCCTTTGAGGCAGCAGAACTTAGCAAGCAATACAGATACTAATACAACCAGGAAGGCTGAAATACAAGAACCTCAAGAAATTTTAAGTGTCGGGGAGGTACTGTTCCATACTGTTCTATACTGCTCCAAGGATCTCTGACCATGAGCTGGATCCTGTTGCTTGGAGCTAAAGAAGCTCAAACAGTCCTTCTTGAACTGCTCTTGATCATCTAAGGTTCTTTGTCTTCCAGATTTAGAAATATTTCTCTGCCTTCTGAAACTCTACAATAATTAACCAAAAACCTACAATAAGCAATTGTACTCCAACACTAAAGCTCTCATTTAGTTTAGTTGACCCTGTTTAGTTGATGCCAAATTAATAAAGCTAAAATGTTCGCCTAAACAGTTACTAAGAATTATTATGCAGAGGATTATAACCCTTTCTCTTTGAGTAAAGACCTCATGAAAGAAAAAACAAGACCTTCACTCTGTGTGAGCCTACCATGTCTGCAAATACAGTAACACATACCACTGAGCTATGTCTGAGGCACTTTGAACAAGTTTTGTAGGATGAATCTTGTTTCATCTAGAGGCCTAGCGCTTTTTCACGACGTTCTACCTTACAACCTGGTATAAATTAAATCTGATGGTCTGCCCTGGGAACAAAACTCCTCTTTACACCACCCCTCAATGTGCAGTACCCCTGCAGTCTGTATTACTTATATGCTGCATACCAATATATTGTATACATTTCTGTAGGAGTTTCACCATCATCTTTTCTTGTAAGTTTGTTAGCATGAATTATGATCGTTTATGCAGAGCCAAATGGAGGCATGTTTCTGTGTGCAAAGAGGATATGGTAAATCTGCTAGATCCAGTGCATGAAGTAAATATCAAATATGATTTGATTTGAACTTCTCATTTCTTGTTATAGCTGTGGGCAGGAGAGGAAAAGAGCAGTCAAAAGAAATGGAGACATTTCAGTTTTATTTTGCAATGACCAGTCCCATAGGCACTTTTGTTTCACATGTCACGTTTTTCTTGATTTGTAGCACTACATAGAAAAATACATTCTTTTAAACTCTGCTTTCACTGAACAATACCACATTGAAAAGCACAATAAACCAGAACAAACAGACAGACTCTGCAAGTTTCTCCAAAGAAGGTTTAACTTTCCTCTTCTGTCTGTTATTGTGTTATTTTAGTAAGACTACTGGTGCTCTTTTCATTAGGATTTTGTCAGTACTTCTATTATAAAGCTCTTTTTTTAGGGTTTTACAGTTTTGTCTAAATTAATTAACTACGGGTTAATTTTTTTTAAATATCAGCTTTTAATCCAGAAATAATTTTACATTTCTTAAAAGAAAATTACTAAAACGTGATTTATTTTTTTTTTAAACAAAACAAAAATATTACATCATTAACTGTGTCAGGTGGTAGTTTTAGTGACTGTACTGCAAAAAAAAACATTAGGTCCTGAGTAAAGCTCAGTGAGTATAACAAAAATCTTCCCACTTTACTGGACTTTGTGTTTGCTTATGAAACGTTATCCCCAGATGTCCTGAATCAGGCACCCACTTAAACATGTTCTTATCTAATTATTTGTGACTTACTCACATGTTACTGTTCATGTAGTACATTCTGAAGTAAAATGTTTTCTTGCTTTATGCCTGGATTTCTTGATGTAAGTTGATTTTTTATTGTTGTTCTATGTAAACATAATGTAAGACGTGGGTTTTTTTGTTCTTTTTTTTTTTTCTTTTTTTTTTTTGTTCTATGGTAATTGAAATTTAAATGACATGACTGATTGAGATCTGTTAGAGCACTGTGGAATTTTTTCATTTTTTTTCCCTTCATTAATCAACTGTGTGTACACACCACTTTTACAATCATGCCAATGCTTCTAGAAATCAACAGGTTGTATTTTTTGTCTTTAATGCTAACCAGCATACTTAGCTAGATCCTCACTCAAATAAATAAAGCTGCGTGCCCCAACACCTTTATTGACTGGAGTCTATCAAACCACCGGGGTACTGAAAGGTATGAATTTCAGTCCCTGACTATTCACTATAGCTCAAAATGTTACTTAGAAAAGATAAACAGTTCAACGCCAGTGTAAAGCAACTGAATATAGCAGGACTTCAAACTATGATAAATATTTCACATATTGTACATCCCTGTGATCTTCTCTAGCTGGAAAGGTAGAACTGGTAGAAGAATTAAACTATCTATAATTAAGTTCACTATTTCATGTTAAAACAGCAGACACAATGCAGCTGAAAAAGTCTTATTTGGACACTGAATGGAACACGTGCATACTCAGCAAATAATAGTTCTTTGTCTCCTAGAAATTCTCCTGTTTGGCATTCAATGTGCTTCAGCAATATGTTGGCAATTGTATGTACTGATGCTTGATAGAGAAGCATTTCTGCAAATATTTGGAGCTATTGTTAACACTAAATCCTTTTTTGTAGCTCTTGCGTCTGGAAGAAGCTGAAATCATAAATAAGGCTACGGGAATACTCCCAGCTATGGTGCCCTCACAAATTGCAACTTGGTTATAATCTCCATATAAATCATTGTAAATCTTTCTATGGCCATTAAAAATGTTATGGGTGGGCTGTGGACAGAAATGAAGTATACCAGGACAGAATATGTGGATGCTTTTTATTGAGAAATCATGAAAAAAGTTAAAATAGTTTAATATTCATAGGAAATAGGATCACAAAATGGTAGTCCTTATTCAAGTCTCACTGCCTTCTATAATTTTGTTTTGTTTCATTTTCAAATTTAGGTATTTAAAACCAAACACATCGTTTCCCATTTTGTCACTAGTATGAAAGTTATTTCTCTTATAGGAATCACTTTCAAGTTAGTTGTAAGTCCAATGAAAATATCCACCACTAAGAAGAGAAATGTTTATCAAGGCCACAAAAAGGACTGTATAACTGCTAAACCTTGGTTCTCAGGCTAATCGGGTCAATTAGATTTATACTGTAGAATTAGCACATTTATCACAAGGAGGTAATGTGATCTACTGAGGAATATATGTTCATTCTCTCAAGGCAAGGCAATGTCCTATTATTTCCCTCAGTAGACTGCCTTCCCAAACTGGAACTTAATTTAGTAATGTCAAGGAACTGTATCTCTAATGCATTATCTAATATTCTAGTGACGCCAAGCAGGTGGATGATCCTGAATGAAGCCTGCCACATTTTATCTCTGTCAATTCTTTGGACTAGCATTTTATCCCAGCATCAGAGATCTCAAAAAGGATTTATCCAAGTCATCACAATAATATTAAACTACAACACTAAAAGAATTTAAAATATGCAATATTTTCATAATAAATATAAGAAGAGGTTGCAATTATTGATTACCTCTAAAGACTCGATTTTCCATTTGAAGGGTAAATGTGTATATGTAAATGCACTGTGGTCTTCCAGTTCATTTAAGTACTACAGGTGTAGTGGACTGCTAAAAAATCATGAAAAGTTCTTAGAAACGAATGAAATTTTATTCCATCACAGCTCTTGGAAAATCTACTATTATCTTTAATGACGTGGGATCAAGCCAGAATTTGCATTTCCTGCCCTGAGCCTCTAAAAGCAATGTTTTGAGGGAATCAGGTAAGGTCAGGCCTTGCAAGGAAACCTGTTCTGATAGTGACTGGCCTACAAAATTGATGTGTGTCATTCAGTCCCATATTTCAGAAGACAAGAAGTACTAGCTGCCTCTGAGGAAGCTGTAAACAGTTCTGCAATCAGCAGTAATGAGGTAATCAGCTCACAGGGGAACTTTGTTCCTAACGTTCATTACTCAGAAGATACCTTATACTTTAAGTTTTCAAAGACAGTTTTCTCTCTTCTTTCTCAAGAAATGAGGATAGTTAGGCTGCTTGGAAACATTCAGAGCTGCACATTTGATTAAGGGTAGACATAATCACAGCAGAGATTTGGGACTAAAGAAAAAAGATGAAGTTCCTGTTTTAAGACAAAAAGCAGATTTTCCCAAATATGACATCAAAGAATCCTCTTTTGCTATGTGTAGCTGAGAGAATGCCAGTAAATAATACTACTGTCATGAGAATTTGCAATGAAACTGTAATTTTGCAGATCCAGAAGTTTGATTAACTTCTGATAACATCTAAGATAGGAGTTTCTTAGCTAAATTAAATTTGAGAGTTATTAAGAGCTTTTTGTTGACCCTTGAAGAGCAGCCTTCATACTCCTTTAAGGAGATCTATTCTTATAAATTTCTTAGGTAATTTAGAAAATCCCTCTGAGAACATGCGATCATTGTTAATTCTTTGTAACATAAGAGCATATATGAACAAGTATGCTGAGTCAGACCAGACTTCCATCTTGCCTAGCTACCTGTCTGCAACACTGGACAAAAGTCAGAGTGCACACAAGGCTATAAAAAAGAAGCAACTATAAAAATAACACCCCAGAATAATCTCCCAGCTTTCAACAGTGTGCTTCCCGGTAACCTTGTGGTCCAGAGGTAGTTTCTGTGCATCTCTACTGATGCAATCCTCTGTTCCATGAACTTGTGCAACCTTCTTGGATTTCATTAAAAAATTACCATCTAAAGTTTTGGTAAGTAGATTCACATTTCTAACATATTGTGCAAAAGGATGATACATTGTTTTGCATTTTCTGAACTTGGTACCTGCTAACTTCATTTAATGGCACCCCTCAAATTTGTACAGTCCTTGAGTCTATAGTCACCCTCTGTTTGCCTCTTTTAAATAATTACGGTAGAAGATTCATTCATGTATTGTTTTCTGCCACACACACAGTAGTTCCAAAGTCTAATTGCTCTTGTAGTTTGCTAATTGCATTCTGTCTGCCAAATACTCTCTAGGTATTTCTGCTTAGATTAAATCATAGTTTGGGTCTTGTTTTAACATTTTAGTATTTGTTGTAGTTCAACAGTTGTTCTGCTTAAAAATGAATAATCTAATTCCTGAATATTAGACTCTAAGGTACACTGTACACCTCTACATTGATAAGTATTTTGCAGGTAAAAAGATTAGACTAATAGATACAAATAGTCTTCATAGGGATTCTGGTTAAGCAACAAGGATCCTTATTTGTAAGTGAAAAAAAATTTTGTATACACATCAAATGTTTCAAAGTCAGTGGTGCCTAAAGAGGTATTTAAAAGTGGTATGTAGCATTCAGTATTAGTTATTATTTACTGGTGTATATTGTAAGATTGTAAAAGAATTTATGAATTACAAAGTTTAATCCTACAATAGACAAATAAGATGACCTGTACCAAAAGTCTGATTACAGCCTAAAGCAAGAAAGAACAGGTCGGTGTAGCACTCAGCTGGGAAGAAGCACCAGACAATACTGAGAAAGTAGCGATTAGTCTAATAAGCTATTGCCTTAGCACAACAGCTACCCAACTATTGCTGGGTATTGTCATATGAAACAAGAAAAACACCGAAGACATTTTCACTGAAGACTTTGTGAGAAAACCAATTGCACAGCTGAACTCTGTATAACAATGCAATAAAATAGGAGTATACTTCTTCTATCATTATCCATTTTATTTTTATAAGCATCATGGGAAACCAATTATGATGACAGCTGTGATAAGCCTTCACTAAAAATTGTACTGATTATCACTTGTTTCAGATTACCCGTATGAGGAATAACTAAAAAGAAAAATAAACCTGATTCTACATGCACAATACACACACAATTCACTCTAACAGCTCTTTAAAAACAACTGAATTCACTGAATAATCAAATTAAAAATGTATTGATAAGAAACAACTCTGCTTCTTGAAATATGATTTGTATTCATAGAAGGATCAGGAGTATTTCACATTGTTTTTTGTATGCATTGCACTTCCTACCTAAGTAACTTTCAAAATACCTTCAGGACTCCATTGTTTAGTGAAGGAACTTTTGTGTCTTCCATGGTAGGGGTGGAGGTTGCAGTGGATGTCAGTGTATATACGTGAACATTTAGCACGTTGCCCACAATCAGAATTCAGTGTTGGAGTGCAATAACAGATGACTGAAAGCGGAAAGACATCTGTATATATTTGAAACCACAGTGATTATTTATCTTGGCATTTGTTCATAACTATTAGATTGAAAGTACCTCTTCCATAAAAAGCCAACTAATTTTTTAAGCTAAATTGAAGGATCATTTATTAGATCCTTATCAAACATTAACCTTTTTAATGTATTGTAGAGACAGCCAAAGTGCCTCTGATATTTAATTAAAAAAGCATGTATGTTTTTCCTAATCTTCTTTTATGACTGGTCTTTCATTTAGTAGGCTCCTTTGAATATTACAAGAAATGACACAGCTCTTTGTGGAGAAAGAGTAATCTGCTGAAAAATCACTACTTAAACCACTTTGATTTCCCCAAAAAGTCTTCTTAGCAAGTATGTCTTTTTTGGATCAGATCTATCATAACTTCACAGAGTTAACAGAGCTAAATTTTTAATTATAAGCAATCATAGTAAAGTTTTCAGGCATGCAACCAGAATACGACTTGATTTACAAAAGCTCTTATATACCCTGTATCGTCAGGTCTTCATTAACAAATTTTTTTCTTCTTCATGACACATGTAGGAAATAGTACTCTGGCTGCTCTACAGCTGACAGCTCAGGCCAAAGATAAACAGAGTGGCTGGGTAACATTACCTGAGTGTCTCAATCAGAAAACGAACCCAGCTTTTCCAAGTCTGAAACCACAAGACTATCTGTCCTTCCTAAATAAATGAGCTTGCAGTATGTATTTCCACATGGTTTGTGTTTGTATACCCCAGAATCATTCACGAAATATATGATATCTACAAAATAGCCTAAATTCCTTACCACAATTTGTCTGATATGAAACTAACTGCTTTTTTTTTTTTTTTTGTATATAATACAGCTTTTCAATTTTTTTTCTTTTTTTTTTTTCATATTCTCACTCATTTTAAAACATATCTTGTTCCATAGCAGAGATTATATGTGGTATGAGTTCAAGCCAGCTTTGTATAACCTTCACAGTATCTTTCAAACATATGAAATATATTTGATCAACTATCTGGGATATATGAGTTTTCCGTATGGGTTAGTTTTCACGTAAGGGAGTTTAGTGTTTCTATGGAGAACATAATACGCTCAGACAAATATAATAGGTAAAGAGTTGCAAACCACAGAGTGGGAGAAGCAGGTGTCCAGCTGGATTTTCACATAGGAAGGTCTTGAAGGTCACTGGTGGTGATGAGGTCTCAGAGATTCCCAAATCCTCATAAAGCTATTCCTTCCTTTCCCAATACACTAATCTCCTACTGCTCTTGATAATCCAGTGACTTGGGAACTAAGGCCTTTTTTTTCCATTTTGTTTGTCAAAAGCAGACTAAATAACAACAATTTTCTGAATTACCATTTATTAGGGCAGAACAAGAGTATTTGCAAAGGTCATCACCCAGAAGAATATTCATTTATCAAGGTATTTGTCTTCCTGCTGTCAGACTAGCATCTCCAGAGAACAAAAACATAACAGCAGTAAAATTTACAGGCAGGTATGGCTTTCCACACTATCCTGAAATGGGAGCACAAACAATTTGATACCCTTGTCCGGTGGAGAACTGAGTGATGTCAGCTCATTATAAAGGGAATACTTGATGGTCACTTCCTTCTGTTTTCTATTTCTCACAAAGGATGGCTTCCATCCAGATGAATTGGTTGATCTCTCTCAGTTATGTTTCTATTCTCCCTTGCCTTTTTTTCTGTTTATATGATTCAGTTTTGGTTTTGCTTCACAAAAAAGTCTTTCCTTGGTGTTTTTGGTGTTTTTCTCTACCTGGAGTTCTCTTTGTAAATTACCTTTCACTTTGTGAAGTCCCCAGTTCCCTTCAACGAAAGATTGTTTCCACACA
>VXBW01004281.1:1610731-1722937 GCA_013400375.1 Thinocorus orbignyianus
TTTTTTTTTTTTTTATAGACACACTACAAATATTGAAAAGAAAAACAAAGCAAGAAGAGCATTTTACCTCTTGCCACTCTAATATAAATATCCAGTCCCTTTTACTTGAGATGGTACTTTTACTAATGAATTTGTTTAAAGTCATTCTGAGAGAGGACTTCTAAAAGATCCCACCTGTAGGAAAATTTAAGCCACAAGAACTAAGTGTGCTATTAAAGACTACCTAACAATTGCTGTACATTCAGAAGTCAATACCCCCTTTTTATATATATCAGACATTAAGTACCTACGTATGTTGTGAAATACCAAAGCTGCTCTATTTTTGAAACATAACATACAATCACAAACACAAAAAACTATTTTAATTTATCATGCTACGTTCATGTTACAGTTCCCTAAAATTAACAAGTACTTCGAAATATTTCACTTTAAAAATTACAAGGTCTATTCAGCAAATTATTCCACAGACATTTGCTTTCTATACTGATAACAAAAATCAAAGGAAAAACTAGATTTAAAAAAAAAACAACAAAACAACCACAAACCCACAATCAGTCCTGATCTCTGCACAGTAAGGAAATTTCAGATGGCCTTCCTCACATGAAGGCCAAGGTGACAATAATCTCATTTTCCTTCTAATATTCCATCGTGTCAGGTGTTGTTATATCTCTTTCTTCCAGTTGGGGTCTTTCCAGTCTTGGCAACAAGAGTGTGCACCTGAGTAAGGACAACTGCCCTAAAGCAGACCCTGGTTTATTGGTATGCAGGGTTTTGATAGATGCAGTCACACTTTTTTTGCACTCATTTTTTCTCACTGCCCTGTGACTTCTGTGCCTGACATGACATAATCTCAGTTGCAATTTAGTGTAGCGAGCAAGAATATCCTCTAGTTTTAATCTGGAGCCCTAGATAGACCTGTGCTTTTTTTTTCCATAGTATTTGCAATCAACAACCCTTGGTTATTTACAGACACACAGCTAACACATCTTACCTGCACAAACTCAGACAACAGTCTCTGTCTCTGCTCTGTGACACCGCACATCTACGGCTATATCTTGTGCATATAGCACAGCATCATGGCTTTCATGATCTATCATCTTCTTTGGCTATGTCTTCTAACTAGGGTCAGGAAGCAAGGGATGCCCTGTCATTTATCCTCCGGTAGCTGGGACATACACTGCCTAGCAGTCCCCTGTGTTGAAAAGAAGCCCTCTAAAAGGTGCCTGTCCCTTCTACGGCACAGAACTGTGCCTTTTTATGCACTACGTGACCTAATATCACAGTTTCTCACACCATGACATGACCCACTATATATACACCAGAAAATTGAGTATTTAAAACATTTTAGTTCTTTACTGGTCACAGACTCCAAGGACCTGTAAGTGCTTAGCCTGGTCAGACCTGCAGGGTTAGTCCAGTGAATATATCAAACACTAAATCTGAAAGACTATCTAATTCTGCTGTAAATCTCAAAATATAGCTGACATTTCCCTCAGCGGCTAGCTGGAAGGGTGCTTCCTAGAAGAGATCTGTGACCTATCAGGGAAAGAGCATGGAGACCTGAGAGGATGCTCCTCTTCACACTTGAGGATGAATAACCTCCTGAATCAGTACAGGTTGGGGGCTGACCTGCTGGAGAGCAGCTCTAAGGAAAAAGACCTGAGAGTCCTAGTGGACAACAGGATGATCACGAGCCAGCAATGTGCCCTTGTGGCCAAGAAGGCCAATGGCATCCTTGGATGCATCAAGAAGAATGTGACCAATAGGCTGAGGGAGGCTATCCTGCCCTTCTACTCTGCCCTGGTGAGACCCCATCTGGAATATTGTGTTCAGTTCTGGGCTCCCCAGTTCAGGAAAGACAGGGATCTGCTGGAGAGGGTACAGAAGAGGACCTCAAAGATGATTAGGGGCCTGCAGAGTCTGCATCACGAGGAAAGGCTGAGGGACTTCGGTCCTTTTAGTCTGGAGAAGAGAAGCCTGAGGGAAGGTCTGATCAAGACCTATAAATCCTTAAAGGATGGGTGTCAAGAGGAGGGGGCCAGTCTTTTTTCAGTGGTACCCAGTGAGAGGAAAAGAGGAAATGGGCACAAACTTGTACATAAGAAGTTCCATCTAAACATGAGGAGGAACTTCTTCACTTTAAGGGTAGCAGAGCACTGGAACAGGCTGTCCAGAGAGGTCATGGAGTCTCTATCTGTGGGGACATTCAAAACCTGCCTGGACAAGTTCCTGTTCAACATGCTCTAGGAGGGCCTGCTTTGTTAGGGGGATTGGACTAGACGATCTCCAGAGGTCCCTCCCAANCAGGAAAGACAGGGATCTGCTGGAGAGGGTACAGAAGAGGACCTCAAAGATGATTAGGGGCCTGCAGAGTCTGCGTCACGAGGAAAGGCTGAGGGACTTGGGTCCTTTTAGTCTGGAGAAGAGAAGCCTGAGGGAAGGTCTGATCAAGACCTATAAATCCTTAAAGGATGGGTGTCAAGAGGAGGGGGCCAGTCTTTTTTCAGTGGTACCCAGTGAGAGGAAAAGAGGAAATGGGCACAAACTTGTACATAAGAAGTTCCATCTAAACATGAGGAGGAACTTCTTCACTTTAAGGGTAGCAGAGCACTGGAACAGGCTGTCCAGAGAGGTCATGGAGTCTCTATCTGTGGGGACATTCAAAACCTGCCTGGACAAGTTCCTGTTCAACATGCTCTAGGAGGGCCTGCTTTGTTAGGGGGATTGGACTAGACGATCTCCAGAGGTCCCTCCCAAACCTGTATCACCCTGTGATTTTATTGGCTTTCCAAGGATTTGGGTACCTAACATATTGATGATTCTTTAGTGGTCAGATGCCATGTCTCTCTCCATCTGTAGATACTGACACAGTCCTTCACAGTGTAATGGCCAGAATCCCAAAGTGGCTTGGAAGGAAATTCCACACATCAAAAAAAGTTCATAGGAAAACCACGTAGGGTAGCACATGTGAAACAATCCAAATGTGTTTGAAATATAAAGCTATTTCAATACATGTAAGTGACAATAAAAGAACTATTTATCTTTGGGTAAAAAGAGCAGCTGTGAAAACATCGGCTTTTCTCAACAGGGGCTTCTTCCAGGTGAGCTCAAATATTATCCATAAGCATATCAGAACTGAACATTTATTTTTTTTGAGATTTACCAAGTAATTCCTGTGGTTATTATTTATTATTTTTAGACCCACTTGATTTTTTAGAATTTTTTTTAGAAGCTAAAAAATTTAAATTCCTGTTAATCTAAAAGGGAAAGCTTATCTTCGGGGTTTGTCTGTTTTTGTAAAATATTGTGGAAAATATCTTAAATGCTATAAAACCATAATTGAGCTGTTTATTTGAGCCTTTTAAAAAATGATCTTAAGTGCAATCTAGATGTAAATGTGTGAAAAAGACAAGGTTTATACAGACAACATTTAATTGAATAATAAACTAATTTTAATAGAACAGGAGTTTTGAGCAATTTTGTCCAATTCTGATATCTTATTTTACAGCACTGCTTAGAGAACCTGGGTGAAAATTTAACTGTACAAATGAATATATCAATTTTCAGTAAATTACCATCTTGATTAAAAAAAAAAAAGTCGACGTCACCAGAAAACCCAACAAAAAAAGTACCTGGCAATCTGAAATGGCATGATATATAATGTAGAAGAGAAGAAGAAATAGCACCATCACTTCTAAACAAGGCTTTAAAACCAGTCAAGTCTGATTTTTTTAGAGCCTTTAAGCACACATAACTCTCACAGATATAAAATAGAAAAATGGTTGTTCATGTTTTCTGAAAATTAGCACTTATGGGATTTGTCCAGTCCTTATGTATGACTGAGTTAAAACTTAAGTCAGTTATTCTGTATTCAGTTAAGTATCTTAAATAAAAAAAAAAAAATAAATCATTGCTCTATAAAGATAAAGAATTATGTTACAGTTTAGCCTGATCCTGCTTTATACACTAAGTAACTGTTGCCCCTTTGGTTTATGCACTTGAGTTTATTCTTTCTTATT
This sequence comes from Thinocorus orbignyianus, assembly GCA_013400375.1. Taxonomy (NCBI): domain Eukaryota; kingdom Metazoa; phylum Chordata; class Aves; order Ciconiiformes; family Thinocoridae; genus Thinocorus; species Thinocorus orbignyianus. Next base: position 1,614,751 of record VXBW01004281.1, read on the forward strand.
ACCTTGTGCTGCCACATTAATTTTCCCCAATACTGTAGATTACTTATTCTGTACTTTTCAGAAATATCTTGTTGACACTAGATTTTGTCTCAGTGGCTTGAAGAGTTTTACTTTTCTTTCTCATGGTTTTCTAACCATACTGTGAAGAAGAGATGGAAAGTAACTGAATGCCACCTGTCTTTTGAATGTCTCCAGAGCTTTTATCTGTTCATCCAGATGGCTCAATTTGCATTGACAGTTTTTGTGGCCACTTCAATTAGCTTAAGCTGCTTCATGGTGCATTTAATTATTCTAGTATGCATTTTAAAAGCACCTTAAATTCAAGAGCAGATTTCAAATAAAATTCTAGATGAAAAAAATACACAAAAAATCCCACCAAATATTTTCACCCCAAAATGTTTAAATATGTGATGAATTTCCAGTCCTGTAGCTTGGATAACATTGGAAGACTTTTTAATTGTATTTATTTATTTATTCATATATTAAACTTACTGTGATATGGAAAGGATCGTTTATCTTTTAATTGTGTTTTTATCAGTTGTTTTTTCTTCTTTCTGTTAAATTGTAGCACATTCTGAAAATTAATACCACATATAGGTCACTATTATTCAAATAACCATACGCAGCAAATTTTGTTTCTATGAAGGTTAATTCAAATAGGTTAATCCTAGACCAATTTTTAATACTGTAGAGGAGACTATTGTTTTACTGCAGTCAACAAACAAACAAATTGGAAAATTTCAATCACATTTTGAAGATCATACCAACCCCAAATATTTGTATCAAGTACTTTTTCCACTGAGGAGGAAAGAGTTGCAAGACTGCAAGATACAAGAGTATCTTGCCTTAGAAAATAAATTTAAATATAATATAAAATATTGTTTTGAATCTGGAAGGCAACATTTAATTTTTCAACACGACCAAAAATTTTTTTTGGTGAGTCCTGCGTAATGAATTTGTTGTCAGCTTGACTATACTGCATTTAAACTTGGCAACATTGACTAATGTGGCAATTGTTAAACTTTGTCAAATTTAAACCATGTCAAATCCACTGCATATGTGCTACCAATCTATGAGTCCATTACATCCTAGAGGTTCAGATTTACCACACATGCCAATTAGCCAATTTTGTGATCTATGTAGAGGTTTCTTCTGGAGACCTGATCTATCACCTGCTAGAGATTCCTGCCCAAAATTTTAGCTTACCATGCAAATTATTAGAGCTGGTATGTTGTCTCCCTGGTAATGTAACTTCAGCGTAACATTCCAGTCTCCCTGTCTTATTGTCCTATTTTAACTACAGCTCTCCACATTTCTAGATTTAGTGAATCTTAATTGTGGAAGCGCTACTTGAAGTTTTAATGAAGACATACAGCTGTATTTTGTATCCATAAGCAGTTGGAAAAGGAGGATGTAGAAACATAGGTGGAGCAGGAAGAAGATAGTATAGTACCAAAAAGAATAAAAAAAAAAAGATCAAAACAGCAATTCAAAGAAATCCAGTTCAAGGGAATAGTCAGATTATTTGTTATTGATTCAGCTAAAATTTGGCTTCACTGCCTTAATGTACTTGTTTGTGTTTTTGTTTGTTTTTTTTTTATCAACCATGACTGTGTCTGGTTTTTATCCACAGAAAATGAAAGAAGTTATAATAATGACCAGAAATTCTTTATTATTAAAAAAATACAGTGTGGGCAAAAATGATACCTTATGTTCATAACAGTGAGGAGAAAGTACCATGACTGGTATTTTTCCCCTAGATGATTCTGAAGCACACTTTACACGCTTTCATTGAGACTGAGTCATGTTCTAGTTTGTGATGAATTTGATGAAGCTCCCTGACCGCTGATTTCCACTAGAAGATGTCCTGTCGTTAGTGATGTCTATGTGACTACTGAGGTATGTTAAGCCATTAATGCAACTTACTGCAGCTTCCAGTACAGAAATCAAAAAAACACACAGAAAGAACTATCATTTTTTGGGAAAAGTCTAATGTGCCTGTAATTGTCTTAAGTAATACAGTTGTGTGATATTTCCAAAGGTCTGTTTTAATGATCACATCTTTTAGGTCTTGGTTTTAAAAGCCCTGCCTTACTCTTTAAAGAGCCCATCATAATATTTTTATTTCTTTTTCAGTTTACTCATTTTTCTCTCCTCCAGTTCTCTGAGTCCTTCAGTGTCAGACACATTTTATATTGTCAGGTTATAAACATGCAACAGAACTAGAATTAAGCACATGGCAACCTCTGTAAGAAGACTGGTCTGGATTGAATCACAATTTCTGGATTCATTGTTGTGCCACGTGTAGCCTTTCTGTATAAATGTGAAAAAATCATAAGATCTTACCTTCTTTTTTTTTTTATTTCTGCCAGCACAGTGTTACTACAACATTCATGTATGGAATTCCTTGATTGTCGGGACAGCACTGAACAGTGCTGAGTTGCCACTCAGTGATAGGCATTATAATGTTTGTGCTGTGCCAGTTCAGATTTGTATGCAGACAGTGGATGTTTGGAGTAGAGAAATAAATATTAAAGAAGTATACCACAGTCAATAAAAATAAGCCCCTAATTAACATATCAGAAAACAACATATGTTCCTGTAGATTAAAAGGCAAAAGTGTAACAGTTTTAATCGTCTTTTAATGTGCAAGCACACAATAAAAGCAAAAGAATGCAATTTGATCAAACTTGCAACAGAAATAACTTAAGCAAAATTACTTGATGTTTCGTTGCCATAGGCTAAGAACACAGACAATTACACTGGTTCAATGCGTGCCCAGAAACTTGTTGAACAGTGGTAATTTGAACACGTGTCTGAGCCTTCTATGCAATTATTTTATATCTCCTGTTGCTGATTGATCTTGACTAAGCAGTTTTCCCTTGTTGATTTGTCATGTGCAGCAGTATGTGCTCATTTTTCTGTGTTTTGTATGTTACCTTTCTTATTCTTCAGACTTCTCTTCATTCAAAGACCACACTGCCCTTTTTCAAAATTTCTATGATTTTAGCAGTGTGTTAGCCGTGGCAACAGACTAAAGAAGGCCATTTCTGTGGCAACAGACTAAAGAACGCCACTTCTTACATAGCTAAATTGGAAAAGATCCCAGAATAAAATAAATACTAAATAGAGCAGAAAAAAAAATCAGCATATGGATGCTATTGATGCAAAAGAAAACCAGCCAACTGCGTTGTAGAAATTCCCATTCGGAAGAAATATGAAGAAGCAGTGTTTGCTTAGCTGACACTGCTGCCAATGCAAAGGACCATCATGACCCTTGAAGTAAACCCAGGAGGTGGAAGGATTGTCTCATAATAGGAAACGCAAGTATTGTAAATTCAGTTTTCATTGTGACCAAATGTACATAAAGAATGTGTTTAAAATTTTGAGAAGACCTCTCAGTGCTACCATATGGGAGATTACACAATCAGCCTAAGAACTAGGTACTTCTCAAGGTTATGAGGTACATTTAGTGAGAGACATCCTCAACTGAGAAAGAATTTCTGTAGTTTACAGCTTGTAGGAAAACAAAATCATATCAATTTGTACTGGATCTGTACGCTTAAAAAACAATTAACTGTCATTAACTACTATCTGACTACCCACCATTAATCACAATTTAATAATACTGGTATATTTTCACCTCTGCGGAGATCACATTTAGTTCATACAAGCTCCATACTGAATTTAATAGTGAAATATGTAATGACCACTGAAAAGTCAAAGTAAATTGCATCTTTGAGATATAGCTTGGTGTCTTTAAGACTTGCACGGAGGAATGAATGAGGTATGAGCAGGACTTTCTACTAAAAAATTTGGGAAAGAAAATTGTCTGGAGAAAAGAAGAGTTACTGTAACAGTCTATGAAGCTGATAGCTAAAGAAAGAAGACTTAATTTTGCCTATAGTTTAGCAGGGTAGATTAATTTACAACATATTTAACTCATTATCATTTTAATCAAAAGAAACAACCTTTGAACAAAAAATTCTACGAAGCAAAACATACACATTGCTGAAAGTATTTGCAGCAGTTAATTCACGACGGGTGTCAAACCCTGGGAATCCAAGACATTGGATTTTGTAACTCAATGGCTTGTGCGTTCTTCAAGTCATTCCTTTACTTTCTGAAACACAGCCAGGGTGAAGACGTTTTAATAATCAAAGATGGACAAGGGTGGAAACATGGTAATCTGTGGCTACTGAATCACAGTCCATACCTCAGATCCCCTCCCCTGTATCAATGCTCAGTTACACAGGTCTCAGAGGGTTGGCAGAAGATAAACTTTTGGTCCTTTCTACGTGCACTATCACTTTTAGCCCAAATACTGAATTTAAGAGCATGGGCTTCTGTTGCAGAGCCTTGTTTTACAACACAAGATTTTTTGTACCTCTGCTGAGAAAAAGAAGGGCATTAGAAGAATGTTTTGAAGTTGACTACACGTGCTAGACTAATAAACAGGGAATATACACATACATGCTAGCACCTTTTTTTTTCACAACTCATAAGTAGCTTCAGATGTTAAGTAACACCTCGAAGTTTGCAGCTGATCTAATAATTTAGCAGTATCTTCAAAAATGTGTTAAGGTATTTTCTTGATGAAGATTAAATAATAATCTTACTTTAGACTAAGAAAGTCAAATCTTTTGATTCTTCTTGAAGAAGAATTTAATCTTCATCAAGAAAATACTGAAGAAGTAGAAGTGGTTTGCTTAAGTGCCTAAATACTGTGGATCATAAAACAGTGTCAAAAAATAATCTCATTAAGCTTTTATTGAAAAAAACTAAATGCAATCTAGTAAAAATTCATCATATGGGTTCCGGCCTTGATCACAGCATTCTGTCTTTTCATTGATTGTAGAACTACAGAAAGATCATAGAATCATAGAATGGTTCGAGTTAGAAGGGACCTTAAGGATCATCCAGTTCCAATCCCCTGCCATGGGCAGGGACACCCTCACTAGAGCAGGTTGCTCAAAGTCCCATCCAGCCTGTTCTTGAACACTTCGAAGAATGGGGCATCCACAACTTCTCTAGGCAACGTGTTCCAGTGCCTCACCACCCTCACAGGAAAGCATTTCTTCCTAATATCTAATCTAAATCTCCCCCCTTCCAATTTAAAACCATTACCCCTTGTCCTATCACTATGCTTCCTGACAGAGTCCCTCTCCAGCTCTCCTGTAGCTCCCTTCATATACTGAAGGGCTGCTATAAGGTCTCCCTGGAGCCTTCTCTTCTCCAGGCTGAACAGCCCCAGCTCTCTCAGCCTGTCTTCATAGGAGAGGTGCTCCAGCCCTCTGATCATCTTGATGGCCCTCTGCTGACCCTGTTCCAACAGTTCAATGTCCTTTCTATGTTGAGGACTCCAGAGCTGGACACAGTACTCCAGGTGGGGTCTCACGAGCGCAGAATAGAGGGGGAGGTTCACCTCCCGTGACCTGCTGACCACGCTTCTTTTGATGCAGCCCAGGACATTTGGCTTTCTGGGCTTCCAGTGTGCACTGCTGGCTCATGTTACGCTTCTCATCCATGAGCACTTTCTCCTCAGGGCTTGTCTCCAGCTGTTCTCCTCCCAGTCTGTATTTGTTCCTAGGATTGCCACATCCCAGGTGCAGGACCTGCACTTGGCTTGGTTGAACTTCATGCAATTTGCACTAGCCCACCTCTCAAGCCTGTCCAGGTCCCTCTGGATGCCATCACTTTCCTCCAGCATGTTGACTGCGCCACTAAGCTTGGTGTCATCAACAAACTTGCTGAGGGTGCATTCTATCCCACTGTCCATATCTCCGACAAAGATGTTGAAGTCCAGATGCTAATTCCAAATGATTCATAAACATATGCATACTACCCCATCCTGCCTCATGGAATCTTCTAATCCACAAATCATTCCTGTTAAGCAAGGACAAGTCTGTAACCACATATGTGTTTTCCCAATGATCAGACACTAAATAAAAACTGAATACTTTCAAATTCAGTTTGGTTAAAGTATATAGATAATATACTTCAGTCTTTAGTACTAAAAGACTTTAGTGTTCAGGAATTATTTTACTGAAATTTGACTACTCACCATTTACATCATTAGAGTTTTCAGAAACATTGTTGTACACAAGAGCTGCAAGTAAATGAACCAGCAAATCCAAATAGCATATGGAATAACTGAGTATTAAGTTATCTTGCTTGGCAGGAATAGGATATAAGTAGTCTGTGAATAGACTTAAAATAGCACAACAATTTATACTGTATTAATTTTACTTGTCAAATGCAGAAGAGTTTTAAATAGTTTTTATTTGTAGTTAGTATTTCTGCTGTTACAACACAAGTTAGCAGTTGGGACTCTCTATACTAGGCTCTGTGCCTAAGAGATCCCTTATAATCCAAATATTCAAAGGTTCAGGTAAATAATGAAGTTAGGACATTTTAATAGGTTACACAAATAGTGACTACTATGCATCCTTTCTTCAACTGCTGTTAATGAACTGTATGAAATCGTAATTTAACTCTCTTTTCCTGGGCTTTATGTTACTCCATTTAGCTTCACCTTTGCCACAGCTTCAAATAAATAGAGTATAGCAATATCCATTCTATAGTAACAACGTAAAAATTCAATTGCTGAGAATTTTTTTTTGGATGTGAAAATTAATTTCTGTTTTTCTAAAAATAATAACTTCCTATCCTGGAGATATACTTAAATCACTACTGGATTAGTTCTAAGTCTTTCTGAAGTTGTGTAGGGAAATTCACTCTGGCTGCTTTGGCATTCTGATTTAAATAAATGCCAATCACTACTTGAGGAAGTTTATTTTACCCACTTCCTTTCTGTCAGCTGGAAGTCAAGAAAGCCAACAGTTCTTTGAAAGATGAGATTTAGAAGCTGTTAAAGTTTAAATGGTTCTGGCTTCATATTCTTTTATTATTTCAGACAAGAATGTTAATGATTAAACATCCATATTAAAGCTGTAGTAATTGTGCTATCTGAAACATGGTCAAAGTTTCAATTGAAAATGTTATTCCACTGTATAACGTAAAATGTACTGACTGAAAAAAATATTTTCTTTTAATTTTCTATATTTCTAAACACATCTATAATTATAACATATAGCATACTGTCCCAAATCTATTTTTATCACACTAGTTAACAGGCTTAATTTGTTTGCCAAAACTGGAGTTCTGACAACTGTTTCCCATTTTGAGTCAAATAACTTCTTCCAAAATAAATCCTTAGGGAGAAACATTAAAAAGATTGAAAACAAGAATATTTTTGATAAAATATTTTGTAATTTTGAAACCATATCCAACTTTCTGAAAAGCTCTACCTTTCTACTGTCTAATGACAGTGGTGGTATTAAATGTCTCTCTAATGAGACTTAAGTATACATTCAAATATTTAAAATAAAATTTGGTATCTCTAATTGAAACTCAATGCATATGGATCATAGATCAAATTATCAGAGTTTATTTATCTTTCTTAATTTCACTGCCCATGGGTCACCTTTCATTTACATACTGCGTAACTGTTAACCTCTTTACAACACCAAAGTAAAAGTTCTATTTTGTTCCATTTTAATTTAGTAAAATTTTCCATTAACATAAATTTATGAAGATGATAAGATAGATGTGGAGTCTGTGTTCAATACTCTTAAAAAATATGTATTCCCAAAGATATTTGTCAATGAGTAAGTTTCATGTACATTTTAAATTTCCTAGGCTATGACTCTGAAAGCAGTAGTCTGCTGTCAGGATACAACCCTAACCCAACTACTCTGGTGTGGGTTTCTTTCTCCCCTGCTTGCAGCACTGTAATATTGTTCAACCTAAAATATTTCCTGCCTTGTTTGCAGTCAGACATCAGCGTGTTCTTTGCAGAAGCAGAAAAATCATAAAATCACAGAATCATCTAGGTTGGAGGGGATCTTTAAGATCATCAAGTCCAACCATTAACCTAACACTGTCGAAACTGTCACTAAACCATGGCCTTAAGCACCATGTCTACCTGTCTTTTAAGCCTAAGGGATGGTGATCCCACTACTTTTATGGACAACCTGTTCCACTGCTTGATAACCCTTCCAGTGAAGGAATTTCTCCTAATATCCACCCTAAATCTTCCCTGGTGCAACTTGAGACCATTTCCTCTTATCCTATTGCTTGTTACTCGGGACAAGAGACTGACCTCCCCCAGCTACAACTTTCAGGTAGTTGTAGAGAGCGAGAAGGTCTCCCCTCAGTCTCCTTTTCTCCAGGGTGAACAACACAGGTTCCCTTAGCTGCTCCTGATAAAATATGTTCTCTAGACCCTTCACCAACCTCATTGTTCTTCTTTGCACATGCTCCAGCACCTCAGTGTCTTTGTTGAAGTGAGAGGCCTAAAACCGAACACAGTTCTCAAGGTGTAGCCTCACCAGTGCCAAGTACATGGGGACAATCACTTCCCTAGTCCGGCTCGCCACACTATTCCTGATACAGAATTGAGACAATTTCAGAACATGAGAGCCCATGACCATCCTCACCTTTGGTTAGATACTATTAAATGTGTGGCTGACCTTTACTGTGAAGTGAGTCTTTTAAATTAACTGTAACTGGAAGTTTCTTCTATCAGGAGCTGTTTCTTATAGAAGAGGCTCCTCAGAGCAATAATAAAACCATTGAAGTCAGAGACAGATTTTCTGTTTTCTTGCACGGTTTTGGTTTTGTTGGGTGGGTTGTTTTTTTTTTTCTTCCCCCCACCCCCAACATCTGGAAGCTGTACTTCAGCTAGTAAAAAAAGTCATTTAGTAAAACAGAACAGAATTTTTTACTTCCCAATGTCAGTATTAAACATGATGTGGCTGATTTGTGGATTCAGACTGGAAGCTGAAGGTTATGCAAAAAATCTACTGCTCACAGTCATTCAGCCTCCAGCCACGGTAATCATTGATAATGACAGCTTTTCAGAGGAAGTACTGACTGGGAAATACTCTACTTCTGCAAGCAAAGATTGTCTCTAAGCAACTGGGTATTAAACTTATCAGAGAAACAAGTTTGCATCACCAAGTCAAAGCGCATAATGAAATCCAGCTTTCTCTTGAAACAACAGTGCAAAACCAACCAGCTTTGGTACACTAGTATTTGTTTAGTTCAGACTCTGTCTGTCTTGAGGAAACAGCCGTGATCTTCTTGCTTTTTAAAAATAAGGTAACAACAAACGAGATTAAAACAAGCAGGCAGAAATGTCCAAAAAAGACTTAGACATAATCTGAGTAAAAGAATGGTCACTGTGTCCCAGTAGCCATCAACCTGGCTTTTCTTACACATCATCTAGAAACAGAGGAATACAGACCATGACACTTTACCAGAGCAGTGGGGCACATACCTAGTCACAAAATCTTTGCAGATATTCTTCACAACTGTGTCAGTACATATCATGTAAGTGTGAAATGTATAACTACATCCATGCACAGCTACAACTTCAATAATATGTAATATATAGTCTATATATAACATTTATTATACATCTCCAGTGTTCGTTAAAATAGGTTAGCTAAAATTTGTGAAAGCAGCTGTGACAAGGTCAACAACATTTTTCAGTTAAGCCATGATAGAACCCATAAGCTTAAAAAAGGGTGAAAGTTTTTTGAATAACAAAACATTTAAGAGTGCTTTTAATGCAGTAAATGTTCCCTTTCATTACTATTCTTTCCTGTTTCCTGGTACTGATTTACATCTTTAGTGACCCTCACTTGGTACAAGTCAGCTATTTCTCGCTGCAGCTGTCACTCTAAAGGAAGTGTGTATTCCACATCACAGATGTTGCATCACTTTTCCAAATTGTCTATACACTGCAACTTAATGTCATATCAGGCAGGAAATAAAATTCAGGACTCAAATTAGCCTCTGTATTCCTGTCACTCCACACAGTTGTCACGTTGATCTAACACTTTATTTCAGATACTGTGATTTTTCTGCTTGCAAAACCTTTCTTCGTAAGGTAGCTCAGCTTGGTATCTCAGAAAACTCTCTCTGTTTGCACTAAAAAGGGCATAAGATGTTCTAGCAAATATTAGAGTCACATCAGGAAAATGGTGAACTGGTGAACAAGCAGACCATGGCAGATCCATCATCAAAAATCCAAGTGAACTTCCCTCAGGAAATTTCCCTGAAGACTTTATCTTGGGAAAAGTTCAAATATGAGGCAATTTCGGGAAAAAAAAATATTATTCAATAAGCAGATATTTTTCAAATAACTTCCCTTTATCAAAAAATAAAAATAAAAAATTCTGACCAACTTCATTCAGTTCTATCAAATTAGTCCTTTGCTGTTAGAGCACCATATAAGCATGATTTCTTGCTGTATTAAACAGTTTCTCCTTTGTACCTCTAACAGGATATGTCAGATACTGATCTGAATGAGTATATGGCAACAGAAACAGAATTCAAAAAAGAACATGAAATTTGAATTTTAAATTTCACCTTTTATATGGCTTTTACTTTCTGCTAATGAATTCCCAAAGAGCTGGATTAGCAATTAAATTTTTAAAATTCACAGACAACACAGAAAGGGTGGGGTAAATAAGTGAGCTCAGAATAGTCAGCTTTGTCCATCTGAACAGAGTCAGCAAAGAAACCAACTTGGCTGGTGTAAGATGAGAATCTCACTGTGCTTTTGGTGATAATTCAGACCTAGAGTGTCATTTAGACTCTGTCCTTTGTTGAGGTAAGAGTTCACTGTGAGACTGCTTGTTACACCGTTTTCCACCTGAGACAGCTGTTATTCTACAGAGCCCTTCTGTGTAGCACCTCTGTGGAAAGCTGTGAACAGAAAACTGGCTATTGAGCCTCCCTTCTCTTTCTTCATCTAGAAGCGTCATTGAAGTATGCTCTTCTAACCCTCATGGTGGCATACAGACATTTTACAATGTTTACCTAGAAGAAAGCCAGTGACTATGACAAATGCAAACATCCTTTTTTTCTAGAAAACAGGCTTGAATTGTTCATAGAATCTGTAGAAATGAGGGCTGTAGACATCCCTGGATGCAGAAATGGCAGAAAATAGTGTTAGTACACAGTATTTATTTTCTTGCTAGACATTTTCTTTCTTCTTAATTTTTGATTGTCAACTCTGCAATAAAAATTCTGGTTGATTTAAACAGGTAATTGGATTAATTTAAGGACACAAATAGCTGAGGTGAATATCCAGAAAAGGTCCTCAGAGCAAACCAAATGATCAGCAAAATCTCCCAAGGGGAGCTGTAGAAACTCTGTTACTTGGGACTCTTAAATTAAAAGGCACTCTGGGGAACAGTTTTGGGAGATAGGTTTGATAACTTACTAGGAACTTCCCATCATTAAGCCTGGAAAGGCAGTCATTATCACCAAGAGTAGGAACACGGTTCATTAAAGTTTATAACAAAGGCTGAAATACTTACCTATGTGACATGAATGCTGATGAAACAGACAATAATATAAATCCCACCAGACACTGAGGGAGTCTCAACTCTCTTTTAAAGAGCAGGGGAAGAATGGTTCAATATGACATTTTGTTCTTTTCCTGAGCCTGTGTGGTTGCTGTATATCTCACGTATGGATTGACCCGAGGGTTTAAGCAGTTACATTCCATTCACCTTAGTGAGCACACGAGGCTGCGTGTCCATATCACCATATTTCCACACTTCTTAAAAACATGAATATATTTTATATCAGGGATTTATAGCCATCTCAACAGGCAGTAAGACAATTGCAAAATTATGTGATGTATAATAGAAAAAAAAAAAGAAAAAAAAGTTTATGAAAGCAACTCTGTAAATGAAAGTTGTGGAATGGTCATTTATAGTTTTAAATTTAAAGGTCACATTTGTCTGCTCTGCCCTACAATTCCCGCTTCAGATTTAGGTTTTCTCATCCAGGAAAACTGAAAGTGGGGAGATTAGCAACACCTGATGTCAGCTGAAAAAGAGCGGTAAAGTCCACTTTCAAGAGAGAAGTCCCTTGTTTTGGCTGCTTTCAAGCACTCTACAGTATACCTGGAGTAAGAAGTGTGGATAGGGCGTTGGCTTAGCATTCAGGATAATACACCCAGTCGCAGCTTTTGTAAGAGACCCCATAAATCATTTAAGCTTTGGTCCATAAAGACATTTAAGAGCATCACTACTGTAATTTCAGACAGAAGTAACTGGCTAGCACCCTGAATGATCAAGTATTAGTTTATTTGTGCCTAATTCTGTACACAGAATGGGGGTAGTAGTTCTCTGTACCTCACAGGGCATAAATACATCAAGATTAAGACATTTCACTGTGTCAATAGAACCATAAAGTCCCTAAACTAGTTAAGTTGTGTAGTGCACGCTGACACCAATACACCAGAGACTCTAGCCAAGTGACTTTAATTCTGCATTGCAAATTGTGATAACAGGCTCATTTAACTCGAAGAGAATTTTACTTAGACACTGTCATGTACTTAGCATACTACAGAACTATTAAGCAAGACTTAAAGATTTAAAGCAGAAAATATTTCATTTTTCATGAATAATTTAAAAATTATTAAAATGACTTAAAGTAATAACTTAGTCAACCCTGAATTCTGCACTAATCTATAATTATAGTACCTGCCATGACAAATTTTTCAGTGTCCAGGTACTGTTTATAAAGTGCATAAAATCTACTTTTGACTTGATTACAATTTCATTTTCCACCTTAATTATATCAGGCAGGGTTAATCTGACAGTTAGAAAGTCCTATGTGTAGTAATTTTATGTAGGGGATTTAATTAAGCCTAGGGGTTGGTGTTTTAATTAGCTACATAAGATTTACTCGAGTTGAAAATTCTCAGATTGACTGGTGCCTTAAGTCGTATGACTTCTGTGCTGTTATCAGTGGAGAAGGGCATGGTACTTGTTTTGGAGCAAATCCTCTCTGAAATCTAAAGCAACCTGAAAATCTGTGCAATGCTGGTTCAATACCTGTGCCTAAAAACATCCAGTTACAAAAGGCTTTCTTTACTGATGGGCCTTGCTTGATGTGGAGGCAAGAGAACAAGAGAAGGGAGATTTAGCACGTGAGCGCTTAACTGTTAGCATGCCAAGTGGCACTCTTCAACACAATGTCCAGACACAGTTTAGGTTATGGCTTGCACTAGGTACTATTTACAATAAGCAGTATGAAAAAAAAGTTTCTGCATTGGTTTTGGCTGAAGGGAACACATCCACGGCCACAAATACTCATGGATGCAAGCTGGGCTGCACCACTTGCTCACAGAGCTGGAGAACAGTCCTTTGCCCATTTCCCTCACTTCCATGAATGTATCCTCTATCTCTGCTACCTGCCTCCTGTCACCCCTTCATCAAGCCTGGGGAAAGGGAAGACGACAGTAAAAGCATGTTGCTGATTGAAGCTTTGCTCTTGCAAGGACTTGACAAGAGAAGAGACACAACTGGCAACAGATGCAGCCCTGACTTCATTGTCTTCATCCCTTCTGGTAGACCAAGAGTGCAACTCCTTTCTGACAGCAGTACATTGTAGACCTGTAGACAATCCCTCCCTGCCTTAGGTCCTCAAAGTGTGCCTTTAGGACCTTACTATACCGCCTCAGTCAGTCACTCCTTGTTTTCACAATATCTCTCCAGTGTTACAGCAGCTGCTGCTCCCAGAGCTCCCAGGAACCTAATGCAAATGCACTCATCCCCCAGCACTCTGAGGGACTACTGACACCTACTCCATTACATAGCACTTCAGTGAGGAACAGGACACCTGGAAGACATTAGTCAATCATTTTTAATATCTTTCTGTACAGAGAGCTGGAAAGACTGGTAATTCAACTTTATTTGGATACAGTAAAAGGATTCTTGCACATATTTGCTAAAGGCTTTAAAATATATATATATATATATATATATATATATTTAACAGTTCTGCCTCAAGCTAAGATGAAATACCATAAGCTGTTAAACTTATCAGTGCACTTATCTGGTGTTACCAGGTGTGGTTTTTGAGTAAAGCTTAACAACAAAGTGTTCAGAGACTACTCATTAAACTCACAGTGATAGCCTTGACAAGACCACAAAAGCCACATTTCTGCTACGGATGTTGAATTCTATATCCAGAAATGCAAAAGCAGATATTTTTGAATTTATTATTCAAGTATTCCCCTGCTTAGGAAACATCCTTCTGTGGATTGTAAATCCCCTGTTTGAAAACACTTTGTGCAACTGTAAAAACAAAATTATCCAGAAGAACTTTGGAAACTGGACTGAAAGAGAGACAAATTTCACAGCCACATTCATTTCAGCTGCCATCATGATAGATTTCATAGTCTATGTATAGTATTTGGACAGATTTCTAAGATTCAAGTATGCAGGAAGAAAACGAGAGATTCAGTAAGTAACACTGTAATGTGGGTTTTTTTGCAGTAGTCATTCAGAAAACAGTGTTTCTCATATCTAATCTTTCAGAGAATGTAGATTCTGACTATATGAAAATCAGAAAATATCTCATAGGATGTGTTTGCAGAGCCTTTTCCTTGATGACCTAGGTAAATTCTCTTTGAGTGATCACATTCTTCCTATGTAAAATTACCCTGTAATTTCATCGTCTTACATTTCTCTTGATTTCCTTTCCTAAACATGGTATGTAATGCCGATGGCAGAGAGATGTCACATTCACTATTCTCATACATATGGAGAGACACGTAAACAACTTGCAAAGAGTTTTGTGGTTCTACAGAGTGAAAGGTATGTAATAGAATTAAGGTATTATGTTTTAATGAGATTCTCATAAAATGTAACTTTCAGGGATGATGTCACTGCTTTAGCTGGAAGATCTTGGCTGACCCGGTAATGCCATTTCTGGAAATCCAAAAGTAAGTAAAACATGCAAGACTACAAATAACTCAGCAGCATTCGACGGCTTTGTGATAAAGTAGATAGGGCATGCATAATTCCAGTCTATTTCCTGCCAAATGTTAAGTCATACTGATGTTAGGTAAGATACAACAATGGATTTTTAACTTATTGCTTCATAGAAATATTTCTACACTTTATCTTTGTGCGTGTATCTTTGTGGTAGACTTAATTCTTGTGAAACGTGTTGTAATGATAACACCAGATATTATTAGCAAATCCTGCTGCATCCAAACAGTTCTGAGTTGAGTTTTCTGGTCTACAAGCAAGCAAAGATGTTCAGGAATATAGTACTGTGACATGTTTTTATGTTTGTACTGCATTTAGTTCTGCTGAGCAGGAATTTTAAGTGTGCATGCAGCACAAATTATAAATAATAATAATGTTGGAAAAGCAACGGTATCCATGTTACTGTTACTGACAATGAACACTGCCCACAGCTTTTCTTGATATTATGAAAAAAGCTCCACAGAGAATATTATTTAATAATCTGTCTGAAGAAATTTTCTTCCTGGTTTCCATTAGTTTACTGAAGCTTTAAAGATGGTACCTGATTTCATTTACTTGACTTTCATATTATGACTTCTAAATAAATAAATATTTGTATAATATGTTTTGACTTTATGAATTGGATTTGTTCCACCATAACTTAGGAAGAATAATGCAAATGCTAAGATTTTGGAGAGGTATCTGAGAGGTATTCTGCTGTAGCTTGAGGCCTTATTTTTATTAGAAAATCTTTTTTGCTCCTATTTGAAGAAGGATTTTTTTTCTTCCTGTTTGCTTTGGACATTTCATATTGTTCTCTTATACCAAAAGGATAATGCTTTTTTTCCTATTATTATTATTTTTATTCAAAATAACTTCATGATAAATTCTCAGCTTGAGGACAATCTTAGTTTCACTGCAATAAGGTTGCTACCGGTGTGGAATCCAGAGTTCCTGCTCTTGTAAAAGTCCTCTTTCTCCTAACAGGGATCTTCCTAGTGGAAATACTACCTGATGCATACCAAGGAAAGGATGTTGAAGTAATCTTTCATTTATCAATACTTACCATCACAGCTAGCTGTAAGAATCGGAAAAAAAAAAAAGGTTATTCACCTAAAAAGCAGACTTCTGGGAGCTATACAACCCTCTACTTTTGCAGCAGAGCTGGAGTGACAGGCCAGGGTTATCAAATAACCCCTCCCAAAAGCAATGTCCTCCTTCTTCCAAACAGTATACAGCACCATTGGCTGTAGATTCGCCCAAACTCCACACTGATACTTTGTGCTGACAAGGCTGAAGCTGTTTCTGTCCAGATATTATTTAATCTTATTACGGCCATAAAAGATTTGCGCCATTAAAAGTTTATCTGAAGAGGTAGAGTGACCTGTAGCAATGTGCTGATGAAGACACTCAACTTCTGTCTGCGCAGCCATAGCAAGTGGGGTGAGAGGCCGTGGTTGTCAGTGCCATTTTGAATGGGATAGGGCAACACGGGGAACATGCTGCTCCTAGCTTGGCATGGTCCCCACACTCACCAAGCTGCAATCACAGATGTGGGGGAGCAGAAAGGGTAAAATTCAACACCACAAGCCAACTAGGAAAGGGTTAATGTCTACCTGCCTGAAGTATGACTCACTAGGAGCTAAAGCTGTTCTCTTCCTGTGGGCTATGAAAAGCAAGAGAAAAACTGTCTGGAAAACAGTTGCATCACTTTGTTAGAGCAAGAAATTGTTTTCTGAGAGTAGGGTTATGAACCAGTGCTGGGTGTGGTATCTTCCTAAGTGTACTTCTACCCATCAGAGCCAGAAGCAAAAGACACTGATGTTACACAGACGGCAGAGAGGGGAGTGGGATGCAAGAAGGGAGAATAATTTCTCTATGCAGAGGACAAATTTATACATAATAATGTCAGAAACATCTTGATAATATCTGAACTCCAATCATAAACAAATGGAGAAATCTGGTCATGTATTTGTTCCTCTGAATATTTCATATGCTTCAATGACCTGAATAAGTTAGTGCTTACGTAATAAACCTCAGCGCCTTCTGCACATTTATGCTTCTGAAACCCTCAGTTTACGCAATTAGTTACGTTACTAAGCCTTATATTTCCAGGGATTTGTGTAGCATTAATATTATGGGTTATGTTTCAGAAAGTGCTGAAAATTAGAATTTACAGGGAAAATCGCCAAAAAAAAATTCAGAGACAGTTTAAAAATCTTTGATACAAAGAACAGGAGGAAGAAGCTGCTTCCAAAATTCAGTGTCAAAATGGCTAGAAATGCAACTAGATCAAGTCATGGCCTTTGTCCGGCCAACAGAGAGATCATAGCAGATCTCCCAAAAGATTAGTCATTGTTAGTGAAGCCAATCTCTCTTGTGTGGATTTGATCAGTCTTTATGCTGTCAGGTGAAGGGGGAGTCTTCTTATTGGAAAGGCCCAATGCAGGCAGATCCATGTTACTTGTATGGTAGAGTGGCAACTGCGTATGGATTTAATCTTGCCACCAAACCTAATGCATTCTCTGTATCAGATGTTAATGTAATTTACCTTATCAATTCAGAGTTCAGTGAAGCAAGTTCCTTGTGAAAACTTAATCTTCCCCTCCAATGATTTTTATCTGCCTCAGATTTCAACACCTCTGCCAAGAAGTCTGCAATGTTTCAGGGTTTATATTATTTTACTTTTCAAATATAACTACAGAGGAGTGATGTATTGGGATTAGCTCACTAGGCTTGTCTGACCTACGTGTTTATAGCTTTTCAAGTATCCAGTTAACCAACAGCAATACTAAATGGTAGCAAGATTTTATTGATCCAATAGTTCTGCATTAAAAAAAAAAAAAAAAAAAAAAAAAAAAAAGGAAGCACATGCTTGAATGCAAGTGTGATATGGTCTTCTCTCATCTTCTAAACTCCACAAATGGGGAGACAGGCAGTAGGGAAAAAATGTTTCAATATGTATTCAACTTGAGGATAGACTTACTAATTTGGTTGGAAGAAAGAACACAACTTGAAGATCTCCATAGAAAGGCACCCAATCCAAAAGCTTTTTATTAAAAAAGGGTTTGAAAGCCTTCAGTTAATTTATATTGAATGGATTATATTTATACTTTGCTCTATGCAGGAACTCAAGTTTCAGACTGCCAAGAACACAGGATGGGATCATGTGACTATTGGCTGGCCTACCCTTCAGTACAACAAAGTAGTCATTGAAGCATTTACTTTTGAAATGGTTCAGTGTATCCGCATTGACCGACACTGGTTAGTGTAAATGGCTCAGCCTGTCCATACATGCCACTCACAAAATTCCAGACACAGTTCCTCCTTTTCTATATGGTGCTTGGCATTTTTCAGGATATTACCTTTTTTTTTTTTTAATAGCTTTTTAAGGAATAAAATTCAAGAGGGGTGGTCTGTTTCTCTTAAGTCTAGTAGTCTAAATAGTTTCAAAAGGCATCCAATACAGAAGAATGTATTCTTACTAAATTTTTTTCCCTGAGTTTGACAAGTGCTTAGACATTTGTTTATGATTTGAGAGATGGTTTAGTTCTCTGCTTTGCCACAGAGGTGAAAACTGAACAAACAATTATAAATATGAAAATAAAAGACTATAAAGGCAAAAAAAATGAAGTGAGAATAATTATATCAAAGATTGTGACATATCTATCACAAAAATATTGTAATAGTTATCAATATATGCCATGTCATACTGAAGACTCTAACTGAAAATAAAGATTAGTACTGAGAAGTCATTTCAGTACAAATCTCTAAAAAATTACAGGTAATCAAATAAGTTGCTTCTTTCAAGAATAAGTAGATCCAAAACAACTGCATTCTTATGAAAAGTACTTGGTCGTTTGAATTACTATGCCTGCTATCTGTTGAAACAGCTTTTGCAGAGTGAAAACTGGTTTGTTTAACATTCTTATATGCTAATATTTCTGTCTAATGCTGCTTTTTAAATGATCAAGAAGCTCAGCTGGGGCAGACTCAAGGCACTGTAAGGGTCATTCATTGAAATAATGACTGGATAGCACTGCCAGACAGTTTGAATGTGTGAAACATCGGCATCTCCTGTGTCTGGACTCCAAGGATAGGAATCAGTTCTCTGGATGCAGACATCTTCTTTTGAGTTAGTTTTTCTAAGCCCCTTTCTGATTAATGAAAATACCTAGGCACTTCCATCTTTTACTATAATAGTTTTCTACATCTTCTAGGTCTTTTGCTCCCTGCTATCTTTAAAGGCTAATACTAAGCTCAGAGAAAAAGCCTACATTTTAGATAGCTAAAGATTAATTAAATCCCATGTTCTCCTTCCTCGTAGATCAAGAAAGGACAATTGGAGATGATCATCAATAACATCCTGTAACTGTTCTGCACAGATTTGACAAAATTCATAAAGTTTACATACTTGCAATAGTGAAGTCTCATGTAAAAGACGTTCAGATGCTTTAACCGATGCTGATGGGATATTCTAAGTGGCGGAAGTGTTACTAAAGAACAGCAGCAAAAGTGGTTCTAAAAATGCTACTTGCTACCTCTTGTGTATCTCATTTAAACATTGCGTGATAAGTCAGTGTTGCAACTCTTTTAGCATCTGTTTTATCTCGAGTTAGCATAATTCTTTGTGACAGTACATTCAGTTCATTGGGACTGAGAGTATGTCTTCCTCTTTTAGCTGAAGGATCATGTATTTGAAATCACTGTTGTACCAAAGAACAAGCTACTAGGCAGCTGGAGTGGTCCCACACAGCCTCTCTTTCATGTCTCTCTCCAACAGAATATATCTGCAAGTTCCAGGTAAAGGACTGCCAAGGTAAGCATGTAAACCTACTCCATCCAATCTTAGAAGCATCAAGAGAGGTGCAGGGACTTCCTCTAGCACGCCAGGAGGCTTCCTTCCAGGTTTTATTTGGATGTCTGGCCAACTGTAGCTATGGCAGTTTATGATCTATAAAGTGAAATAATTTCATCACCCTGACCTTTTTGGGTTTTTTTGACTAAAACAAGTTCAACAGTTTAAATAGCACGTCTTTGCTAGCCTTAGGGTCCTTATTTTGTCTGAAATGAGTTAGTTCAGTTGGCAGTTCTATGGAATGGTTAATGGGCTGAAGAGATAAGCGAATGGAAGCGGGCTGAAAGGAATATCTCTTCAGGCGGTGTGGGTGAAATTGAAAGAGAAGATAGGAGTAAGTTTTTACTAACTAGCGACTTCAACAAAACATTCTGCAACCCATTTTCACTAATTTTTAGCCAGATAGGGAAATCAGCAGTGGTTCTGGCAACACAAACTCCCAGAGAGATATCTCAGTGAAAAATGTATAGCAGCTTAATTTTGTCCTCACCAGAATCAGTGTCAGACTGCTAAAGGACTGCAGGGATGTGTTGGGATGGGTTTGTTGTGCAGATAGCTATTCCATTAATATGTTCAAAACAAAACCTCCCCTTGTAAAGGGAAACCCCACTGAAGGAAATGTGGCAGATTTTTCCGTAAACTCCAAATAATAAAGGGTTTTCTCCATCTGTCTCAAATGACTCCCATCTTCCATGTACATTTTCAATCCTTTCTAAAAGTGTAAAGAGAGAGTAATTTTGGCTTATCATAAATTTAGCTAAGATCATCCCTTAAGGCTTTGTAAGACCTTTGAAAAATTCTCCCAAAGCAGAAATGTGAGAAGAATTCTGATTCTTGAAAAAATATAAACCTGTTGAGCAACATATTACTGGTAAGGAGCCAAGTTTTATGTGTTTCTGTTGAATTTTAGTTAAATTCCTTTTGGCTGCATTGAATTTTGATACTGTCTTTGTTTTTAAATAATGTATTGAATCCCTTTTCATTAGTTCCGTAGGTATTAAAGAAAGATAAATAATGAAGAACAATGATAATTACCTGCCATCCCCTGAAAAGTCATATGAAGTTCATTTTGTTGAAAAGAGCTGTAAATAAGTCTCTAAGAATATCAGCCAGCATCCAGAGTATGCCTGGGACTGTGCCCTACAAGTAACTCTTCAGTGAGGTTCTAATAACTGTTTTCTGTTTAACAGAATACTGCTCTGTTTTAAAAATTAATTAAGATTTCACTAACACTGAGATTTTGCTCTTCATTTAATGCCAGACTGAAATTACACTTTATTTCCTACAGTACAAGACATCGTCATTTAGAATCAGAATTGGATCAGAATTTTCTTACCCTACCCATCTCTAAAAGAAAGTTCTATGTATGCATAGAGCTGTGACATTATTTCTTGATCCCAAGATCAAAAAGCTTTCCACAGAACCTAAACATGGTATGTAGCTCAGAATCAATTTCTAAAAGATAAAAATATCATCTGTAGTTACTTAAATAATTTCATTTGGGCTAGTAAGCCTATCAAGCACCTCTAGCTTGGCCTTGATCTGAATATCATTGTCAACATGACTCACTTTAATATGGTTGAAAGGACAGATGATATGTTTCAGTGCAAGTTACTTTTTTCTCCCACATCTGAATTGTAGAAACATTTGGTCAGCCACAAAGTGACTGTTCACTGGTCTGAAAGTTGATTCTGTTCTCATAGTGTAGTAATAACTCCTAAGCCGTATGAGAGTCCTGCAAAAGAAAATTATCCAGGTGGTCACTTTTCCCTCAGAGATGTAATCTCAACATTTTGTAGAGGATGCTGAATGCTTTGGAGGAAAATGCTGTGCTATTCTGGAAATTAAACTATTTTAAACTACTCTAAGCAATGTAAGCCTCCAAAAAAAATGTTACTGTCAACATATGAAAACCAAGGTAATTTGTTCTGTACATAAATTTATGGCTGAGCTTCAGAGCAATTTATTGGGGAAGTAAACATCCTCCTCCCTTATACACTATCCTTCAACCGTCTTTTTTAATTCACAAAGAGCTCTTTCAAGTTTTCTGCCGCATAGCCTTCCATAAAGTGCCACTGAAAATGTCTCCTTTCTCTTACCTCGTAACTCCATGGATAAACTTAATGGATGGATTAGCAGTTTTGTTTAATTTGGTTTTATACATTTTCAATTCCCAACAGGTATACACTTCTTTTTCACGTGCTAATTGTTTCTGTTTCCCTTTCCTTTCTTTTTTTTTTTTCTTTCTTTTTTCAATTATTGCAACTAAATTTAATCAGTTCCCCCACAACAGTATAAGCAATCTGTTTCCTATGAGTTCTGTCTGCTACTTTGTGTGTCAATTGAAGAGACATTTCACAGGAATGTCTATTAATTACAATGTCCTGGCAGATACTTGCAACAAAAAAAATATGTGTAAAGTCAAGTATAATTTCTACCAAAAATCTTTGGACTGCTGTGTTAATGTCTGCAATAATCACCTAACTCTTATGCCTCATTCTTAACTGTTCCCATATAAGCTCATTGACCCTTTGATCCATCAGCTTTTAGACTTGAGCATGAGGCAGATAGGATGGAATACCCTTTTGGTCAGTTTTGGGTCATCTGTCCTGTCTACTCCTCCCTGCAGGTGAAATCCCTCTATGCTTTTCCACTTCCAACCCTTCAAAAGGGCAAATAACAAAGGTAGCTGATCTTAGTTGTTATAGCAATAAGTACAAACAAGACCAATAAGTATAAACAAGAGCCTGTGCATGCTATTCCTTGGCATAAATTAGAAACAATCAGATCTTGTAACTCTGGCACCAAAGAGTGCCTGGACAATATGTTGTTAATTTCAGAGAGGTCAGTTAGTTAGAATAGACTTAGTTGCAAAGTAAAGTTAATGAACACAAAATTGGTTCTTTTTTAACTCAATAAAGACAGATGCTTTTTTTAGGAAATAAAAAAATATATTGAGAAACAACCCTAATCAGCTTTCATTAGGCTAAAAGAATTTGCTTTTCACATACCTTAGGAACAAAAGAGGAACTAAAACTCAAAATATGTTTTGAGTATGAAGAAGAAATAGTAAAATTTTAACATATTGCCGGAGACTGAAGTATGAAGAATACTGACAGAGACATTAAATGAAGGCTGAACATTTTGTTTCAGTCTCACAATATGTTTCTCCCTCGAAGATGAAGGCAAAAGTGAGCAGAACCAGAGGTGTAAGAAACATGGAAGATTTAGATTAGGAGAAGCTGATGTGTAAATGTTTTTACATTTATTCTGCTTGCTGTCCCTTTGGTGAATATGCCCTATTTCTGAAAAGGCTTCTTTGGGTCACTCAGTGCACTAATGTGTTTAAAGGATAAAGAGACTTGCTGTGTTAACTCAAGAGGGTAATAAGAACTGCTACCCTTGGATCCAGTCCAAGAGCAGATTGCAAAATTGCAAAGGTGTAATCATGCTCTGAGAGAAGTGAAGGAAACCTGTCATGTTAGGAGGTCCATCAGGAGGATTAAATGGGATCTCCAGAAAAACTCATGAATGATTCACTTCTTGATTCATCAGGTTCAAATACACAAGGGAATATCCATTCGTTTGTGTTGGCCCATTTTCAACATATTTCCTTATATTTTTTCATTAAAATGGAAAATAAAATTGATTTCAAGTTCAAGAAAATAAGTTAGAGAAATTCCACAGCATACTGGGTACCTAACTTCCTTTCCTTCTTTCCCGAAGATGTATTTCACTGTTGAAGAGTTTGCCTTGTTATGCTATCATGTTATCAGTGATTTATGTGGCCCTGCTTGTACAGGGGAGTTGGACTAGGTGAACTCCAGAGGTCTCTTCCAACCTCAACCTTTCTGTGATTCTATGCTATGATGCACATCATTCTTCAGTGACTTGTTCTCCACCTTCCCTCTTCATGTGAGTCCTTATCTACTAACTAGAGGAAAGGCTGAAAACTATCAGTGGAATTGAGCCATTTTAACAAAATCCTCTAATTTACCTGTCCTAGGCTTCTATCTGCTTTTTCAAAAGGACACGTTTCTCCCTCTGTATCTTTATAATCTCTATATCTATACAGCAGCCTCAACGGATGTCTTAGATATGCTGGGAGATCACAAGTCAAAAGCTTAGTTACCCATCACAGGTATCACTTGCATTAACAAGTCTTTAATCTCACTTTTTATTTTCCCCACATCAGTCTGGATCTAAGTTACTATTCAAGATAAGCAAGTACTGTAAGAGAGACTGTCCCAGTTTGGGGTAGAGCAGAGCCAACTTTCTGTTTAATGAAAGAAGCTCTTGATTATACTTGTTACTGTGGCAATCATGGTCAACTGACTTGGTTGTTTACCCTTTGGAGGGTTAGCACCTGTGGGGAGGGGTGGACAGGTCAGGTGACCCAAAACTGACCAATAGGATATTCCACTCCATCTGCCATGCTCCCTATAATAGCTGTGGGATCAAAGGGGTCAGGTTGCTTCTTCTTTGATGACTTGGCTTATTCAGTGGTTCTTTTTTTGGTCAGTGACTGATGTCTGAGGGGGACCCTGTCTGTTTATCTACCCTTGATCTGTTAGATGTGGAATCCAGTTCCCATTTGTCACCAAGTCTGGTCTGGAGCTTTCCTAGTGCCCGCTGGTGAAGTCTCCTTGGGAGCTTGATACGGTTTTGTACATGTTTATATATATTGTATCTATTTAATTATTTCCTTTTTATCTTATTAATATTTCATTAAAGTAATTCAGTTTTTCCAAAACCCATAAACCTCTTTCTCTCTTTTCTTCCTCTCCTTGGAGTGAGAGGTGGAGGAGAGCCTCTGTTGTCTTGTCATTGGTCAGCCTGGCCCGAACAATGACGCAGATTGAAGGCAACTTGTCATCAAACAGTTGACAGAATCATCATCAACTTGAATATATCTGTTACTACTTTTCCTCTGGTCAAAACTTAAAAATCAATGACGAATGAATTATTTTTTTGATGACAGATACAAGAGTGGAAAGGTTGCCTTAAAACTCCTAAGTGGTCTTCCGTTTCACTCTGTAAGAACTGGCTTATATCCAGAAACCAGTAATTACCTATATTAATTTTTGCTCCCAAAAAAGTTAATTGCCTGTCTTTACAAATCTTACTCCAAATTGTAAGCACTCAAAGGTACTGAAAAATCATGTCATTTTTTTCTTTTCTTCTAGACCAAGAGGATAGGTAACATCTAACCAAAGTCTTCTGACCAATGAAAATTTCTCTAGCCTTTAAAAGATGAGTGCTTAGAGATATAGTGCTTAGAGCTATGGTTTAGCGATTATTTTTTTTTCCCCAGTGTTAGGTTAGTGGTTGGACTAGATCCTCTGAAAGGTCCCTTCCAACCTAGGCAATTCTATGATTCTGTATTGAGCAGAATTGAGTCAGACCAGGCTATCATTAAAAAATGAACACGCTGCTGAAATAAAGTCTCTTATGCTTTTTTTTTTTTTTTTTTTTTCCCAATTCTTCTGGGAGTATTCCTAGCTTTCAAGTTTCTTCTGCTTTTTAACCTGTCAAGAGCAATTTCTGAGATGTTTGCAAGCATAATCTGAAGTGTTATTGCTATTACGCTACAAAATTAGTCTTTCTACATTATCAGTGTAAAGCGAGTCTGAAATCAGTGACATCATGTATATTTGCTCAAATGTACAAATACTTAATATTTCCACCATTCAAATTAATAGGTCCATAATAATTGTAAACTAGTTCTGTAAAGTAGCACAGCTTTTTCAGATTAATCGTATTAAACTCTGCTTCAAAAGCCTTTCAGATAATATTAAAATAATATTCATTCATTCATTCATTCCTGCTCAGCTATTGAAAAAAATCTATTTTCTCAACAACCTCTGGTATCAGGCAGGCAGTATTGGATATATTAGTTCAGGCTGTAATCATACTTACTTCTTAAGCATAGTTATACTATTAAATGGACTGTTTCTGCTGCTTTCTTAGATAAAAGAAATTGCTAAACAGTACAAATGTGAGGATATGTAATAAGCTGTATAAAATACACATCATGTTATAGCTCCTGTGTTACATGGTGAAGGTAATTCTGTGGTTGGAGTTTAACTAATAAAAGTACATCAAAGATTCTGTTAATTCAGTAGAGAGAAGTACCTAACAGCTCTTATTTATGATAAATTAGTCTTCAACTCCCAATCACATCCCCATAAATCCTTAGTATTTAAAAGTTTACTTCCTTTTTCTGGTGTTGATCAACTCTAGTTCATTGTCACTCAGTCTTAAAAAAAAAAAAAAACAAAACAAACTAATTAAAAAGTAATTTGTTATTTCCTTCATTGTCATTTTCCTCAAAACATTAAAAGCTGTGTACATTTGCAAAAAGATTACTTAGGCAAGTAGTCAGGAGAAAAGAAGGAAATCTCATTAACAAATGTATTAAAAAATTAAAATAAATAAATACCACCCCCCAAACCCCATGAACCCAAAACCCAAATCTCAACAAAAAACCTCCAGACTTTTAAACAGCTACCATCAGGAGTGGAAGAAATTGCTTTTGCCTAAGGCTGAATTTACTGCTTAAGGCTTTTCTTCCTCCATCATTTCCTCTGGAAAGTGAAGATTATTTCACCATCAAAAGCTGCACATAGTGTGTAATTTTCCTTTTTTTGGCATTCTGGAATAGAAATTTTACTACCTTCCTAAAAATGTTTGTGATTTTACTTGGCTGCTTCTTTTTTCTTGAAGTTCTGAAAAGTTTCTCAGCGGCATGAGGCTTCTTTCCTGGATTTTTTGTGTATGTAAATATCAAAATAATAAAGTAAAGATGTGAGAGCTTTCATTATTTATCAACAAGTTTTGATAATTAGTATTTTCTGGAGGCGTTCTAGAGGAAAATTATGGTCAAAGTACAAGATTGAATTTTATTGTTCAGCAAATAAAGTATGATTCATCTTTCCTACATTTGAAATATTCCCTTTTTGAAATTATACATCAAATGAGCTGTTTGAATTTATAAATCTCAAGTGATCCGATACCTAAACTAACTGGAATTATTGGAGTTTATGGCATTAAGTCATACTGGGGAAGAATTAAGGACTAGACACTAAAACAGGCTAGAGGCAGAGGTATACTGCATGCCAGGATAGTTTTATGCATAGACCAGCCCACTAACTCTGGAAGTGATAATATTATTATTTCCTTACTATGGTGTTGCATTCACACAGATGATGGTTTTGGGGTGTGACCTAGATTAAGTCCTTAGATTAGTTGCCATTGCAGAGCTATTTTAGGCTGTAGTGTGAAGTAACTAGAGGTTCTGAGTATGATTCCTTATTTGATAGGACACAGAAGTAACATAAGAACGAATAAATATATTTCACAGGTGGTTACAACTCAATCTTTAGTAAGAGATACCGAGTTAAACAACAATTTAGAATGTACTCATAAAATAATATAGTTTTTATTGTTTCTTGGTGTTTCATTACCAATGCAGCTCATCTGCTCCAGTAAAACTTCCTGAAAAGTTTGCAAAGATAAAGGTCTACAAGGCCTGCAGATCTGGCCAAATTTGGCCTGATTTGTCCCAGAGTGGGATTCATCCTACCATCTTAGAATTCCACACATGGATGTTATTACCTAAGACTGATGGCCCAGGATCTCTTCTTGGTTAAAGGAAAGAAGCGGGGATCTCCAGGAAGGTTTCAACTTTTATCCTAAAATAGACATGCAAAATTAACCAGATGTATTGCAATGTGGAGCTGCCTCTTTCTCACTCTACCACCCTCTGGTCCTAAATTAAATTCTTGTCTACACAGATTCAGCCTGGAAGCATGTTCTGGCACTTCCAGGGTGAATTTTATCTGATCTGTCTTAGATGTCTTCTTCAGAGTGAGATGAACCATGCCCTACAAGTACCTACTTCACTCCATTGACTATAAACAAGATCTAAATGACTCCTTATGTAGGCAGCGATGTTTTGCCAGATGATTCCCATACACTCACTGTCTAATATAGAGCTCATAGCTGGAGGCAGAGTTAGATCATTTCAGAATAATGAATATCCCCAATAGTTTATATACCTCCTTAAGGGTTATATATAACTAAGCATTTTGTGGAAGCTGTTCTGATATATTTTAGCAGCCAAACTGGCACTAAGATCAAGGGAGACCAGAGATGCACTAAACCACATTTCATATTTCTACCTCTGGCCAGTCCTGAGAACAGGTTACATTCATTGAATCCACACTTCATGAAATATGTATCTGAACTCAGGAAAAGCTTTATTTTTGTCCCACATTTTGTCACAGGATAAATTCAGTCTTGTGTGCCAGACCTAAATTTGCTGGCATTCCAATCTGTAGAGCACTAGAATGATTTTGTGCAAGTTTGAGCCAAGTTAGATATGAAAGCCTGAATAGGATAGATGTAATATGCAAGTTTGCGATTCTTTGTGAGGTGAAGGGAAATTTTAGAGGAAATTAGTCCGTCTTTTCACAGAATTGCTTATGAAGACTATCAAAGAACAATCTAGCCATTTGCTACTTATTTTCATAGTTTGGTGACACTAAGCTGTTAAGGAAGCTTGAGATGCTAATGTAATAGCTTTTTTTTTTCCTCTTTAGTCTGTTTTTTCTGTTTAACTTTTCATCCCACATTAACTTAACCCATAGATCTTAAAGCAGCATAAAAGAGCAATATCTTCTTCATATTAGGCAGATATAAAACAGAAGGCATCAAAATCCTAAGGATAACCAACAGGCCACTGGAAAATTCAGAATTACAGAACCTGTTTTTTTAAGCTCTAGGCCAGACTTCTTTACATGAAACAGCACCCCTTACATTGGAACTAATATAAAGTGTGTGCACGTGCATTCAAGCATGTCTAAATCATCAGGATGTTGACATGACAGCATTTAATTTTCCAGACTAAATTATATTCCCTTTCCATTGCATGGTGCCTTGAAAGCTGGCGGAGAATATCTTCTCAGGCAATGAATTTGCTCCCGGTGATGTGGAGACTGAATATATTTGTGAGAAGTTGTATCAAGTCACAAGGGCAGGCAGATCCTAGTGCTGCTAGTTGGCTTGAGTTATTGCTGAATTGTTCTAATCATTGGTCATTACATTGCATGGCAGAATTCAGTGCTGTAAGCTACATCCTGATTATTTTTTCCTTGATATTACATGTGTAGGCACAGATAAAAAATAATATAATGTTGTGATTTGACACCTCATTTCAGTTTACAGTGTTCAAAAGCAAATACAGAATGAAAATCCAGCTAAAATTAAGTGCTTAGAAAGGAGTAGTTAATGAAGAAATAAATAGGGGGTCAGCTGAGGGCATGCTTTTTTACAAACAGGTAGAAAAGTGATTGCTCTCTGAAGAATTACATGATTTGAGTACAAAATATAAGATATGAATCTTGTGGTATGGTGGTAATAAACACAGAAGATTACCCAGTAAAGGAACAGAACTTAAGTAGACACTCTCTATTTACTGGGCCCCAAAGCTTTGGACTTAACAGCTCAAGAGCTTTGTGTTTCACTTTTAGAAACTGCTGAACTAGTTAAATGCAAGTGTGGAAAAACATATTAAAGAATATTTAAAAAATGAGAGCTTGTATATGCCAAGCATTACTCCATGGAGACTTGGAAAGGCCAAGAAATAGGCTCTGCAGAGAGGCCACCTTGCGCTGTGGATATTATGCTCTGCCCCCAGGCTCTGCACACAATCCAGGCACTCTCAGTGACAGCTCCACTGATTCTGGTTTGAGTAATGTGAACTGGTTTTGGCTGGGGCTGTAGTACTTCATTGCTTCCATCATTTTTTCTTGGTTGAGATCTAGTAAAGCAGGGAGATGTTAGCTGTATTTCACTTGTCTGTATGCCCTGGAGGAGTTCAAGGGAGATGAAGAGAGGATCCCCCTCTTGTCATATGTCTTCCATGTTACAAGACTGTCATTAAAAAGCCATTTTGCTTAAGGTAACTTAAGATACAGCTACCCTTTCTTAAATTAGACTTAAATTCAGGCTTGTGCTAAAGGTTTGATTTGAGATTTTTTAGAGCCAAGTGGCTTAAATATCTTTAACTGTGCAGTCTGTACGATCAGGGTTTGACAGGGAACATGTTTGGCATTTCCAAAGCAGAGTTAACATATGAACCAACATACGGAAAGTGGAGTTTGAATGTGAGCTGTAAACTAACATACAAATTAACATGATAATGTAAATATATTCTTAGGTCTTCTTTATCACTTTTAGGTTTGTACATAATGTTACAGAATGACAATGTCAACATCATAGATTCGTTATATGGAAGCTTTAGCTATGCTTTTCATCAAAGTTAAAATGTGTTTATTCCATAGAATCTAAAATATATACAAATATATATTTTATGTCTTTGTATCACAGAAACAATCTCTTTTGTCTAAACCACAGACAGCTTCTATCTGTATCAGCTTTAGGCAATCCTAAAATAGATAAACTAACATGTAGCCTCTCTTGTTCTCCCTCAACAATGTAGTAGCCCATTTATCGGATTTTCCACTTTCTTTAACGTTGCCTCCTATGCACTGTGCTCTGCAAACTCATCCACGATATGCTGACCTTTTTTCTCTGAAGTTACCACTTTTGCTGTCAAGCTTACTATCTCCAATTGCTTCCCTTACTTGGTTATACCGCACACAAGTACCCATGTAAAGGGTATGTAATGATATCAGTGTTTTTCTTGCCAGATTTTCCACTCTTTCCTTACTTCTTCCTATCCTTCTTGATTTATGTCAGTCCTCTGCACTACTAAACATTGTGTCATTTATAGTATTGCTAACCTCAGACACTCAAAAGGAATGTGTCAGCCTCTGAATAATAATGAGCTTGGTTTTAAAAAATCTGTGATTTTACATGGTACTTTACAGTTAACATTTTAACTATGAGGACTAATGTTGGTTTTAGTTGTTTGTTTGTTTTTTTTTAATATGAAAGCTGATATTCTTATATATCAATATTAGTCTAGGAGCTGAATGTTAGAGAAAATGTCAGATATCCCAAAATCTGTGATTAATACAGCTGTGACTGAAGTACAGTATTTATTTGTGTCAGGTAGACAGCTGTTTGAACACTGAAGTTTCACTGTAACCTTACTGTACCCTTATTTATCTTCCAGGATCCCAGAGCTCAAAGCTCTCCTTTTAACTGAATTCTTTGTCTGCTGATTAAGAGATGATAGATCCACAAAAGCTGAACCTCTGGTGAAGTTCTCCACCCTTTGAGGGAAGGCCAAGACTATCACCCTTTTAAAGTTATTTTGTATTTTGGCAACTAATTATCAAAGGAAGTGTTCACAGCAGCTTACCAGTCTTCTAACTTGCCTTGCCTTCCCTTCCCGCAGCTGAAACAAGAACTTGAAACTGGATGTACAGAGAGTGATAAAGAGGATTTCTTGCTAAGGCAGCATATTTTGCTGCATGAAAATCCTGTGATACAGACCTCTGAGGGAAGACTGAGAGGTGGACCTGTGCTTTAGACGTGATTTAAAGATACTGTTCCATCTAGAGAGAATGAGAGTAAAAAGAAAACATATAGCTCACATGCCTAATTCCTAAGGAACATAATAGTAGCAGGTGTGTTCCATTAATGTGCGGTATCACTATTGTATACAAAGGATTTAGTACTGGAAATCTAGTGCTCTGGTGCTACCAAGAAGTTCAAATCTGCTTTCATGGTTTTCTTTTTTAATGCACGTAGTGGGAGGGGGGGGATCTAACACAATGTGTTCCTGCAGGTGTCTAACTAAAAAGGGTAGCTTCATACATGTGGCTGTAAGTAAATATGTTTTATTAACTCCCCACACACATCCAAATGATAACCATAAATGGTTAAAATTTAAATTTGGATTTTTCTTTCAAGTTTGTCAAACTAATCCCAAGACTTTCAAATACTTATACTTATGGCTAATATATGTAATAATTCTTTCATTAATTTTAGTGTCAGTATACTATGCATAACATTAAATAGCTGCATGATTATGTTATTAATAGGTTATTATTTTGTTAGGTGCAAATGAATGTTTATGAGAGGTCAAATCTAAATGGGCAGATTTCAATTCTTAGTCAGAAAAACTTTAAGGAAAATCAATATATCAGGTTTAATGTGATTTAAATGTTCCAAGTTTTGCAAAATACATTTACAACCTTTTATTTGCTATATTAGTGGGAGACATCTTTGTGGTACAGAGCAATAGACTAAATTATTCAAAAATAAAGATCAAAATGTACAGTTGGTGAAAGTCCTTAAATTCACTGCAAGCTGTGCAAAGAAAACATCTGTTTGAGCACTCTAGATGCAACTCTGGCATGAGAACTTACGCATTATCCTCCATGATGAGCAGTGAAGAGATTCACAGTAGTAGCAAGAACATCTTTATGTAATTTTCAGAGAAGAATGGCTAGCTGATGTTTTAAATGATGATATGACAAAATGATTAGACTGGGTGAAGGGAGGTTACTTCCAGTATCTGGCAGTGGAACACAATTTCAATTCAACAGCAGCAGTGCTCTTGTGAGATTTGGCCAAAGGGGAGTACTTCAAAAAGATAAAGATCAAAGGTTGGTGGGATAGGTTGTGGGAATCACGTAGATCGAATTCCAAATCTGGATGAGCAGTATCCATTGCTCTCAGCTTTTTGGCCTCCTTTCATTCCATCCAAAATAGAGCTGCAAAAATTTTCTGTCTTGCTCTTTCCTTATTTCCCTATGTGTTAAGATCAAGCTTCTCTTCCTCATTATCAAAACACTTCACAGGTCCACTCCTGGTTGCACTGCTGCCCTCCTCACCTCTTCCTGCTCTCTGCAGTCTGCCAGCTCTCCTTTTCTGACTGCTCTCTTTGTCTTCTGAATCCACTGAACATTTTACACCTTTTTTACTATGCCACCCTGTAGCTCTGGAACAGCCTTCTGATTATTCCAGGCCAAATTCAGTTCCTCCACTGCCCTCAAACCCTTCTTTAAAAATATCTCACGTTGATGTTTTGCTATATCAGGGAACAGACTTTCTTCCTTTGCTTTGATATATAAAGGGATAAATTCCCTGTGTAATTTCTGTCAGCTCACATCCACATACGAAAGAAGAGGAGATAATGAGCAAGATTTCATGAATGAAAGTATAAGGGGTCTCAGTACTTAGCAAACCACCGCAGCTCAGGAATGTAGCAAACTACATGATTTTAAACATGGAGTTAAAGCAAGCTGAAAGGGTGTAGGAACACTCTCAGTTTGTTTCAGTCTTGATTTTAATTAATTTCAACTGTAGTTTCCTTTGAAGCCAGCGAAAACCACTCTGATCCATATGAAGGTGACATATAGCAGCTTGCACAAATTAATTAATTACTCTTCTATAGCACTTTTCATCAGCACATGTGAGAGCACTTCACAGGAAAGATGTCTGGATTGTTTCCACTTGGAAGAAGGAGAGAGTGAAGTACAGAGACTTGAGATCCATTTCCAAGGGCATAACAGTCAGTAGCAGAGAGGTAGAAATAAATCCAGGTCATCTGAATTCCGGCTTTGAGGTCTATCCACTACAGCATGTGGCCAACTGCCTGTTGTATTCTGCTTTTAGCAAAGCCTTATAACTCTGCCACGTAACGAGGGAACAAAATTCAGTGGTCAGACCACAAGGTCACTTTTCTTCTCAGGTTATGTTTATGAACTGGTCCATATGGTTCAGAATAGGCTTCTAAAGTAAAGCACATAAAAGCCTTTATCTTATTCTTATTTTCAACTAACTGAGTTCACATTTTTGTTACATATGGGCAAGTAAATCCCCTTAATTGGGTTCTTTCCACTAAGAATGAAAAAGAAGTCAGAAACATTTCCTCATGGAAATGTTAAAAATCAAATGTCCTTCTCTCCAAGGATAAAGAAACATTATGCCCACTTAGTGGCTCATGCCCGTTGCTTTCTGGTTTGTCTGGCTGGGTTCAGTAGGAAACTAGTTTTGATTTAAGCACTTTTGGAGTCATAAGGAAAAAAATCTCTTTGGAAAATGAGAAAGCCAGGTAATGCTTAACTTGTGCATTCACTTATATTCATTTATGAATTCCAGTAACATGGGCATAAGACTGAAATAAAAGCACCCATTTTAGACAGCTATAAATAAGATAGAAATGCAGTCCTGCTGACAGAAAGAGCTCATGGGGCTCTGTATTTTTGGTTTGCCACTGAAAAGAAGCTCTTGCCTTTCACATGTGCTTTACAATGAAACTGTTCAGGCTAGACAGTGCTATAAGGTCAATATATATATCTGGAAAAGAAAACTTGTGGAAGACATATGAACAATTTCCTTTGTTTAATACAGAGGGTTGTGTTGGGATCTCCTAAGAGAGTGTATTGGTGGTTTGATTCAGAAAGTGAATAAAAACATGACCTTTTGAGAACCAAAGGTTAATCTAACACAACAGCATCCAGAGGAGATGTTATAACTACTCAGAAGCCCCACAGAATAGCCTCAGGCATTAACTCCCAAACAGTGAAAAGAGTGACCCAAGTAGGATACAAACTTTTTATCTTTGATAAGAAATATATTCCTAGCTGGAATGTGGGTTTTAAGTCAAGCCTGCATATGCTGTCAGCAAGCTGAATATAGGTTCTATGCTTTGGTCCCCCAGGTTCTCAGGCACTCTGGGGGCATAAACTAGCCATTCAGCCAGTTTCAGGGTTTTTTATTAAATTACAAAGGAGCATGAATAATTTAGTCTGCCTTGTGTTTTCTATTTTGATATCAAAGGCATACTTCTTAACGTTTTGCTGGTAAATGTTAGTTTGTGGAATATGCAATTCATACTGTAATTCACACAGAGTAGTGTGCAAAGTCCCTGTAAAAATTGAACAAATCAGAGTATAGGTATAACAGGTAAATCCGGTGGAGTATATCTTTAACTAACGTTTAATTAATATTTAACAATAAAAAAGACTGTGATTCTGAAACCTAGTAACAGCAGTTTTGACAGTGTGCTAGGTCTATAAAGATGATTAAGGGACTAGAACATCTCTTTTATGAGGATAGGCTGGGGGACCTGGGTCTTTTTATTTTGGAGAAGACAAGACTGAGGTGGGACCTTATTAAGACTTATAAATACTTAAAGGGTGGGTGTCAAGAGGAAAGGGCCAGTCTTTTTTCAGTGGTGCCCAGTGGCAGGACAAGAGGTAGCAGGCCCAAACTTGAGCATAGGAAGTTCTGTGTAAACAGGAGGATGAATTTCTTTACTTTGAGGGTGGCAGAGGGAAAGAGGCTGCCCAGAAAGGTGGTGGAACCTCTGCCTCTGGAGACATTCCAAATCCACCTGTACAAGTTCCTGTGCAACCTACTCTAGGAGGACCTGCTTTGGCATGAAGGTTGGACTAGATGATCTCCAGAGGTCCCGCCCAACCCTTTATCATTCTGTGATGATACCAGCTAGCAATCTCATCTTCCTAACAATCAAGCAGAGATTGTGAATGAGGATAGTGTATAGTTTCCTCAGAAACTTCTAAAAATGGTGATGGTATTTATTTATATATGATTTTTTTAGGGTGATCACAGGTCTTCTACAGAGTCAAATACCGTGTACTATAGAATTCTAAAATATTGATGATTATTGCAGGATCTGATTTATCCAGACAGAACAAAAATTGTGTATCATATTTGCCTACACAGGTGATTTTAAAATGACTATGATACGATTTTATGTCCTGGAATTTTCTGGATAAAAGCTCATAAAACTAAAGATTTCATGTGCATTTGAGATTTTTTAAAAAATTAAAACCTACATTAAGTTAACCTAGAAATTTTTTGTGTGTAGCACACACACAAAAAAGCATGGATCATATAGCTGTCCAGCAACCCTTTACAGGCTATTTCATTACTAAGACAGCCAGTAGTTTCCAGTCAATATTTTTTCTCACAGTGGTGCATTTCATAACCAGGCTTCTTCTAACCCTGCATGAATTACTTGCAAAAGAAAGAGTGCCACCTGCACTTCTGCCTTGTCTTGCCCTTCTTCAGCTCGTGACTGGGTACTTTAAAAAGTGCCACTATAGGCTGTGATGTAAAAGAAGTGCATTGACAAGATTATAAAATATTAAGTAGAGGAACAGATGTTTGCTCTCTGGAAAAGCTTAATCATTTGGAATTGGGTAAACCAATTATTGTATTTTTCAGTTTTGGCTTGACTGCAGTTCTTCATGAAATTCTGTGATTAGTCTTTCTATGTTATACTTCCCATCAGTAAAAAATTTACTCCTTGACAGATGTTGACAGGCAGTATCAAAACATGAATATAGCCTGAGAGTGTCTCCTGCCCTTCCTAGCAAATCTGTTAGACACGTGTTTCCCAACTCCTTTTTCCTTTTCCCTTTCCCTTTCCCTTTCCCCTTTCCCTTTCCCCTTTCCCTTTCCCTTTCCCTTTCCCTTCCCTTTTTTCTCCTGTTTAGATCAGTTTCTCTCAGAACTGCTTAAGGCAGTACTGATGAATGTAAATGCAAAAATGTTATTAAGTGCATGCAATATGTAGTTTGAATTTCAGAATGCTTCCTAGTAAATACTTATTTTTGAATGTCCAAGAATAGTTGCAAATTATTTCCAGTAGTTTTCTCAGCCTGCAACATCATACTGCTTTAATGTTTAGCAATATTAATATATAATATAACTATATATGATATACTAACAATGTTATTATAAGATTATAAAACAATGTTAGCATATGACTTTTAAAAGCAACCAAATGACTTATGATTAACCAACTTGAATGAATGCTAAAGCTGAGCAACAAAAATTCTTGAGGGAAAAAAAAAAAGTACTTAAATTTCTAGTTTAACTTACCTAAGAATGTATTTGAACCAGCATATAGCAAGGGAATTTGCAATAGGATTTGGAAATACAAAAAAAAACCAGGCTAGACAAAATGGTCTTTTTGTGTGTCCCATAGTTCTTCTTCCTCAGTTGTGTCATGTTGGGCATTAGGAAGTAAGGCCATCTAAACAACTTGTACTTATTCAGAATGCATTTACTTCACAGAAATATTCCTGAAGAACATGAAAAAATTATGTGTTTTGAGTTTGGAAGTGAAAAATGTCACCTAGTATGCAAAATGGCTCTGTGTTTATTATTGACAAATTGAGGTACATGAGGCACAGCTTTCCCGTCCCTTTGGAAATAGATCATTTACTGTGGGGTTTTGCTTATAAAATGCACTCTGTTTCTCTCTCCACCTACTTCCTGGAGAGGCACAAATCATTTTGAAGCACAGTTTTCATGTCTAAACAATGTTTAGGGTCATCGGCCTCCTCATTATATTTAGCTGTCTCATAGACAGGAAGGGGGCAAATGTACCTGACTGCTTCTTTTTTAATCAATTATCCCAAGTGAGTTAGTGACTGTGGAAGAAAACTAGGCAGAGAGGAGACTGAAGACCTCTATTCATAAGTTAAAAAACAGCTCCAGGACCAATGCTGTTGAGTGGTATATCTGGTCTTCCAACTACACAGATGACAGGAATAAAAAGAAATAGTAATAAATTCATCTATACCTTTACCATATTACTGAAAAGCTGAACTCTTTTCCTGAGTTTCATTGTAAAGGTTGTAGGTCTCTACCAGACTGCCTTTCTGTATGAAGCCCATAGCACATCTTTAAAATATTTATCACACTGTGAGATTCAGTTTAAGTTGGTCAATGTATTCCAGTTATTTAAAGGGCACCTAAGCAGACAGAAAAGAAATATCTTTTCTATTTCCTTAGAAATCAGGCTAAAAACAGGAACTGAAGTTGAGTTTCTCTGTTGTTTCAAATAAGTGACTTGACTTGTCTGTCAAAAATGCTTGAGTACGTAGCAACCTTCACTATTTCAGAAATGTGATGCTTAGGGGAAAAGAGTAAGAGATATTTTTGAAGCTGTTGCACATCTAATTTAAAAGAAAGTCCCTGTTTACCACCCACAGATAAAGAACTAAGCCTATCAGTACTGTCAAGCTAATTGCGTGGGATTTAATGTACCGTTAATGCTTTTAATTATATAGATAATCCTATCTACCACATCTATTTCGTTTTCTTCTTCTGGGACTTCTGAGATAATGTTTATTTCATCTTTCAATAGGCTGTGTAGATATGAAACAAGTGTTTATGCTTTTTCTGCAGTTGTATCAATAAATCATTTACATTAGCAATACAAAAAAAAATCAAAGCCCCCAAAACCTCAGCAAAGAGCTCTATGGTTTGGTAAATCAAACAGCAAAGTGAGATTCAAGAACCAAAGACATGTTAGGATAAAATCACTTGCTGTGTTAGCTTAAGTAATCTCCTGCCATTTGTTCCTCTCTAAAATGGGGATAATGACATAGGATTTCAATGTCAAGTGCATTGGTATTTACAGATAAAATGCAATAGGAAAAAGCAATGCATTACTATGAACTTATTCATTGAAATAAATACGGTTTAACGTTCATAGAAAGTCATAGAAGGTATTATGAATAGAAATCTGTCCCTTCTGCCAACACTATCACTCTAGGCATATCCAGACTCAGCTGGCAGGCTGAAAAAATAAAGTATCAAATGCATGAAAGGTGTTGCATTGCAGAGTTTTGTGAAGATTAAAAAGTTTTGGTCCTTCTAGCAAGTAGGAGAGGGGTTTAATAATCCGATATTATTACTCTATAAACAAGCATTCCATTGAAACTGTAAAGAATAACACAGGTAGCCTGACTGGACTAAGCTTTGATTATTCATACTGATAAATTGGAATAAATCTGAACTCTGTCTGAATGTTAGATGGAAGGCTAATCCTTTTGCTGTGTGGTTTGGAAACATTATTATTATTATTACAGTCTCAGATGTTGGTCTCAAGTGATCATTATGGTTGTGCAATATAGACTATCCCCTGTGGCTCATTAATTAGCTAGAGGTTAGAGAGATAAGCGAACTGTTATTAAAACAAAAGACTTGAGAATTGCCCAAGTAATTGCAAAAAGAGAAATCTGGAAGGAATAAGAAAGGCCTTCTGAAAGAATTGGTAATGGGATCTAACAACTTGAGAACCATTAGAAAGAAATGTGTTCTCTGCTAGGAAAACAAGTGGGAATAATTTTCCACAATTTGGCAAACAGTCATTAATTATACTGAAGAGACAGGAAATATAGAATAGACTTTCAACTTCATGTGGCTTATACTATGGTAACCTAAGGATGAATTGTTTAAATAACTTTAAGTTGTGGAACTTAATGAAACAGGAAAAAAAATGGTTTCTGCCTAGGTTAAACTTGACAGCACAGAATGCTGGGGCCTCTGCTGACTTATCAATCAGTCTGATTTCCAGAAGAATATAAAAAGATTCTTTGAAGTGTTAATTTATTGACAGGTAACTGTTAGGGGATTTTGTATCTATATCATTAGACACTCTACACTCACTAATCTTTTAATGATATGCAAATATAAAAGCAATCGTTGTGCCTCTGAGCTGTTCTTCAGTGCCTGCTATTGCTGTTCAACAATGAACTGTGAATAGATATTTTTCAGTGGAGTATCAAATACCAGAGATTTTGCTTATAGGCCAAAACTTATTTTAGCTTGATTCTATGTTAGAAATATAACCAAACTTCCACTCCAGGATGAAGCTTTCCTCACATTTATCTTCCAAGTTTTCAGTTGGAAGAAAAAGGACATAATTCCACTAAAAAAGAATATTACTGAATTATAGGAACGGGAATCTTTGCAACTGCCTTGGAAAATATAATTTTGTTTTAATGACACTCTAATATGTTTCCAAAGATGAAGAGAGAAGAAAGCCTGTTACATAAGGGAGCTTGAAGTGCAGGATAAATGCATGCTTTTTTAGTGAGTTATTCCAAAAAGGTCTTCTTGCAAGCTTGCAAACTAAGGTATTTACTAAACTTATCTATGAAGGTAAACGTTATCCTAAATACTTGTAGCATTAAGACTTCTCATAAGAACTGCAAAAAGCCTTCCAAACACTCTAGAAAAACAAACCATAGAGCAGAAGACAATTTGAGATAGGAATTCTTAAAATGCACTCACAAAACATTCCGTGCATTTCGAGGATTATATGTGGAATTTATCTAGTACACATGCAAAATTTCTACAGCCGAGTCACAAAAAAATATGCCTTTCCCACTCAAAAGGACATGGAGAACACAGGTAGCTGAAGTTTCCTGTACTTCATGGGACCTTCTTCCCATGTTTTTCCCACAGATCACTGAGATAACTCTAGCCAAAATGCCATCAATGTGTAACATAAGTGTAGCATAACTGTAACATGTGATTTATCTACATCCAGGGAAGAAAATTCTTCCTATTTCACTGATTTCTAGAAGATTTTTTAATTTTATTGATTTCTAGATTTCCAGAACAATTGTCCTCACTCTTGGCATTGGAGTTGTGCCTTTCTAGTCACCCAACAAATGATTAGGACAATAAAAAATAATTACAGATTTTATTTGCTTTTAATATTCTTGTGAGTGTTTTAGACATGCAATAAAATCAAGAACATGCTGTTCTTAAAGGAAGATGTACCTGCTTAGATCACTAGTCTGCTAAAATAGGATGTTTAAGCATGTGTTTTGAGACAATCCACCTGCAAGTACATCAAGTATCAGGAATCTGGGAGTAAATTTTTGACATATTCTTTTTATTTGATAAAAACAAAAGTGAATTTTCAAAGATTTTACAATCTGATTTTTCATTCTGTGAATATATGAAAAAATGTGACAGAAAAATACTGTTTGGCTTGATTAGCTTCCAGTCTGTAAGATTTTGATAAATTTCTAGCATTGAATGTCAGCAATGTGCAATGGCAATTAGTACAACTATGTGAAAGATGGAGAAAAACAATGAAATAACAGAAAGTTTATTTTGAGAGGACAACTAATAAAAGAACCAGCTAGACCTGATTCTATAAAGAATGGACACAGTGTTCTGATTTTCTGAACACAGGAAGATTTGAATGGACAGAGTAATTCCTGATTTTGTGTTTCTGTGCCTCTTTTCAGAGGCTGACTGACTCTCTTTATTTAGGAAATTGTACCTTAACGATGGGTTTCTGTCAGGCTTGTGATCCCATTTTAGGTCTTGGAAGTCAAGAACCTTGGAACAAATGAAATATTCATGCTAATATTTGGTATAATGGTGTAACTATTGGTCACCTCCTTGACTGTCACAGTCTGACCTGTGGCCATTTTATACTGTATTTGAAGATTTTAATTGAAGATTTTAATTTGAATTGAAGTTGAGGTAAGAGACTATTTGGTGCAGAATAAATTGCATTTCAGGGAAAAAAATAACTTCTTGTATAATACAGGTTTCAGTAAGCGTGAATTTACAATTAAACAATAAATTAGATTTGAAATATTTATGGAAGGAGACATCTAATTCATGTAGCTAAAATTACCAATAAAATGAATTGTCACTGAAGTCTTTTTAAATAATTGAACTATATTAACCATTACTCTAAACTATGTTAATCCTTACTTGTATAAACCAAATGATGTGACTTGTAGCATCGTGCAAGAGAATTGCTGCTGTCTTTATATAGAAAAGAGCAAGCCAAATGTAACCATGTAATTATTAGTTATGCAAATATGTACAAACTTGATCCAAAGAGCAAAAATTTCCAATGTTTGCCCAACAAATAAACATCTAGCCTCCAAACTAGCTGAAGCCAGTTGAGAAAACATCCCCTTTTAACACTTTATTATTTTCTCCAGAATTCCTTGTAAAGTTTTGTTCATTACTTTCACAAAACACTTTGCTGAACCAACGGTTACCACAAAACTGAGGTGTGTATACACTTTAAGGCGATTTACTGCCGGTGGCACTGAACAACACTGTTTTTCCAGTGGCAGAAGGATGTAGAGAAGACTGCAGCATCGGTGTCCGCAGAAGACCAGAGGCCTTCAATTAGCAGAAACATACACATCCTCTGCAGTTTGAAAGCTGTGACAAATTATATAAACTCAGCATTGGGGACTTGCCATTGCAGACTTGGCATTAGATGTACGCTGTCAAGTCTGAAAGGCACAGGCATATGGTAAGCACTCAAATATCTGCTGCTTAAGGGTATGGGAAGAAACTATATAGAATTGGTAGCACACGTTTCTTCAGGATGTATGTGTATTTAGGTCCTATGAAAGGACCCACAGCTTTAATGACAACTACTAACATGTAAGATATGCAAGTTTCCATGAACTCTGTCTCACCGATAGAGCTTTCTGTGTAATTCAGCCGTTTCCTGAACATCTCAAGATAAACTTGTCCGTTCTGTATAACTAGACAGGACAGCTACAGAAAAGGTCATAAAGCTGATTTAATTCTCTAACCATTTAAAATTACAACAATAAGAGCAAAGGCTCTTATTTGGCAAAAATGCATGCATTGGCTTGCTTTTCCTTTTGGTTATTGTGAGCCAAATCCTGTCCTGTCCAGCACATGCATGTTTTTTCCTTGACTGAATATAACACTTATGAAGTATTTTATAATATTGAAGAAAGAGACAGAAAGGAACCCAGTTCCCAGAGTTTCCTGATAAAACTGTCCATAATTCATAGAATCATAGAATGGTTAGAGCTGGAAGGGACCCTAAAGATCATCGAGTTCCAATCCGCCTGTCATGGGCAGGGACACATCCCACTAGACCAGATTGCTCAAAGCCCCATCCAGCCTGGCCTTCCAGGGCCACTTCCAGGGGTGGCGCATCCACAACTTCTCTGGGCAACCTGTTCCAGTACCTCACAGGAAAGAATTTCTTCCTAATATCTAATTTAAATCTCCTCTCTTCTGATTTAAAACTGTTACCCCTTGTCCTATCACTAGACTTCCTGACATATCACTAGGCTTCCTGACACTCAAGTAATGAAATGCATACTGCAATATATAGTGTGTGCTGGACAGCAGGTGTTTTCCTATTTCTTTACTTAATGTGTTTCCCTTTGTCTCATGAGAACCCACACATCTTGCACACCTTGTACCTGAAGATGGTCCTGTTCCTCTGTGCAACAGAACTTCCTATCTAAATTCAGAAACTCTAACAAGAAAGTAAAACAAAATCAAACCCAGGATTTGGTATGTAGATTTTTTTTTTCTCTAAGTACATACCAGCATTGAATCCTACACTTCAGAGATTCCTAAGGAATTAACATTTCTCCATGGAACTACTTGGCCATTGTAAGAAATAAAAAGTATTCCAGAGAGAAAGAAACTTCGTGACCAAGATGAAAAGTTTTATGCTGTATTTCCTCTGACTCTAGGAGAAAAATTTTTAAATAGGCATGAGAACCTATAGCATTTTTACTACTCTTCATTCCTTATCCTTTGGGAACTTTTCTTACATGTTAGTATGATGTAATAGTATTGGAAATTTCGGTCTTTGCAGAACCTGTGCTTAAAATACAGCTATGACAAAAGGAAGATGGAACACTATAAAAGTTTTCATTTGGCAGAAATAAGATTATATTTTAATGTATCCATTTAATGCCTAAAGAATGGAATCTTCACCTTTAAAATCGTGAGTGGTAAGAAGAGGGTGGATACTGATGGTTGTTTACATTCTCTTCCACTAAGAAAACTAGGGAACATCAAACAAACTGAAAGCAAAAGGTAACAAATCAATAAATAGGGGTGTTGTCTCTTAAAATTATGAAGGACCTAAGCTATGGAAATCCCTTGCACCATCTTGTTGATGGAAAATTCTGCATGACTGCAGAGCAAGGCTGAGGAAGATCATGGAAGAGAAAGCCGTCAAAGTCATCATTTTCATCTTAGGAAGACTAAGAATCAAGCTGCTGAAAGTATAATGGGGTTGTATGGTTTTGTTTTTACTCTCTTCTTATGTTCTGTTTAGACATTCACATATAGATTCTATTGAAAACAATGTTTTGGGCTAAAGTGACTTTTAATCAGACGTAATACATATGTTTTATACTTTAACTTCAGTGACTAGAAAATGCTTTGGTAAAGCTTCTTTGAAATGCTGCATTTAAATAATATTAATAAAATCTTTTAGCAAATACTTTCCAATAAAATTTAGATGTAGGACTTGCCTTCAATCTGTGAAAGCTAAAAAAATCTTATAATAAGTCATAATGTAAAACTAGAAAACTGATTTTCCCACTGTGATAAATTTGCAAAAGCTATAATTTAACTTGGAACCATAATAAGACCTTCAAAATATAATAAAACATGTAACGGAGAAATTGTTTCAGGAGAAAAGACTGTTATTTCATAGATGTTTGTCAGGTTTGGTATCTCATGCCTTTTGTGCTTTATCCTCCCATGTTAGTCTTCTTTGAAGTTTTGTGTGAAACAACCAAGTGCAGAGGTCAGAGTAATGAATTTTCATTTCAGTCACACCTTTGGCTTTCAATAATCCTCATTTCAATTTGTTCACA
The DNA here is from genome assembly GCA_013400375.1 of Thinocorus orbignyianus. Classification (NCBI taxonomy): domain Eukaryota; kingdom Metazoa; phylum Chordata; class Aves; order Ciconiiformes; family Thinocoridae; genus Thinocorus; species Thinocorus orbignyianus. The sequence continues at coordinate 1,658,865 of VXBW01004281.1, forward strand.
ATTCATTGTCAAGATCTTGTTGAGATTCCTTGCAAAGCAAGACCAGCTTTATTGCTGCAGTGTGAACAGCTACAAAGTCTAAAAATCGCGATAACAAAACCTGACAAGCAATTAAAAAATAGTTATAGACCCTGACTAAGGGATTCACAGTAATTTGCATTGTTTCTCACAGCAGCTTTTCAATTCCCTCAGGAGATGTTACCAATTTTAGCTTTTTACTTAATTTTTTTTTTCAATAATCATGGAAATAAGTTAGCAGAATGAAACCTCTAACTGCAATCATGTCTTTTCATTATACCACACAACTGCATTTCTTCCTTTTTCCACTCCTAGATCTTTCCAGTAATTTAGCATTAGGCAGGGTGAGATATCTGAAGACAACTATTGTTTTCTATTTGTATCACTGGTTTTTCTTTTGTATTTTCTCCATGGTTTCTTTCCTCCATTCAAACAGGCAACTACAAGCTCCTCTCTGCGTTAGTGACACATCACCTTGCAGCCAGAGGGCCCTCTGTACGTAAATTAGGCAACAAGGATTTCTGCAATTCCCCTTCCCTCCTCATCCCCCAGCTGCATGCTGTATTACGGTGATTCCCTCTGCCATGGAAATAGAGCACAGTATCTGCAACTAGCCCTAGCACAGAATTTCCACAGGAATTCAACATGAACTTTCAGCTGTAGAAACACAGCCTTTTACAAATTAACTTAAAAATAAGTAATGGTTAGGACTTTTTATACCTGAGTTTTCAGCAAAGGCATAAGTATCAAAATCATGTTACTTCTGTGTGCTGGGTGGGAGATTTGGCTTGTTAATCTGCGTGCAAAGGCATTTAAATGATGTATCTGCTACCCCATGCCTCAGCCAGGTCTTTGTAGCAACAGTAGGTTTTTATCCCAGGGTTGGACCACACAGGATTCACAACAAAATTTCCCTGTTGCATAACACTGTTTCGTCTTTCAGGAGGAAGCCAAAAATGAAGCGAAACTGCATTTTAAATTAAATACTTCTCAAAAAGCTACACCTTTGTGAATGATTTGCTTGTGTGCCGGGACTTTGTACCTCTACAGTTTAGGATTAGTCTGGAAGGAAACTGAAAGGAGTGCAGTGGTGTGATTTATATAATGAGCAGTAGGAAAAGAAAGGAAATTCATTAATTAGTCTGGTATAAACTTTATACAGTATATGGAATGAACTAACACTTAATATTTTTCAGCTAGTTACTTTCCTCATTCTATTTTCGTCTTTGTATGTATAATTAATCCCCCTGAGACCAGTTAGGCATCTCTGGCACCCTACAAACACTAATGAATGTATCCTTAAAACACACCTTGAAGTAGGGAAGTATTATTAATTCCCATTTGAGAGGTGGGTACTAGGGCACAAAACAAAGGCATTTTATACAGACTCAGGAAATTTGTCGCGGAGCAGAAAACTGAAGGGGAATCTTACAATTTCTCAGTTTTTGTCTATTTTGTAGCCACAGGGAACAGATTTTAATGACAGGAAAGTTAAGCAAATTTGTTTAAACGGCTTATATATCATTAATATTTACATCAAAAGATTTCATAAGCTCATGTTGAATGAATGTCTAATTTAGTGTAGCCACCCATTATGCACCACATACTGTAACTTGTCATTATATCCCATATATATACCCTACACTCTGTATGGGCCACAGTTCACACCACTGCAGTGTGGGCAGCACCCCTAAAAGTGTCAGAGCTGGTCCCAGTAATGGTGTCAGCCAAAGCATGACCTGTATGAAGTTGTCCTTTCCATTCTGCAAAGCAAAAAGGAATGAAAATGTGTCTTCAGGAGGACATTGGAGATTCCTTTTGTGCAGCACAAAGTGAGTGTAGACAGATCTGTATTTCTCCTTTCCCAATGAAAGGGAAATGTCTAACAGGAGGAATAAGAAGAGCTGGTTGTGCAGATCTTAGTGTTCTGCGGGTTTGTCAGGTGAAATACTAGAAGACAGCTCCTTTCCACTGTACCTGAATTCTGTCCACTGAAGAGTATAACTTCCATGATGTCCTAATTTGTCTTATAATTGCTTCTAAGTGTTGCAGTGACAGTAATTTTCAATGATCAATAAAAGATGAGCCTCAAAACATAATTATCAAGACAGCTGTGTAATAGTCTTGAAGATCATTATCTTTATGTTAGGTAAAGGGAAAACAGGATTTCAAATTTCTTATAAGTGACATTTTGCTGTCTTGAAGTTGAAATAGTTTAGGAAGTACAAACTCAGCAAATATATTGCTGGCATATCGAGTTAATCACCACACTTCAGATATGCAACTGACATGTTGTAAATAACATCTTCACCAGGATGTCTTTTGTATCTATTTTTTCTTAAAGAGTCTATGACTGACATTCTTAGCTGATACGTTTCTGGAAATAAGCTTTCCTTTTTGACTTTGATTCAAAAAAGGGAGAACACATCTAGTTCAATTTCAGGTGCTTTTACATCTTGAACATTGTTTCATAAGGCTGATTGGTTTAAGAAAAGAAAAATAATACAAACTTATTCTGATTTGATACTATAAATCTTCAGTGTAAACACAGAAGACAAAAAAAAAAAAAAAATCCAATGTTTTGTGAAGATAGTGAGGGCTAATCTCTTATGGATTTGTGTTCTTTAGTACCCAAATCTTCCTGCAGCAGTAACCATGGCAGATTGCAGGCAACAATTGGGAAAGATTTAACATGTGCTGTGGGTAATCCAGAAGTACACACACTCTTTGTTGCCACGTTGGCAGGCCAGCCATCTGTCTGAGTGCAATATATAGTTCTGTCTGTCTGATCTATGAGTCCTATCTGTCTGAATTTGATTTGTCTTCCCCACAATGGAGCTGCTAATTCAAAACTCTTTCCAATAGGCAGATGGCTATTTTCACAAAACTTGTAGGAATTTAATGTTTTTTTAGACTTTCTCCTTCTTTCAAGTTTATTTGAAATGTTCGGAGGTGATTAGGAAGATAATTCAGGGAGACAAATTAACAGACAGATAGCAAGGCAGCTAATGCAAATGTACATACCTTATTTCCTGGAGAAATAGCTGCAGCTCAACAACGGCAACAGAATTGTCAGTAATTAGTAAGATTAGAGAAATACCTATTCATTTAATTAAAACTTTACTACATATAACTTGATATGTGTAGTTGATGCACATAGCATATTGCTGGTGAATCTAGTCATAAAATGTTACTCTGGTTTTTCTATTGCTGTTTGTTTTGGTTGTTGTGGGTTTGGGGTTTTTTTTGGGGGGGTTATGGGTTATTTACTTACACTTTAATGGCTAATAAAAGGTCCAGAATGAAGTTAGAATGTAGAGGCTGGCACATAATTCTCCCAACAGATCTTCTGTCTTCTGTCTTTACTTGCTGTCAGTCATTTCCTAATGCCTTGGTCATTTCTGCATCTTATTAACTGAACATTGTAACATATTATTGAAATCAGTTTTCATATTTTGTTTAACGAAATAAGATAGTTGGCAGGCACAATAAATGTAAGTTTCATCTCGTCTCATGCTGAAAAGTTTCTGCCCCTTTAAAATACTAGGTGTATTCAGCTAAAAGTCGTGCTGCAGTGGTATAATATATCATCTTTCTAATAAAACACAGACTGGAATGTACGTATCTGTTTGTTGTCTTCACAGTTTCACAGTTGTTGAGAAACAATTTCTCCTTTAGTTCCCAGCCACAAACTTCTGGAGAATATTTCCAGAACTAAAGATTCAATTGTTTTCTGATGTTCCTATAGGGAACAAAAGAGCTGATTTTGATTATGCCACTTCTCTTTTGATCCAAAGATTCAAAACAGAAAAATAATTTCAGATTAATGGGTGGGAGAGGTTACATTCTTCCTCATTATTCATTTTATTACTCAGGCTAGTTGCTGTAATCAATTGGCCCTTTTTAAAAATATCTTAGTCAGTTTCTATGCTGCTGAAGACCAAGGTTTAAACAGCAGTGTAGAATCTAACATCTTAAGCATGAGCTTCTTAACATGAAAAAGTGGCTTTGACAGGGGCTCTTTAATTAAAAATCATGAGAAAGATGGGGACAGGCTTTTTAGAAGGGCCTGTTGCAATAGAGCAAAGGGTAATTGTTTTAAACTAAAAGAGGGTAGATTTAGACTAGATAGAAGAAGGACATTTTTTACAATAAGAGTGATGAGACATTGGAACAGGTTGTCCAGAGAGGTTGTGGATGCCTCATCCCTGGAAACATTCAAGGTCAAGCTGGATGGGGCTCTGAGCAACCTGATCTAGTTGATGTCCCTGTTCACTGCAGGGGAATTGGACTAGTTGACCTTTAAAGGTTCCTTCCAAACCAAATCATTCTCCAATTCCCTATGATTCTCTACAATTCTTTATGACTCTCTATGATTCTTCTAAAAGGCTTTTTGTATTCATTTGCGACATTACATTGCACTAGGTATTCTTTCCTGGTATAAATTGACCCAGTCCATTTTATGTTAAAGGAGCTATTACGATTTATGCCATCTGAAGATTGGTAGTAAGTATTCATGCTAGATGTGCTAGTTCCAGTGACTGCTATTTCATAAGATTTTTCTAGAAATAGAAAGAAAAGGAAGGACTGAAATTCTTTCTTTACTTGAAAACTTAAGAGTTGTCACACTGGGAGAAAAAGGTTCATCTGTATATTCTTTGTTGTTGCCCTAAAGACAAATCTGTGCTGAAGAAGGCAGATACTCTGACCCTCTGAAGTGAGCAGATTTTATGATAAAGCACACTGGAAAGATGGTTGGTCAAACAAAGCCTTCCAGAAATTTTTTGTACACAGATAAGTCTGTTTTCCAAGACCAAATTTTCCCTGTGATGTGCTGGATCACATGTAATTGCTGAAATACAAAAAAAGTACACAGGAGATTGGAATCAATTGTGATATATATAAATATATCTCATTTGAAAAACTGATCTGAGCATCCTATTAGTCACTAAAAGTATCTGTGCACCACAAGAGGAAAAAGCTCTGCTGAGGTGATGGATTAGAAATGTTTCTTGTTCATTCATTCACTTCAACAATATTAATTATTATTAATTATGTTGATAATTATTAATTATTAATTATCAACATTGTTCATTCATTCACTTCAACATTATTAATTAGGCAACTGCTTCAAAATTCCTACCAAGGAGAGACCCAAGAAACACAGAGTGTCTGTGCATAGTCAATACCAGTAACTGACACTATCTATGTCTTTAAAGAATTAATCCAGTGTAGTACAGAGCAAGTTTTAGAATGTCCTGGATTTTCTGTCTTATAGTTTCCCAAATGCTGGACTTCCAGCATTTGGGTGTCATATTTGTCATATTTGACACCCAAACACAATGACACACAAAAAATCTTTCGCTTAAATAAATACCTATTTGTAATCAGTTCAAAAATCCTCTGTCCTCATCATTCAAAAAATGTTTTTCGAGGTGAACTTTGGTCCTTGTGACACATCCTAAGGGTGGTCTGCTTTTAAATCATTCATTGGACTTGAGAATCAATGAAAACAAGCTGAACCTCCTTCAACTATATTATATATGTGTCTTTGTATTTGGCTTCTTAATAAAGCACCTCTATCATCAGTTCTATGGTACCCTTGTATTTTAATGTAGCTGAATTAAGGTGTATCCTACCTGCTGGGAGCGGGAGCAAAAGCTAACAGGACAATGACATATATCCTCTACGTAAGGCATTATAGGCAGTAATTAATATTTTCTGTCACATGAAAGGGAGAAAAATTGTTGTCTTAAGGGACAACTTAAAGTCAATTTTTTAGAGCCTTGCTCATCATTACAAATGAACTGCAATAGATCCAGGTGCTGTTCCTGTTTATATTTCTGCATCCAGAATCTCACTTATAGACCGACCTCATGGGGAATGCTAAGCAAAATTTTTGTGTCTTTTTCTTTAGTTAAAAGCCTTCATAATTGGCCACTCCAGGTCCTAAAGATACCATTTACCAGATGTGTCTTCAAGATATTTAAGATATCTGTCTAAATGCTTACTAAGATTGTAGAGAGTGGTGTTTTGAAATACCATTTCAGGTTTGTTTGTTTGTTTGGTGTTTTTCTTGGTGGCAAATAACATATATCTCGTTATCATTGTGGTTCTCAGTTCAAATGTGTTTCCCCTTTAAATTTGTTGTTTTTTTCCCTCTAATAATGTTTTGGTTTTGTTTTTTTTTTTTTTTTTTTTTTTTTTTTTTTTTTAATAGATCAGAGGAACACCTAAGAATTATTTCTTATGGTTGCTTGACATAAAATACTTCTACACATCTAAAGGAAGGAAGTAAGCCCAGCAGCATTTATTTCATTAATTTTAATCTCAGGAAATATTTTCTGCTCTATTGTTTCTACTTTATAGAAATAATTTCCATCCATCATTAGTCTCTTACCGAAAGATGAATGAATCTACAACTGTTAAACCCTTTTAAAGAGATCAGCTCTCATCAGAGGTCAATCAGAAGTCAAACCGGACATTTTTTAAGCAATTGAATAGGAGAATATTCCATTATAGATGTCAAGAAGAGATGTGACTAATGTCATGAGAGTTAAAGGTTAGGGGCTAATCCACTGAGAAGTCATTCATGGATCATATTTAAATTACTTCAGACACTTTTAAAAAGTGTATTCCCTCATAAGATCTCTGCTGCTTTATGAGAGCTGCAGCTATGTGCATACGCAGAATTCCCTTACTGTCTGAGTTAGCATTCAAATTGCTAAACTAGGCTTTTCCTTCAAAATAGAAGAAAGATTTTGCTCATTAATTAGAAACAATCTCTTCCAAATTCTATTAGTTTAGTAAGACCAATATTTTTTAGTCTTTCTAGAAGATCCAGTAAATTAAAAAGCAAACCCATTAAAACAAGTACCTGAGAGAGCAGAATTCTGAGTGTTAATGTGGTGAACAAATTCTAGTATAAAAAAGACTATTTGCTTATTCATAAATATATGTACATTTAATAAAGCTGCTTTGAAGAATCTCTTTAGAGGGAAAGTGTTGAGTTGCATATAGTATTTTTTTTTCAAATGGAAGCTGCTGGAAGTTCAAATTAAATAAGCAGTTGAAAAATATTAAGAATGATTTAATGAAACTCAGCTGTTCTTGGACGTGGAAAAAATAGCAATGTTTGTTTATGAGCAAAAGGCACTGATGAAAAATAGCAGTATAGCAAACACTTCAGGACTAAGCCATGCCCTTTGATGTCCTTGCAGTATGTATGTGGATGTTTTCGTGGGATGAATAGATTATGATGAAAATACAATGAAACTACTTTGACACATTGTTATAGTGATTTCAAGAAAAAATAGCGTGATTCAATGAATAAATGTAGATGTCTTTGTTGTAGATGTATGATCTAGTCACCCTTGTTCTGTTTGTAGACAGTAAACATGTGTAGACATATAATTTTCATCACAAAATATGAAATTATATTCATTGAATCAAAGGTATCTACCAAAAATTTTGGGTAGAGATGACAGAGTGCTTCAGTTCCATTTCTAGTCTAATCAGGCAGAGAAAGAGAAGTTTCCTTTCCTCCTACAACCTTTGCAAATCTCCCTTATTAAAAGATATTCACACAAAAGACTTCATGAATAAGAGAAGGATTTAACTCCTAGTGAATATCCTACATATCACCGAGACACTGGAAATCGTTGGGTTTGATCTGAGCAAAAAAGAAAATATCACTGTTAATTATTGTAGTCGTGTCCAGTCAGACAGGTGTATGCTGACAGCTCATAATCGAAGTACATGTTTTGAGGAATACATCTGGAATTTCCATTTGGGAAAATAAAGAAAACATTTTGCTTATAATTTGTGTGTCATACTAATCTTTCAGGACTTAAATAAGCTTTCTGAATCTATCTGCAGAGACAAGCTTTGAGGTTAAGTACTAGAAAGACAAATAAATTGAACAAAATGCTTATGCAATAACAGCTCTGTGTATTTTATTTGGAAAGGAGGGAGAAGTGTGTATTTTCCCTTTGAGGATTTTTTGAACAGCTAACTTTCTAACTATAATAATATTTACAGCTGTTTAAAACCATGCAGCTGGCTTTTTTGTTGCCTTTGAACTGCATTGTCAAACATAAGCTATAGATCTTGTGATCCTTCATCTATTTTCATCTTCGGTCCCAAAATGTGTCATAACATTAGTAATTATTCTGATTTTCCTAGTTTCATGATGCTTTATATTAAGTTCATTGGGTAAAATACTTTTTGAAGAATCCTCATGCATGACAGTTTCCTGCCCTTGTTTCTACAATCATATAATCAAAGGTTCGAAAAGACCTTCAAAGGTCATCAAGTCAGCCCCAACACTCGAAGCAGGGCTAATTTTAAACTACGTAGCTCAAGGCAGCAATAAGATATCCTCTCTACCTTCTCTTTCTAAAGATGAACAAGTGCAGTTGTCAGCTTCTGCTCACATATCAGACGGTCCAGACCTGTAATCATCTCAGTGGCCTTCCTCAAGACTCACTTAAGTGAAAGCAAGAGAAAAATAAGTGAAAGAGTAACTTGCTGCTTTCAGTGCTTCTTAGATGTAAACATGTTGAGGAATATTTCTTCATTACATAGATTTTAATTTCAATATACCTGCTCTCTTTCCCTCATTGGAGATTTCAGTGCTTCAAGCAATTAAGGAGTTTAGACATTGGTTCGGATAAGATTCCTGCCTGTGAAATGACTCCTACCTCTGAACAAAAACACATTTTCTCACATGTTCCTTGTTGTGATTCCATGTATTTCTTGTACTTTTTCACTTGGATCTCAGCTCTTTGGGGTCAGAAGCGTTTCATTATGCCTCAGCAGCATCTAGTAACAAAGCCATGCTCTTGCAATACTGGTCTTGCTGTGACACTGCCTTCTCTCCACCTTGTCCCTTGTTGCAGACATAGAATAAGTAATGCCTCAGAAATGTGTCCTTTCAGCCACAGTGTCTCCTGAAGCTCTCCTGGCTTCCATACCACACATTCCAGGCACCTTAATGTACTCTCCAACCTCAGCATACAATTAATTAAAGTCTATAATTCCTGCTATGAGCAATTACTTAATCTCTCTGGTCAAAATATGCTCTGTTCAGCTGGAGTACCCCACTCAGAGTTTATTAAGACTTGGCTCTGGTATCATCTGTTTCCCAGCCAGGAACTATGAGAGTTATGACACAGGAGGAAAACTAAAAAAGCAGAACTGACATTGATTTCCATGTGTTCATGATTTTGCTCCAAAGACTAGTAACATAGCAACAAGGGCTGGATTCTTTTTCCCCTCTTCTTCCCCCATATTTATATAGCCCTATTCATCTTCTTTAAGGCTGTGGTTTAAAAGTTGTATGCTTCTTTCAGGGCATTGTGCTTATATTCAAAATAGAGGATGAATTCACAATACCTTGTTCACAGTACTTACTTCCAAATGTATTATGCTTATGATAGTTAAACCCTCATGTAGCATCTGGTTTTGATGGAGTTTCTGCTTTTATTCACTAATGCTGTTGGTCTGACCAGGTCACCATGAGTGACTTCATCTGATATCAAACAGCATGGTTTAATTGGTTTATTTTACATCTAAACGCCAACATCTCCATTTCACTCTTTACAACACTCTTGTGCAACTTTCTTTAGTAACATCCATCAAGAGTAAGCTGATTTTTAAAGATGCACTTTATTTCCAATCTCCATTCAGACTCCCTTTTCGTGTCAATACATGATTATCCTCTCCTAACCTTAGCAGTGGAGCAGAGCTACCAACTTATGTATGAGCATTAAGACATGTAACATGATAATAGCAATGTCACAGCCAAATTTTTGGATATCCCACTCCCTGAACACTTATGTACTCAGGGTAGGCATCGCGTCTCATTAGCTAATGCATAAGGCTACTGTGCACTACAGAGGGGATTTTCCAGGTAGCTCTGTGCTCAAGAAGTTGAACAGTCAGAAGTTATAAAGAAGTTTAAGGAGTTTTAACATCCACCCTTCTGACAATTTGGCAGGTACTTGTCTCAACTCAGCATTCAAAGCTATGGAACTTCTCAGAGCTAGCTTTTTTCCAAGAGGAAAAAGTGAAGATCAAATCCTTGACAAGATACGATTTTCTTCTTATACTGAGTGTTTAGAGAACCTTCTAATAGCGAAGTTGAGGCTGAAATCCTTTATTAAAAAGGAAAATGCTCCCATGTATGTTATTTTTATCGCCTAACTTCACTAACACAGCTAAGCAGCTTTTACTGTGAGAAAGAGACAGGATGAATCAGAGCAAGAACCTAGTTACATATTGACCTAGTTATTTGTAGCAATTTCAGAATCTGCGTATGAGAAAAATCAAGTTCCTGAAGGAAAAAAAATCCTAACTGTAAGTGCACTATCAAACCATACTCAGGTGAAATACTTCCTAATACAAAATTTTAGTCTTTCTCCCTCAGTCAAAAAGTTTGAGTCTTTCACAACAAAGTAATCCAACAGAAGCTGAAGGTATCAATCAAACTAACTCTGTCAACCCAAAAGCTCTTGCAAGACCTATCTCACCTTCACTCCCCTTCAACTAAACTTCTAGCAAGCTTTTATGAGGACCAGGTGATCTTCAAGCTATTATTTGATCCCTCATCTCACATGTACAATTGTGAGACAGCTGATTAGTTGCAGATGGAGTTGGTTTAACTTGTGAGAACTTTAAGAACTACTACCATTGATAGTACCTAATGCCAGATTTCAAGTAAGTGCCAGGGCTCTGATCATTTGTTTGATCTCCAGATGTGCACATTTTCAGAAATTGTTAATTTCATAGTTTCTAACTACCCCATGAAGCTTTCTGAACTTCAGCAGAGGCTAAATCCCCATATATCTTTCAGTTAGCTTAATTATACTATGGTGACGAGAATCAGGAGGACAAAAGATACAACAGACACTACATTTGAATGTTACTGAGTTTTAGGAATTTCAATTGTCAAACAAAATTCTCAGCAGTAGGGACTGTTTGCATAATTCTCTAACTGTAGGTCAGCACAAGTAAGAAAGAGGAGGTTTTATGTTGCTATTATCATTGAATCAGTAAAAGACTTTTAAAAGGAAAACTGAACCGATTAGAATTTATAGGTAGCAAATTTCTGTCTGTCCCCATAGAGAAAAATTCTATTAGGACTACTTTGGACATGTATATTTACAGATGGCATCTGTTACTTTGAATAAACAAGCAAGTAGTAAAACTGATGAAACTTAAATGCCTTGTTTCTTTTAAAGGATTTTCTTTTTGGCCAGAAATTGTGTTACTGCAGCCAGAGATTATGCTGTTTGCTATAAATTAGTGATTAAATTTAAAGGATTCTCTTCTCTTTTTGATTCCGGGGAAACTAGAACAAAAATACCTATGAACAAGATATACTGATAAATTCAAACAGACATTTCAGTGTTCTAAATAATTTATTGATACTTAGAAAAGAACAGATAAATACGCAGGTGGCTAATTTTTAATGTGAGCCTCTCAATGATTTACTAAGAACATCTGCCATTTGGTTTATACGTGTTCTCTTCAGTACTCAGACACTCATAAAGAAGCTGTCCTGAAGGAATGAGAAAACTGCTTCAGAGCAGGCGTGCCGTACACATGCCACTGCCGATATAGAGATTAAGTTTCTCTCAAGGATTGTCAAGTACAAATGGATTTTCATATTTTCTGTCTTTTAGTCATGCCTAAGTTTAGTCAGAGGGTGAAAAATACAGAGAAAGGATTTGGTGGAGATTTTGAGCAGACATAAATTGTGTAGCTCTCTGTGAATACATAGATGAAAAGACTTTTACAAGCTAGTAAAACTTTCTTCAATAGTCTGTTGCAATTTTAGCAAGGTAGCTTTAGTAGAGGGTTTACTTTGACAGCATATATGATTCCACTTACTTTGGCTGACTTAAATAAAACTCAGAAATGAATTTAATCTACAATGGAAATCAAATTAGACTGCAATGCTAAGTATATGTGTCTGAGGATAGTTCTTATCTAAGTAACTTGTGCATACTAAAGTGAGTGTAATAGAGGAAAACTGAGCCTTTGGTACACTCATGTGTCACTAAAGTCAGTCTTCACCCTGAAACACGTGATTTTGCAGTGGATTACAGCTGTCACATGCCAGTATGTCCAAACAGGCCAGGTTGTTAAAGCTAAGGATGGGGGCAAGTGCTCCCTGAAGTGCAGCTGCTAGATGGAGGAGCTCAGGAATACAAGCCCTATCCAGTACTATGGCAGGCACTACAGTAAAGCACTTAAATACCTCTGTAACTTAAAGCAAACAGTTCAGTCCCCCTGACTAAAGGAGTTCTCTCATGTGTTAAAGGAAGCCCATATTTCACTCCTTTGCTGTCCAAGGCAAGAAAACCCAGGTGTAAGTTTTGAATCTTTAAAACAGAATTAAGGTATTTTTAATTATTTTCTTTTTCTTCACTGTTATTCCTCTTTGGACGATTATTTGAACTCAGCATCTCATTACAAATCCAAGTACTGTACACAATTATTCAACTAATTCATTTGACATCTTTGTACAGCTAGTAAGAAGTGGCATTTCTCTACAAATATTCCTGTGTATTCCACAGGATATTCAGCACATAACATAGTTACACTTAAACTAACTGAAAGATCCCAAATCATTGTCTTGAATTTAGTTCTACTTAATGGCTTCAGTATTTTCCATTATTCTGTTCTCAGCAAAAGAACTTACTTTGTCATTGCTTGGCCCGGATACAAAATGAAGATGCACCACTATTCTTTATTAAAGCTATGCACTAAACAAAAGAAAGTGGTTTTCCTGATGACTTAGAAGGCATAATTGAATTAATCTCTTCTGTTTCTTTTGCTAAGCTAACACGTGCTAAAAAATTATAGGTTTATTTTTGTCATTACATCAAGTTTGCTTGTTACAGATTGGGAATCTGAAATCTTTGAAGCTGAAGAATTTAAACAATTCTCAGGATCCAGACCACTGTGCTCATCTCTGTAACTATCTTTTGTGTGTTGCTTTAAAAGACTGAGCTACCTCTGGATACCTTGAAAACAGCAGGAAAAACAAGTAAATAATAAATTAATCCACCTACTCACCAGATGTTTCTTCCTTCCTTCTTCAAAAAATCCCACCCGACCCTCCCAAGCCATAAAAAGAAATTGTGAAGGAGGAAAGCTGAAGAAGAAAAATCCCAAATGGAAGCTGTTTGTGTTTAGTGTATCTTTTGTCAGTTAAGCCTAGAGCTATTTATTTGACTAAAAGGAAGCAAAGCTACAATGCTTATCTTCCTATCTTCTCACAAGTGTTCTTCAGGAAGATATTCCAAACAAAATCATTCACAGCTAACTGGGGATGAAAGGATGATATAAATAGGACATAATGACTGTGCTTTTGCTCTGTAAGGTTCCGCATATTCTGGTCTGTTTTCACTTAGTGTCCACCTGGCCTATTGTTTTTAGTTCTTTCACATTTTTTTGACCACATTTAATGTCATCCTGGAAAAAAAAGAAGCAATCTCAGGTATTGCAGTCACGATTGTAGAACAAAGAGGAAAACAGAGTTTCAGTATGCAGATCAACAATGACTAAAATTACTGCTACCCTGTACAAACACACAAAGGAAAAAAAAAAGTGTTAGCTCTATCAGCCCTGGTCAGACATTTTTGTTAGCTGCAGGTGTAACATTTTAGAATTTTCTTTAGCATTCTTGGTAAGAAAGACTTCAATAAAGCAGGGCCCTCCACTTCTCAAGCTGAAGTTAAATAAATAAAAAGCCATTTAATAGTTGCTCTTAATGCATGTTGACATTGTAGGTAATGGCTGATTCAACATTAAGAAGCTAATGAAAATCAATACAAGGATGATGCATGATCTGAAAAAAGCACTTTTGACTTTCTGCTGTATAACTTTGTATCATAAAATCTCAAGAAACTCTTATATGCCAATAAATTAGAAAAAAAAAAGATTAACGAGATTGTTTTGACTTTAACACTTTGTCGTTTGTCTTTATTCTCAAGTCAGACTTTGAGCTATCAAAGCAATTAATCAAAGCCCTAACTTTAGGCATAACAGTGTTAAGCAGATATTTCAAAGTAAGCCATTTTACTACTGTCTTTTGTTAATTTGGAAACGGGTTATCAGGTAGCATGATGTGATACATCACAATCCTTCAGTTAAGGCACACAGTATGAGACACCTGTGTCTTTGCTGTGGTGGTGGTAGAAGACAGTCCAACACAGTCTTTGCACCAGCTGCATCATCTGGCAAAAGTGCCCATAGGTGGGCACCATAGATGGGGAGCCAACTAACACTTTCTCTTTCAGCCAAGGTCTTCCTTCCACCTCTCAGTGGTGTCATCTGAGGGATCTCTACTGATACAACCATCAGGCTGAGGCAAATCTCAGCACTTTGCATTTGGCCTCTCTACTCTGCAGTCAAAGGTGTGATTTCAGGACATGTGGGCATATTGGGACTGGTATAAATCAGCTGCCCTGTGGACTTGTAAACAGCGCAAAATGGCAAAGCATTACATAGCTGAACAAATACCACAGGACAAAACGTTCCATGTCCTAAGTGTATGATAAAATCAGAGGTAGTTTTACATATGTTTCAGCATACATGCAAGCCACAGAACAGACATACCCTAAGTACACAGTATTAAAAAGGATTAGGGAACAAACCAGTCCCTAGAAGACGACAAACATGAGCTGCAAGAATGAAAATCATAGCTTAAATAAAAGTAAGCTGTTGTGGGCCCAACCCAGCGTCCTTTTGCTACAAACAGCCAGTGCCAAAGTCAGTGGGAGATCTTGCCTTTAAAAATATGGGAAGATCATGTCAATTCCTTCCAATAATAGTCATTTCTCTTTAAAAATATGTAAGGAGTAATAAAAAAGCAAACAGTGTTTGAAAGCTAGTGTTACATTTACCCCCAGTGCAGGAAATTTGAATGCTGTATATTTCTTCAAATAATAAAATTCATCATTTTTTCACTCTATAAAATAATTAAACCACTTGGTAAACTTTCATATTTGTTTTCTTTATTCTTGTGTCTAACCTGAAAATCTATATGTTCTTTGTTTTAAAAACCCCGTAACATTCTTTCATCTGTTTCTCCATTACTGTGAATCCAGGCACAACAACTTTATGTTATTTCATCAGCCAGCAAGACAGATACATGTACGTGTCTGTCAATGTGTCAGGGTATAGGTTCTGCACAGACAATGACACATGAAGATGGAAGCATAACATGTGAGGTAATCCCATTTCTCCAGGCCTTGGCTCTCCCTCTAATTTTCTGCTCTTTAAAGAAGAACGGTTTCTGTTCCCCGGTGCCTTCAATGGTCTCAATTTTCTTTTGTTAATATGTACCCCAAATCTACTGAGCACTTCAAACTTCTAAAGGTTTCCTAACAGTATCATTTTATTTAACTTTCCAATCCTTTCACGTTCCTACTCACTGAATTGTTAGGCTTAAATCCTGGACTGCTTCAAGCCATTGCTAATATTTGCCATGAGTACATTTACAGCTGGAGCTTCAACCTATTTTTATATTTGGTATTTCACAAAAGACTGTGTATTTAGCTAAAGACGAGATACTCTGCAATGTTGGTACATACTTTTGATCATCCCTTTTTGTTTTCCAACTTCTTTGTCTTCCAGAGGTGCAGAGTTGCTATTTTAAGTACGTGTTATGGCAGTGGAGCCACATGCTGTACAAATCTCCAGCACTAGTAGGTATATGTCTAGCAGTTTTCTCTCGCCTTTCAGACATGTTATACTTAGCGGTATAACTTCAAACTATGTTTGGATGCAAAAGTAGTGTAATATTGGAGATTCATATATTCAGATTTTTTTTCTGTGAAAAGCTGGCTGTGAAAATAATTGTTTTCATGATCTATCAATATATATGAACTGTTCATCATAATGTGTGTCCCATATTAATAGTCTTAATTCTGGTGACTCCGGGAATTCTTTATGAACATGTGTCTCTCACATTGCATTTACTGTTTTTTACAGTCACAAATGAAACAAAGTAGCCAAATTTCACTGTTCACTTTTCTAGATTTCAAGAATGGAGAAATTGATGTAAATATCATAATTTCATTAAACAGTACCAGATGAAGTCATATAATAGTGATAAAATGATTCTTTTCAACCTTAGCTTATATGTTTGGAAGATTCTTTCCATAAAAAAGCCTTATAAAAAGCAGAAAATATTTACACCCCAAAACTGCAGACTCCCTGTATATTTTCACTTTTTTTTTTAGCTGGCAATAGTTTATCCTTGAAATCAGTGAGATTTGTCCCAGGTGTTTTCTGGATTTTGCTTCATCCTCAGGATCTGAGCTGAAGCACTGAGTTTGGTAACTAGAAAATTGACTAGCATATGACCTCAGTATTCTCTGCTGCTTTTTGTTGTTGTTGTTGTTGTCTGGACCAAACAATCTAAGGGAGTGAAACATCTCAGAACTAAGTTTTACTCTAGTAAGGTTTTGCTTAGCTCACATAATTACTAAACTACCTCACTCCTAGTGCCTTATTTTCAGAAGAGCCAGTAAGTGTGGCTGTCATCACTTTTATGCTTTCACTTACGCTATTTTCCAGGTTTACAGAAGAAGCTGTTGTTGTCTGAGAAGTTTTAATAAAGTACTTTGAAATGATATATTTACTGCTATGCATGTTTTGATATAGTATTATACTTAATAACAATATTTTAGGTCCTATACATAGTGAGAACAGAGAGGTCAATGTAAAGAGTACTGCCTAAAGTTACACAGAATATGAAAGAAAATAAAGCTTCACTATTGTTGACACCTTAAGCATGGAATTTTCCTTATATATTTTATTGTGAATCTGTTACTCAATTAGTTTCTGCTTTCAGTCAGTCTTGAACCGTTACTATAAGAATAAATAAAAGCCTTTACACTCAGACTATAAATATTTCTTTGCCAATGCAGGATTACTGTGGTGTGTTTTCATGTAGATTACTGTTTGCTTGGGCAATTTCTCCCTTTTTGATGTTTTTCCACCGTTTGTTGAATTTATCTTCTTTTTGACAACGGTCATAACTAAAGTGAAAAGATGTTCCAGCTTGGAAACTTAGAAAAAAAAAAAGACATGGATTTTGTTACAATTCATTAACTTGTTCCAAACAACTCAAATGTTGGTGGTAGGTAAATATGCTTGGGTTCAGATCCTTGCTGTTGGACTAAATTAAAAATTATCTTTCTCCCATTTTCTGCCTCCTATTTATGATGTTAATATGTATTTTTAAACAACATAAACTCAAATATCACTCATGAATTATGATGCCTATATTCTTAGTTGTCAAGGACACATCATTGCTTTAAAAATTTATGTTCAAGGATCTTTTAGTGTGTTCTTTAAAATTCTGTGGCTTTAATTTATAAAAGGATCATCAGTAGTATTTTTTTGTCTTTCAATTTTTTTATGAGCTCAGATATGGTACTTTATAAATGGAGATGATACATTCCCATATAGGTTTTACTTTGACCAAAGTAGGGAAGTTCATAATGATGGTTCTCACCACAACTGTAGCTTGGTCTCAAAGACATATTTAGTGTTGTCTTGGATATGTTATTAAATTTCTATGCTCATACAAAGTAAAAGCTGTATGTAAAAGAGAATCTCATAGAATCATAGAATGGTTAGAGTTGGAAGGGACCTTAGAGATCATCAAGTTCCAATCCCCCTGCCATGGGCAGGGACACCTCTCCCTAGAGCAGGTTGCTCAAAGCCCCATCCAACCTGGCCTTAAACACTTCCAATTTCCTGTAACTTCAGCTCAATATTTTCAATCGTAATGTTGGTTTGTTAGTTTTTTTCAATTAAATTCCTGGTAGCTTTCAAGATATTAAATATGAAAATTTCAAGAAGATATTCTGTCTGACTAACCTGATGATAGCCTTCTACGATGGCATGACTAGGTGGATAGATGAAGGGAGGGCAGTGGACGTTGTCTACCTTGACTTCAGCAAGGCTTTTGACACAGTCTCCTACAACATCCTCACAGGTAAGCTTAGGAATTGTGGGTTAGATGAATGGACAGTGAGGTGGATTGAAAGCTGGCTGAAAGACAGAGCTCAGAGGGTCATGACCAGTGGCACAGAATCTAGTTGGAAGTCTGTAACAAGAGGAGTCCTCCAAGGTCAGTACTAGGTCCAGTCCTCTTCAATATTTTCACCAATGACCTGGATGAAGGGATGGAATGTACCCTCAGCAAGTTTGCCAATGATACAAAACTGGGAGGGATGGCTAACACATCAGAAGGCTGTGCCACCATCCAGCAAGACCAGGACAGGCTAGAGAGTTGGGCAGAGAGGAACCTGATGAAATTCAAGGGCAAGTGTCAGGTCCTGCACCTGGGGTGGAATAACCCTCTGCACCAGTACAGGTCAGGGGCTGACCTGCTGGAGAGCAGCTCTAATGAAAAAGACCCGGGAGTCCTGATGGACAACAAGATGATCATAAGCCAGCAATGTGCTCTTGTGGCCAAGACCAATGGCATCCCAGGATGCATCAAGAAGAGTGTGACCAGCAGGTTGAGGGAGGTTATACTGCCCCTCTATTCTGCCCTGGTGAGGCCCCATCTGGACTATTGTGTCCAGTTCTGGGCTCCACAGATCAGGAAGGACAGGGACCTACTGGAGAGTACAACAGAGGACCACAAAGATGATTAGGGGGCTGAAGCATCTCTCTTTATGAGGAAAGGCTGAGGAACTTGGGTCGTTTTTGTCTGGAGAAGAGAAGCCTGAGGGAGGATCTGATCAAGACCTATAGATCCTTAATGGGTGGTTGTCAAGAGGAAGGTGCCAGTCCTTTTCCAGTGGTACCCAGTGAGAGGACAAGAGGAAATGGGCACAAACTTGTACATAAGAAGTTCCATCTAAATACAAGGAGGAACTTTTTCACTTTAATGGTGGCAGAGCACTGAAACAGGCTATCCAAAGAGGTGGTGGAGTGTCTGTCTCTGGGGACATTCAAAACCTGCCTGGACAAGTTCCTGTGCAACCTTCTCTAGGAGGACCTGCTTTGTCAAGGGGGTTGGAGTAGACAATCTCCCTTCCAACCCTGTATCATTCTGTGATTCTATGGTTCCAAATTCATGCTAGAATCTATACTTACAGATTTCTCATTCTAGAGCCTTAGATTTGGGGCTTACTCCTATACCAATTACTTATAATAGAATCATAAAATGTTGGAAGGGACCTTAAAGTTCATCAGGTTCCAACCTCCTGCCATGGGAAGGATGGAGCAACCCATTAGATTGGGTTGCTCAAAGTCCCATCCAGCCTGGCCTTGAACACTTCCAGGGATCAGTCTTCCACAGCTTCTCTGGGCAACCTGTTCCAGTGCCTCACAGTAAAGAATTTCTTCCTAAGATCTAATCTAAATGTCCCCTCTAACTTCACTGCGTATGGCACTTCAGTGCCATAAGTTCAGTGCCATAAGCTGCAGTCTGGCTGAAAGAACATAAAAAATTCAAGTAATATCTCATATACCTCCTTATTTTCAGACATAAACAGATTAGGGAATATGGGTGACACATATACTTGACTCTTTTCATCAGAGATAATGTTTTGTTAGTTGGTTGATTATTGATTATCAAGTATATGAATGGGAGATTTCTGTCCACCATATTTAAGCATATCATGAAGTTTTAGCAACAAAATCACAGCTTTTACACTGCCTAGTGAGCTGGACAATGTTCTATCTTGGCAAATCCATGGACAGAAAAAGCTGGTAGACTCATCCTTCTCCTGGCTCTGTGGTGAGGTATTAGTTATGATCTGGAAGTTCCTAGCTGTTGGGTGACCTTCTGCCAACTAGCATAAGTTTCAGGGAAACTTTGTGGATAACTGGATATTTGCTTTCCTTTGATTTGTGGCTGAATGCAGTTCAACAGAAACTTAAGAAATGAGGCCAGAGTTAGTATCCAGCTAGCACCCTATCAATCATAACTTCGGAAGACACAGTGGAGCTGTCTAATGTCTGTGATGAGGGATTTTCCCAATTTTCTACTCAGAGTGTCATAAAACAGTAAATATGTCATCATCTTCAGGTGGAACTTTGCATTGTCTATTTAAGTGTCAGGAATCTGATAAAAATAAGAAACCAGATTTGTTCAGTGCTTATGTAGGAATGCTTTCTGAGGAAGCCAAAGAGTATACTCTAGGACACAAGCAAAGTAAATCATTAGATCATTTGTATCAGTTTGGTGGCAATGGCCAACAGGAACTATCACAGCAACATAACAGAAAAAAAAAAGAAAAAGAAAAAGAAAAAGAAAAAGAAAAAGAAAAAGAAAAAGAAAAGAAAAAGAAAAAGAAAAAGAAAGAGAAAGAGAAAAAGAAAAAGAAAAAGAAAAAGAAAAAGAAAAAGAAAAAGAAAAAGAAAAAGAAAAAGAAAAAGAAAAAGAAAAAGAAAAAGAAAAAAAGAAAAAAAGTAAAGGAAATGTTAAGGTGGTTTTTTTCTTCTCTCACATTTTTGCATTTTGAGGTGCCCTTTCTCCTTCCAATGATCTTTATGGATCACCAGCAACACAACACACTTTTGGTTTTCCTACGGTAGAAACACTAACTCCTGATCTCTCTCCAAAATTTCTGTTCTCAAATTACAACATTTTACCTTTAGGACATTTTAGGACAGTCATGAAAGATAATTTTATCTTGCACAATTGAAGATGTATCATATTACTGCTGAGAGGATTTCCAAGGGATTCCTCTAATTATATTATGGGAGCGGAGGGGGAGAGTGGGGCTTGTTAAAATAAAACAGAGCACATGATTCTGAATGTGGGCGTCTGCTAGAAAAATCTGTGCTCACAGGTCGTCATTTCAAGCTGTAAGGATTGAGGAATACTTCATTTTAAAATGTTAGAGACTGCTGAATCCACTAGTTCAATGAATGCAAGGCACTTGTGACTCTGTGTTCCAAAGTTCAGCAAGGCTGAGCATGAA
Organism: Thinocorus orbignyianus; assembly: GCA_013400375.1. NCBI lineage: Eukaryota > Metazoa > Chordata > Aves > Ciconiiformes > Thinocoridae > Thinocorus > Thinocorus orbignyianus. Next base: position 1,679,855 of record VXBW01004281.1, read on the forward strand.
TGAGTGTCCTTGGCTTTCGGTGGGCTTCTCACCAGGGACAAAGGTTTCACCATTACCCTTGGATAACCTCAAGGAAGTGGTTCCAGGTGCCCCCTTCACACTAATTTACTGGGGGCTTTCAGCCTGACATTGTTCCTTTGCATGCTGTTGAGCTTTTGTGTTTATGGTGATTAGCTTTTAACCATATAATCTAACATGCATTTTACAAGCATTTTTTTTTGTTCATACCATAGTTAATCGAATTTACAACATAATAATTACCTTTCATAGTCAACAGGAGAACATAAATGCACATTTCATCACAGATATTTTGAAGTCTTGCTTCATAGAGGTATATGAGCTTTTCCAAGCATATATTACTACAACCTTTATATGCAATAGTACATTGTTCTTGTCTATTCTATTTTTTTCATTCCTATACTTCACTGACGAATAGTAAGGTTTATTTAATCTTATTTACAAACAGTCATGCTGCAATATCTTTACGTTAAAGATGAAGAGAATAGGGTTTTTTTGACTTGACAGATAATGAGAATGATGGTGACTTTGTTCTGTAGGATTTGCTCAATAAATTCTGTTTTATCCTTTGACAGATCCTAATGTTCTAAGGATAATGTGCTTAATTTTATGCTTGAGTAATGGAAGTTTTGCCAACATATTAGCCATTGGCATAATCTCCCCAGAGAAAGGGTGGACTCCCCAACACTGGACACAGTTTTAGAAAAAAAATGCAGGGTTTGGTCTCATTTGAACATGGTAGAATAGTTACCTGACTTATTTTTTGAAGAAGTCTCCCTCTGGCCCAAGACAAGATTTGGTAGCAAGGTAAATGGGCTTTACAGGGGGCTTACTGACCCTCGTGTCTTCTTTTCAACCGCAGCCAAATCTTCAAATCACAAACTATTCAGTCTGCAGCAATGAGTTAACTTCCCACAGAGAAATATCCCTCTTTTACCACATAAAACAAAGTTTTACAAAATACTATGAAGCCAGTATGTCTACAATATAAGGGAGAGAGCTTGATTTTACTCTGTGTAAGAATTAGGGATGCAACTTAATTTTTACAGGATGAGATACCTTATAATTTTGGTGGGGTTTGGTTTGTTTGTTGTTTTTTTTTTTTCATATGAAAATGATGTTTTCATATGAAAAAAATATGACAGATACATTTTAGGACTTAATACAGGTCAGATACATTTTGGTCTTAATAGACTCTGGAAAGGAAAAAAAAAAAATTGGTTAGGTAGGTAAAATGGGACACTCCCTTAAGCCTGAAAGTAAGTCCATTGTCTTGTGATGTAGGTACAACAGTAGGGCCATCAAACTGTACAGTGCAGCCCACCAACATCGGCTGATCAGCTTTCTCTTTGTATTTCAGCACTCACTGTAGCTGTTAAGCAATGGACTTTCCAGTGTACATCATTTTGACATGGACTATAACATTAACATTTTCATTGCACAGTATAGTATAGAAATAGTGCATCATTATATTTATTTTAAATATTTTATGATGTTTGTGCTTTGGGAACTTTATTTTTCACTATGTAGCATTTAGTCTATGTGTTACTGTATGCCATACTTGTGTTTAATTTAAAATGTATGTGGTTTCAGTGCACGTTATGCCAAAATATGAATTATAAACCATGTAGCACCTCATAAGTTTGAGAAACACAAAATGTTGCAGAAGCCAGATGCTTTCTGGGGAGTATGTAGGAACTTCATTACATAAATTCACTCTTGTCATTAAAAATATTGAATACGAGGACATAGTGGTTCTCCTTTGTAATGTTGTCCCCTTGTCACAGACCAAAGTGACAAAATCTGGTAAGGCCTGCTAAAATGAGAATTTCCCTATTCAAGAGGATTCTATATTGATGTAATGGCTGCAGAGTGCCCTAATAAAAACCTGCAATATAGACAGAGGAGAAACTACGAAACATTATCATCTGTAAACTGTTGGTCTAAAATTGGTCTAAAATATGAGCTGAAGCATAACAGTAAACAATTTCTGAGGAAGAGGGTGGATAAAATGAATATAGAATGTCCTCAGAGCAAAGGAGGACTCCGCAACTTTTGTGATGTTATAAGAACTGAAGGGATTCCTCAAGCAAAGAAATGTGTAAAAAAGAAAGATAGTAAAGCCAATGAAAAGGGCCTGGTAAGCTACACAATTCAGAAGAGCAGGTGAATGTAGGAAAAAATTAAATGGAGAAATTAAATAGACATGGTATCAATAAACAGGTTAATAACTAAGCAAGAAATAACTTTGGGGAGAACACTGATTAAGCAGACAAAATTTGAGTCCACATGATTTTCCAATATACAAAAGTAAATAGAAAGATTTCAAATGAACCAAGATGCTTCTTTGGAGCTTAAAATAATTCTTATTTTTGAGAAGACTGAAATATTAATTTTTATCTAAGTGGTGCAGAAATGCCTTTGCCTCTGAATGACACTGAACATTGTCAAAATCTTGAATCCAATTATCTGAAATTTGGAAAAAGATGACTTATTGTGCAGGTGCCTTTTGTGGAATTTTTTCATCTAGATGAAATATTTTCTGTTCTATTCCTGCTTATTTTTCTTAATATTTCCCCCGGAGAGTTGGCAAGAACAGCATTCCTAATTACCTTTGTTGGCCAAACTGCTGAAAGAGTCAGGCTTGTCCAGGCTTAGAGAGCTGCAGAGAGGTGTGTAGAAACATAGAAAAAATTAAAAATACTGTTAGCCAAAGAGTTCCAGCAAAATTTGTGAAAACTGAATCAACAGTCAAAATTATGCAGAGTTTGAAAGAAAAAAGGGTTGGGATCCACACTATAGTGAGATCAGTTAGAAAGTTTTATTTTTTATTCACTCCATAGAAAAGAATGGGATTTGGAGAGGAAAGTTTTTTAATGTTTCTGTGTGTTTTCTCCCACTGTCAGTGATGAAGAATTCTCATCTGGGGAATTATGTATAAAAAATACACATTTAAATAAAGTTATTAACAATCCCCATAGTGATGTTTGTTAGCCAACATTTCCTCACAAAAAAGAGACAGTAGTGAACAAACATGGAAAAACATATATGAAAATTACTGTTATAGAGAAGTGGTTTTTTTTGAACAAGAAATTTAACTTAAGAAAAATTTTTCAAAAGCATATAGTTTCTGATTTTAGAGGATTTATAGCCCTTCAGTACTTTTGACTATGTCTACATTGCACACTTTAAATGGGATCTAAGCTCCGTCAAACATAGTTTAATAAATTGGTGGTCAACACAAACTGGAGTTACTGACCCTTCATGTGCTGTATGCTCATGGTAAACATGAGGCTAAGTGTGTTAAAATATTTGAGTTAATGTGCTTCACCTCATATTTGTGAAAGGATTTGCACTGTTTTTCATCAGCACTGTGTTTGAGCCCTGTATCTGTATAGCAGTGTGAGACAGGACCCATCTTCTCTAAGGTTAGCCTTTTCATTGGGTTCTATCACTGGGCCATTCCAAGGCTGATTCACCCCCTTCTGAAACAAGAATCTAAGATGAGTGAAATGAACCACCCATTTTAGTCTCGCGATACTTTCTCTCTCACCTCTTGGTGCTGGGAGACCCTGAACAAAGAAGATGAAAGTTCAGCGACATTTATCTTACCTTCAAGCATTTACTGAGTTCTTTGTATCATGTTTAAATTGGGGTTCTGGGAAAAGAAAAAAAGATAACTGAGCTGGGTATAAGGACAAGATAGTTCACCACCAGGGCTAGTGGCAGCAGATAGGACAGCTTACTAGGTTCAGTGAAGTGTCACCTGAAAAAGCACATTGACTGATTTACTAGGTTTCAGGTGAAGTGTCACCTGAAAAAGCACATTGACTGATTTACAATTGGTGGGGAGATCACATAGCCAGTCTTTTCTAACTATGGCCTTCAAAACCTTCTATGGAGTGGTGTCACACAGTGAGAACCAGCAAACGTAAACAAATTCATAGTGGTTCAAGCGATTAAGATAATGATAATTTCTGCATTGTATGTTTACTGAATGTATAAATCTATGTTAAAATAAGATTATTTAAACAGTCTCTGACAATTAAGGAAATGTCAAGGATAAGCTTACTTGTGTAAACACAAATAGCTATCTTGTTCATATGCACACAATATGCCCTTTGGCAGAAACAAAATTAGTCATATATTTAAAGACTATATCATATTTCAAATGAAAAAGAATGTCTCTTATTTCCTAATTTTGGGAGCTCGTAATTTACAGAGATTTGGGGGTATATAGTATCAACAATTCAGACAGATTAAGACAACTCTATTACATTACCACTCTTAGCCACTATCAAGTTTGAACTGTAGATTCATTGTTCAGAAATGTCTACCAACACAACTAACCACCTATTAATGGTCTGTAATCAGGTTGCTATTCTTTATGTGGGTGACATAAATGAATACCCATACATTTTGCCCTGGGTTTCACTACAGAAGATGATGAGCACAAATGGACAGTTCAAACCATGCTCCTCATCTCCTCTCCAACCTTCTTATCTCCTTCAAGGTTCAAGTGGCACCTTTCAGGTCCTGCTGATTCCACTTTATCTTCTCCCAATTTTTCTTCTCGCCAGAGAACCCCTTGCCCCTTTCTGTTTCAGTCCATTTCCCTTGAATGTATGTGTGGTAGCTTTATTCCCACAGCTGTCTCTGCACCAAACACATTTTGAATGCTTAAGGCAAGATCATCTCAAAGAAAGGGATCATAAAAATTTAACATAGTCACACAGTGCTATTCTCAACCTTATTCTCAGCCTGTTTTTCTTTCTGTTTCATTTTGGTGTGACTGAAACCTTCAGAGAAAAGGTACAACCTATGGTAGACTTGTAGAAGACCACCTTAAAAAACTAGCTTCGTCAAGACTGTGAACAACTGAAAGTAGTTTCCTGATATAAATTACTGGGTGCTCTTAATGACAAGAAGTGATATACCACCCGTGAATGTGAAAGTATGTGAACTGCATTTATGCTTTGGCAGTACATTTCCTGAAGTAGCTGTTACACAAATCTGTTCTCAGGTCATCCAGCCCATCTCTGCTTTCTTTGGTGCTGAAATTGCTCTGACAGGTTTCCGGCATTCATGTTTCCCTTTCACCTGACTTCCCAAAACACGGTAATCTTACAGCCAGGACTCTCTGGCCACACACGAGTTGCAATTTACTGCTGTGAGATTTTGATGCCAAGGCCAGGGTGTATTTTTCCACCAAGAATAGCACACAGTATGTGGCAAGCTTCCTGTCTGGTCTCACTGTTTTTGCCATTTTGGACTGGCATAAGAGGCTGCTGCAGAAAGGCTCTGCTCATGAGTGGTCTTTTGTCCTGCTGCCATTTTCCTCTGACTGACTTCAATCTGAAAAACTTGTTCCATTCTGAATAGTTTATTACTAGCTGGGCCTTATAAAAATAGCATAGACTATTTTATGCAAGGAAAATACACTTATGCTTCAAATGTACTCTTTATTAACTTCATAAATCAATAAATAATTTGTGAAGCTTTAATTTGCTATTGAAAATTCAAAATTGTTATGTTTTTAAAAGCATTTGGAGAATACTTCATAAATCAATAAATAATTTATGAAGCTTTATTTTGCTATTGAAAATTGCAAAATTGTTATGTTTTTAAAAGTATTTGGAGAACAAATAGACTCCTTTCACACAAATTGCTATAATTCTTTGTTTGCATACACGTAACATACAGGAGGGCAGCATTATCTGTTATCCAGAGAAGTGGGAAGAAAATTTTACCTGGTTCTTACTCTACTTTCAGGTTGATAGTTAACTTTAGGAAAGAAGTTTTCCATTTCCATGCTTTAATTCCTCTTCAGGGTTACCCTGAAGAAGTTAAAGCTTTAAATAAGACAAAGCTTAAAGACAAGCTTTGATAATGTTGAATGGTCAAGCTGTGATATTCGAGTGCCACAGATGGTGTATCCCATGTTCAGCGTGTGATTTATCACATGATAAAATTTGCAAATGGAAACGTCTTTAGCTGGCAAGGGTTCTGTATTTTTATCTGTGTAAGTGAGCCAAGAAAAGTAGGTATTATTTATTTAACTTCTTTATTCATATAGGAGCAGTAGTTTCAACAAAAAAGTCACTTATTATGAGACCCCCTTAGGCCTGATGAATTTACAGTCCTCTAAGATGAAAAGGGAAGAGGAAGAATCACTGTTATCTCATTTCAAGAGGTAAAGAGTTATGGGCTTATATACATGGACAAGTTCCCACAGAGATAACAAATTACTGAATACCAACCAACGTGTTGTAACTGTCCTTTTGTGTTCTCTTGGTTTGTGGCAAATGTGAAGTAATTCAAATAATCCTTATCCTCCTTCATCACATATTTTGTTGAGGACCAAAGAAATGTAAATCACTTCACACTTGTCACAGGCTAAGAGATTGAAGATAAACGTTCTTGCAGATCAGCTATATTGGGTAACTCATTATGGCACCATGACTTTCTATGTGTCTGTGACTTGAGACCTAGATTGACTTTCTGTGCCAAACACTGAGTCTACACTTCTTGTGTAGACTTCTAACTCCCATGTCTAGCCTAAAGACAAAAATCAATGCCACTTTTAATTTTTTTCAGTGCCAGGCATGACAAGAAGAGTAACTCAAGAAAGACTACCCTTAAGGTATAGCCAGTCTGAGGGAAAAAAATGTTACCTAGTATATTGAAAGAACTAGATTTCCAGCCATCCTTCATATCCTCAAGAAGTTTGGATATTCAGATAAGCCACTAGCGTTTGGAATATCGCACCAATGACAGTAAAGTTGAAATTGTTGGGTGCTAGCCAGTTCTCCGTCACTATACATTATTATTAACATGGTGTTATTCCAAACAATAATCCTTTATTTGACAAGACTATGATTGCACCCAATAATGTGTCTTGAGGACAAGAGAAAAATTCTAGCAATGCATCTGAAGCGGCTGCTTGGTTTTAGTATGGTCACTGTGATTTTTAAATCATTGCTCCCACGTGCCTGTGTTTCTTTTTTTGATTTGCGGGCAAGAAAGTGTTTTGGTTTGTGGAGTTTTTCTTTACAGAACGGAGTTTGACACTGGGAAGAGAGACTGGGATCATTTATGTTTGGACAGAACACAAGCATAATGAATTACAATTTTTCTTCTTCCAACACACTTCTAACACAAATGTTTGGGCTCAGGAGAAAGAGGTCATCAGCTCTTAACTTCTGCAGTATTTTTCTGGTTGTATATACTTAGCCTTTGTGTTTCAGAAAAAGGTTGGGTTCTTGAAAGTTATAATAAGACAAGAGATTGATGGAAGTAAGATTGATGGAAGTAAATTCATAATTTATTGTTTCCTTACAAATGTCTCAGTGCTACTTAGTAAAAATCTTCTCGCAGTCTGGTTGTTCTGGGTGCTTAAAAAATCCATAGAAAGAGTAAAAATCCACAATGTCCATGACTTCTGGAAGAATCTGGTGTCCATTTTCTGCTAAAGTAAGCTCTGGGTGTACATATAACAGCAGTAACGGTTTCTCATGAGAAATAAAGAGGAGCCAACCCAGACAGGTCACTAACTACAGAAGGTTTATTGTGCAGTCTATTCACCATATTATCTATTTTAAGCTAAACTCAGTGCCTGGAAATAACTCTGTCTTCACAAAGTCTATCTGGAAGGAGATTTGATAGCGTATAAGAGAGAGTATTGCCTTCCTTTGGGTGCATACAATGATTTATTTCACCACTTGTTTGATTGTGCTTCAGAACTTCCTTGACGTATTTAAAGCCCTTTCCTATCTCCCCCAAACTCTATCCTTCAAACCATAACCTTTCACGCATTAGTCTTTATGATGGGTGAGATTTGTGTAACATTTGTTCTTGGTCATGTATTTTCCTCTTTCAAGAAGATTAGGTGAGACAGAATCAGCTAAGGGCAGAGAGAAAGTATCAGAGACTTCAGGAGGTGACAGGCAAAAGCTTTTAAAGGTAGGACTGGGGAAATGTGGCTCAGAGATGAGGAAGGTGCTGTGAAAAATGGGGACTGATCAGCCAAGATTTAGATGAAACAAAATGAGACACTCCCTAGGGATTAGAGCATATACAAAATTTACTGCATATCAAAGTTTATTACAACACTGTATGAAAGTGAAGTTCTACCTGCAAGGACGCAAGGGGAAAGGGGAATTTTGTGCATAAATATTTCTTACTTCTTTTCTGTACTCCTTGGATACAAACAATTCTAAAATATTCTTCTGTATAAAAAGAACTCACAAATTCTAGTTTTCTTTCTTATAAAAATGTAATTTTTATTGATTTTAAAAGCCTTATGCTCTTCTTCTGGGAGCTCATTATAAGGGAACGGTCTACAAAGGTCTACTTCAAAGTATCTTATCAATACTTTTCAAAGGGAAGTATCTCCTCTGAAGCCTGTGCACTATCACTTCTTTCTTTCTTTCTGTCTTTCCCCCTGTGTGTACGTGTCTGTACGCATACATATCTATGTCCTAGAAGTACATCTATATGTTTACATGCATGTATATAGACATGCAGATATATGCAAACATATGTAAGACAGAGATTTATATTCTTAATTACATCCATTACCTCATTCAACAGAAAGTTGCTTAAAGAAGTCTCATTTTAATTAATTTGTTATTTGCAAGATATTATTGAAAAATACATTTCACGTGTAAAGGCGTATCATACTGATTTGGCAAGAATAAAGCCAGATAATCGATCCCAGTTGCAATGAATAGAATTCCCCTCCCACCATTTCACTCCTGCTTTTGAAGGTACCTTCTGAAGTTAAAATTGCACATGTGGCATAGACCTATATTTCAGCAAATGAGTCCTGTTAGCATAGTCATTAGGGTTAAATTTATGTGAATAGGAGACCAGGAGCATTCTACTAGTCCCAGTGGATTCCTTCAGTTTGGATTCACAATTTGGGTAAGTTATGATAACAGTCTAATTAGTGCTTTGGACGTACAGTTTTCCACTTGGCAGACAGACTACAATAGCTCTTTGAGAAATTGTACTCATTATATCTTATTAGTATCAGGCAAGACAATATAAATCTCATTTCATGAGAGATTTATAAGAACTCCTACTGGGAAGTGGTCCTTTTTCAAATGACCCCTAGTTTCTTTTTCTGTGTGTCAGCTGGATATTTCTAGAACACTGCCTATAATATAAAGTATAGCATATAGCAGTATCTAAAAATGTCAATGTCTGAGAAAGTAGATAGCATTTCTAATCTAAATTTAAATCTAAAACTGCTTTGGGGAAAAAATAATTCTAATATTAGTGTTTCACCAAATGACTCTGTCAAAATGAAAATGTTTTTAAGATATATTTCCTAATCACACTCTGAAAAATTCTAAATGGCTTAACTGTGATTCATTCTCATTCACTCATGAAGCTGAAAGTCTTTCAGAATATCTTGATTCTGGACAGGAACTTCGAGTTTACGTCAAAAGAAGAGGTTTTTTTGTTCTAATAAAAAAATTTATTTTTTTAAGCTAGAAATCCAGAAATCATCAAAGGTTTAGACATTTGATCTGGTTTTAGAGAAGTGGGGTTTGATATTTAAATTGTCTTGGAGTTAACATGTCTTTGTTTTTGTTGGCTTTCAAAGGAATACAGCAAGTCCAATTAAATATTGAGAAAGCATTAAAATTCTTAAATATCTCTATCTTATATAGTGAAAAAAAGAAAATTGAAAATACCATTAATTCTGCTTTGAGTATGAATAGTTGTCCTACAAGCACAAGTTTCCCATCCTACAAAATAAGTCACCTCATTCCAAACCACAGCCAGAGGGCGACCCAGCATGCAGCTCATGTTCAGTGTCAGGAATTTGAGAGCTATGACTTGGTAGAAATCCCATAGCCAGACCTGGACTACAACCGGCTGAATCTGGAATAAACTGTACACAGAATAAGTTCAGTATAAGGTACGGAAATGGTTCATTTATCATAGCTTTCTACACTATTGCCGTGGGTTTTGCTGCCTTTGATGACCAAATCTGAACAACATTAATTACACTGTGTATGCAGTTATACCATTTGAACAGGGTTTGTGTGAACAAGAAGAAAGTAATGGACCTCTGTGTTTGACACTGTATTGGCAAGAAAGTGCACACAATTTGGTAAGTTCCGTATTCATGGAGCATACTCTATATTCAGTGTGAATGTACAAGAGTCCAAACTTCCCATGCAGTGACAAATCCTGCAGAAAGTATTTGATATTTGTTTTTAGGAACAAACATGGTTCCTATTGCACTGTAAGAGATTATGTCTGTCTTGATTGCAGTCCACATCTCTAGTGTCAGTAAAACAATATATTTCTCTGTATGAAAACAGGGAGGCTAAGATTCCTTCACTTACATCTGCATGGGCCAATGACTCATGCTGTATTTTAGGAACATGCCAGTTTTCAGTTTTTGATCACCGTCAGCTGAATAATGATTTGAGAAGCCAATAAAGAAGAAAAAGTGTCACTTCTTCATATGTTAAAACTAATCACAGTGTACTTAGTAACAATGAAAAATAAATGCACAGAGTCAAATTCTGGTTACTTGCAATAAACGTAATTTGTAATTAACTCTTTGAATGTATTTATGATAAAGTACAGGTAGGCAGATGTGTTTCCCAGTTGCTTTGAACAAGGGATGAAATTAAAGTCTGTAAAGTCAATGGTTTGTTCATTTTATCTGAACACATGTGATTTAAACTAAAGGTCTCAATTGCCTTATGTTTTGGATGTCTTTTACACCCGAGTTGTTTTTAACTTCATATTTGTGTCATCTGGTGTCTTTTTAATTTTCTGTTGTATTTATGGGAATCAATCTGAGTAAGTTTAAGTATGTTGTTTTCTGTGCATTTTCTAAAGGTATTTTCTATTATTACAAAACCTGTATTCCCTCTTTCTGTCACATGCTATGGAAAAGGTAATAAAACAGTATTTATAAAGCAATTAAGTAATTCATCAACCTTGCGTACTATTTTAATTGAGGTATTCTTATTTCCTACCTATTTTTATTCTTTCAACCTGTGAATGAATAATTTTGAGGCTAATACAGCTTTATATGAGATATATGTGACTCATTAATGATCACAATGTATAGCTATCGATAAGTCTTTTTGGATTTATAAAGAATATTTTCTTTCTTTCCATTAAAAAAATGGAAGTCCTATTTTTCCTCGCACCCTTCCCCCCCCCTCCCCCCTCCCCCCCGAGATCTTTTAGAACAAATAAATCCAGTGTAAATCCTATTTAATTTCTTCAGTGTCCAGATTCTACCTAAATATTTTGGGTTACAGATGAGATGTCCTAGTCACAGTAAAAACTGTTGCATACCTGGTTTTCATCAGGCACAATTCGGAAAACTACGGACTCACAGAATCATAGAATCGTAGAATGGTTTGGATTGGAAAGGACCTTAAAAGATTGTCTAGTCCAACCTCCCTTGCAATGACCAGGGACATATTTCACTCCATCAAGTTGTTCAAAGCCTCATCCAACTTGACCTTGAACACTTCCAATGATGGGACAGCAAAAATATTTTTGGACAATACATTCCAATGTCTCACCACCCTCATTATAAAAACTTTGTTCTGTCCAATCTAAATCTACTCTCTTTCATTTTGAAACCATTGCACCTTGTCCTGTTCACTAGAGGCCTTGGTAAAGGCCTCTTTATTATTCTTATATGCCCCCTTTATGGACCGAAAGGGTGCTATAAGGTCTCTCCAGAACATTCTTTTCTTCAGGCTAAATAACTCCAACTCTCTCAGCTTTTCTTCATAGGAGAGGTGCTCCAGCCCTCTGACCACTGTTACGCTCATTCCCCAAGACCTGGCTTAAACCAACACACAGACACACATGAGGTATCTTTGTTCCACAGATTTAGCAGAAAATAGACTTCCTTACCAACACCTGGTGGGTCAAAGGAGCCCTGATTTGTGATAAACAGATCTAGTAATATTTTGGGGGGTATACAGGAACTTTCCAATTTCAAAGAGAAACTCAGCTGAAAGCATGTCTTCAAAAAATATCTCTGCTTTTAAAGAAGGGGTTATATATGGAACTTATCCCAGCATAATTGCATTGATTCTCTGCAGAAACTGCCATCGTTCCATACCTTGTAGTTTTTTCCTAGTTAGTCAGGTGGGCTATGAATCATAAGTACTAGGTGGGTTATGAATCATAAGTACTGTCACAATAGTAGCAGAAAGTACAACAAAACACTCCTCAGCTTGCAGAATGCATGCACAGACTTTGAGATGTCCATCCCCATAGTGATGCCCTTTAGGTAGAGGAACTAAACTGATACTACTGCTACTAACAGTTCCTGAGCCCACATTAAGAGGTAGGAGGACTCCACTCTTTCATCCCAGGTCTCTTCCTGAGTTCCCTCAGGTTGTTGCCTGTCTCTGTACACCTGTATTTCTGGATTTCTTTTCAAATGAAAGGAAGGGAAGAAACTAACACTCATTGCAATGCATTTGCTAATCAGCACAGCCTGGTGGCTCACCACAGAGTATAGCTGTACCACAGATGGTTAGTTATGTACTCTGTACAATGTGATCCGAGGTTGACTGTGAGCAATTATGGAGGCAGAAAAAGGACAACATTTTAGCAGTGAGCTTTTTATGGCTGTACAGAGCTCTGTTGACTTTGGTGTTGTGCTGGTCCAGAATTCTGGCTTATATGTTATCAAAGTCATATAGAGTTAGAAAGTAAAGGCAAAAGAACTTTTCCCTTGTTTTACCAGCTGCCTTCAACGCCTGCTGATTTCATGAAAACTGAACTCAAAATGTCACCTTCTTTTTAATTAGCCAAGACTCAAACTATGCTTAGCAAAATATAAAAATAGAAATCTCTGCAGACAAGATACCATTACCCAATGTCTTGTTAGTAATTCATTTGTTTTAAAAGGAATTGCCAAGAACAAGTCACTGTTAATTGTATAGCAGGTTACATTTACTTTTCACAAGAATGTCAGATGGAAATGGATTTTCAAAACCCTTTTTACGAGTAAGTTTCAAGCTTTCCAGTCTTGTCTAAAAAAGGAAGTTAGTGTTTAGTAAGGTAGGATGTGATTTCACGGTACACTAGTTATCCCACATTAACTCCAATGTGAACAGTCCAGCTCTAGAAGTAGGTTATGTGCCAGAAATTTCTACAGTAGTTTACACAAAAAAAACTTTCTGGTGAAGAAAAAGTCTCAGGCACCTTTCATTCAACAAACACCTCTCATTTTTTTCCAGCAATTCTTGCTTTACTGCAAAATTTCTATATCTGTGTGGTACAAACTCAATTTCCTGGAGCATTTTTAAGAAAGACTTGAGGAATATGGTAGCATCTTACGTTTACATCTTGAAGAACAGGTATTGGGAATGCAACACTTCCCGTTCCCCAGTAGGTCCCAGTATATGACTCTCAAAATGATACAGAGACAGGGGGAACAAAGAAAGTCATCCTCAGGGAACTATATGAACTGCCATGAGATCTTGCTTACACTAACTTTGGGAGCCTAGTTAATACTCAGAGAGCTCTTACCTTTCCAGCGATAACCAGCTACTTTGATCAAGGAACTAAAACTGTTGTGGTTGCAGCATGGATGATATCATAACTCCAGGAAGAAATGTTGCACTTACATAATCTCCATCATGTTTCAAATGGACAAATTCTTACTTTTGCTCAATAAATTCACTACAGCTGTGAATATCCCTCATCTTATTTATGCTCTTTAAATCCTTAGGCATTATAAAACTGCATTCAAGCACTGTTCATAGCAATTCTTCATTACTTGAAGGAGAGACTAGTACAACACTAGTCATTGTACACAGTCATTGTACATGTACTGAACAAGAAAATCAGCATGTAAATACGTCTTTAAAAAGTGCTTGGAGTCCTTTCAATTTGAAGGCTATATTCACACATAATTAGTATTACAGCTACAGTGAAACCCTCTAAAAGCCTAAAAAAACAGTAAGAATTTGATATTAATCTACAAGGTTTATGGTGACAACCGAGCCTTTTATATACAGTAGATCTCAAAGACCTTTTTGATTTCGTCAGTTTCATTATGTCATCATTATTCAGGAAAACTGAGATTCCATAAATCGTCCAGCAGCAGAATGGAAACTGCATCAGTCTATGTGAAAGGTGAATAAACCACAGCTATCTTAGTAATCGAGTTTCATCGTTGAAAACTGTACGTTCAGTCACACCAAGTTGCAGCCAAACTTAGTGGTTCCATGTAGTCCCCTCAAGTAGCAACTCTATATTTATAAGCATTTAACATTCCCTGCTAATTTCTTCCTCTTTCAACCCAAACAAATGTTATTTTAATTTATTTTTACAGGAGGAAGAAAGTAGGGCAAAGAAATTGTTCTCCAGGCTAAAACTGGAACTATCCTTCAAGAGTCTTGGTTTCCTGGACTGTGCTCAGACCACTTTCTCACTTCCGTTCCTTCAAATAATACAAATATAAGTGCTCATCTGACTGCTTAATATATATTTTCTAGTTTTAAAGTCTATGGTGCTAGCATCACATTGTTAACCTTTTTTCCTTTTTTTATCTCAGCATTAAACTACAAGTCTTTACAGTAATGCTTCAGGACAGAAGGAGGTCATTCAGTCCACTGCAGTCATTCCCAGTAACACATCGCTAATGTTTTCATTGCTTCAAAGTGCTTGTCTAACACTTTTTGAATAATCACAGCTGTGGTTTCTGGTGCCATTTCAGATGATCCATTCTCCATATTAATTATGCCTTTGCTTTCTGCTGATTGTCATAGTGCCTGATCTTCTCCTGTTTGACCTTGTGTCTATCAGCAGTAAAACTTCCAAAGTTCTACGGAACTTTATCATATTTCTTAATTGTCTCTTTTCTCTTGAAGGTTTGCAGTGCGCAGAGAAGCATGAAAAGGGGTTACAACCCTGAACTCTTATGTATTAAAGCCTGACTCCCTGCACATGAACTTAGGATGGATAGAGGTAAGAATCCAGGTTTCGGATTGTGCACTTGACAATTGTTACTTGACAATGCCTAGTAAGAATTTCTATTTTACATTCCTCTGTGTAGGCAAGAAAATGTGCTTATCTTTTCCTTGGATACAAGAAGCTGCATATTAAAATTCAGAGGCAAAATTCATACTATGTCTCCCACAGACATTGAAGCAAATTTCTTTTGAGTATGGCAATCTGATTGGCAAAGCATTTCTTCCTAGCCAGTTGCACCTCAGCAGTGACCCTTTCAATAAGACTTTAGGTGTTATTGAAATAATAATACTTTAAGGGTCACATCTACATTTCACATTTCACTTCTAGTTCAGTGAAAGACAGTGGTTACGATCAACTACATTTAAGATGTGATTTGAGACCACCCCAGCAGGGCAGCACTGAAGCTGTCCATCCTGATTCTTCTCCCCACTCAATTCTTCTTGTAATTGTCGTCTGAAAAGACACCTCGTGATCTGAAAAAGAACAAAGAATTGCTAGTCTGGTATAGTTTCTCTATTTTATAACATTCAGTATTGTTTTGTTGAGTTTGATAACAATGTTTTCTTGTTCCCTTTTTTGTAATTCTGCAAATTGCAGAATTATCTCCCAGTCACGATCTAATCACTGAATCACAGTGACATGATTTTGCCAGCTTCCATTTCTTTTTCCTGATTAACAGCTTTTTCCCATCCCAGATATTTTGGGTGGTTTGAGATGCTATGGAACAGTTCTCAGCTGATCTTTTTACCGTGCAGTTTTCAAAAATGTCTTCTTTTCATGGCTGGACTCAGCTTGGCTTCTAACTTATCTCCACAGTGCCTTCAAAGACCACAGTGAACATGTTTAGATGTTTTTTATTTGCCAAACTTGCCCGGATGGCATTTACCTCTAAATGCCAGAGGTAACCAAGCTGTCTTGTGGGGCTGTCCTTCCCTCAGCAATCAGCCAGCCCACAGCCATATGAAGTCCAGCAGGCCAAAAGGCAGATGGCATGAGCGCAACCTTGGGAAAATTTAACTACACTTCTACATCTCTCCGTTGATTCTGTGCATTGGCAGGCATCTCTTTGCCTGCTTACAAAATAATATATTAACAGATTCTTTACAAACCTGGTCCTTTTTCTGCCTCCCTCAAGATTGTAGTGAGCCTATGATGCAGTATGCCAACATTACTCATAGTTAACTTGGCTATGCATGATAGCGATTCTCATAAAAAATGTGGATATTCCTCCAATCCCTCAAGAAATTTGTTCTTAATATGCCTTCTATAATATAGTCATATTTCCCTTTCTTTGGAGATTTTGACTCCCTAACATGTTGGTTAGCTTCCAGGCAATGTCCAGTTGTTCTCCATAAGTTAGACTGCACACATATCTCTTGTTTCTTGACAAACAGTAAGTCTCTTAGCCACCTCTGACAAAACAGTAAATCGTGGCTTCCTTACTTAAGGCTGCAAATGACTCTAGAGATGACTTTCCCTGGTTTATGTCACATTTAGACAACCACAAAGTTAGCCATGGTGAACTATGTGTCAGCTTTGTCTGACTTGTGTCTTTCTTATAACATCTATGCCACCTCTTACCTTGTATCCAACATGGTTGTAGCTAGCGCTCTCTCTTCTGACTGTGGTGAGGTGTTAACAATTAGTGCCTCTAACTATATGTCCCTGCATTCTTTGCTCTAGAGCAGTTTTTCACCAGTATGTGACTCTGAGTGTTACTCATTTCAGTGAAAATGAAAAAGCCTTCTTCCACTTGACAGTAGCTGTGGATGTCGAATTTTTTTTTTTTTTTTTTTTCACTGGTTAAGAGGTTTCAGTTGAGTTTAACTTAGCCTGAAACCTCCATGAGAGCCATTATTCCCGTTCTTCTCAGGGAAGCCATTTTTCACTGTAACTGAGTACAGCACTTGGTGTGCATTCACACTTTTTTTTTTTTTTTAAACTATAATTTGAACATGGTTCTCGTTGCTGGTGTTTTATGCTGAGCCTGTTTCCACAGCATGCCTCGTGGTTGTTGCATAGTGAATTTTTTCCCATCAACTTGTAAGCAGCTGAGGAGTCAGAGCTGAATAAAGCTGAGATAAAGGCTGCTACATGTGATGTAAATAGATGTGAACTGGCAATTGAATATTGCCCTTTCATTTTCCCATACTGTATAGGACTGTGAAAGCTGAATCCAGCAGAAACTATGCAGTGTTCATAACTAACCAGTAAGCTTTGAATTTAAACTTGATAATTTATGTGGGTGCAAGTGAATGCCTCTGAGTGAGATGAAACGATTTAGTATAATGGCAGCACAGTCTTTAATTTATAGAATTTTAAGACTTGGATTTGTAACCACTGAAATGCAAAGCAACATATGCTTCAACAATAGATTAATAAACTAAACGAAGACTTAGCCAAAGATCTATATAAAGTACTACAATATTCACACATATATTCTCTGTTATAAATATTATTTGAATGATAAACTTAACCCACTGGTGAAAAATTAAAATGAGACCTGTGCAGTTTTAAACTACTCTTAAAATATAACATCCTGTTACTAGATGGTTTACAGACAAATTATTGGACTCAATAGAGGGGAAATTCTTTTGCCTGTGTTATACAGGAGGTCAGGTTTGATGATCGAATGGTCCCTTCTGGCCTTAAAAGCTATGAATCTACTCCTTTTCTACAATGTACACATAAAAGGTCAAATTTCCAAGACTGGAATATTTCACTGAAGTACCAGAAGCTCTCTAAGTTGTCTTTAAAATAATGAAGGGGGTAAAAAAGACATAAAATAAGGACAAGAGAAAGAATACAAGATAAACTAAACTAAGGATTCTATATTTCCCCCTATGAATGGGAATAAAACATTAAATACCAGAGCATGCCATGTGCTTCCAGAAGTACTTCTGTTGGCAGTACTTAGAAAACAACTCCAGCAGACAGCTCAAGCTTGTCTGTTTTGCAAGGAATGTTTATGCATAATCTCTCACCTAACAAGAACCTGAAATTCTTTACTCAGGGGAAAAATATTTTGTGAACTGAATGTGTATATCTCACCCCATGTAAATACATAAACATAATTATGGAGTTGCAGTGAGAAATACCAGGTTCAAAATAACTACTAACTACCTAACAACATTACCACAGTCGTGGTATCAACATTCACCCTCCCATACCACCCTGAGAGTGAAATATCTACGGAACAATATTTTCCTTTTTGGAAGTTTATATTCTAATCCCAGTAGTAATTTCAGTGCTTTGAGCAAGTCTCAAGGTGGATTGCTCTTTAAAAAAGGGGTACGTGCTTTTAAGGCACCCTTTAGATCTTGTTTGTAATTGTTCCTTATTTATAAAGACATTATACACTAAAAATATATATTCTAGTACTTTAACTCTGTAGAGCTATTTGGTGGCACTGTGAAATAAAACAACCACTCAACTGCAAACAGTACAAGCCTACACCCTCTTAACTATCAGTATGTAATTTAGGTTTTCTCCAAATATTTGCATTTCTCATAGATGACTTATCAAATACAAACAGTAATGAACATTCCTTTTCCATCTTGATGATCTCAGCTTCTTTGCAACATTTACTCCTTTATAGTAAGAGATTCCTAAACTGTAATAGAAAAGGGATACATTAAAATAATATACATGCTACACATTTGTTCCCTCCATCCATATGATCTTTATTTTGTGCTCCATTAACCTCCACCAGTTGACAAGGATTTAATTTCTAATCCATACCACTATTTTTTTGACAAATTATCTGTGACTGTAGATAAGGGCAAAAGTAGAAAGACATGATATTTGGAAGAAAAAATGCTGAGCTGGAGAACACAGCAATAGGTGGTTTATTTAAATGACAGTCTTTCATATAGCAGCTCTTACCCAAAGAGCCAAGAGCACTCAAATTTTACAGCCTATATGCTAGATCACTGCATCCATTATTGAAATTCAGCTATGGCTAGAGAAATAATAAGACAGCCTTCTGACCGTACATCAAGATGACACAGAAGGTAGGAAACTTCATACCAGTGTAAGAAATATAGATATAGGAGCAATTAGTTACGTGAAATGTAGTCAAGATCCAAGAATTACGGCTCTGTGTTACTCAAATATATCTTTATTAGAGTAACATCTTACTCAGAGGATAGGATCACATAATTTCTGTAATGATACGATTTTGTATTTCTATTTAGGAAAATATACTTTGTGTTCCTATACCTCACTATTATTAATAACAACTAATGATGACACATACATTCCCTGATATGAGTGGGTCAGAGTTTTACTTGTTATGCAATGATTTATGGAGTTTTTTGCAGGATTAATAGTTTCATTTCTAAATCTAAAAAATAGGATTTTTTTGTGAACTGCTTATACTCAGAAAGCAGTCAGAAACAATGCTGTAAGCCTCCTTATTTTCCAAGGTACTTGAACTAAATCCATTTAGGCTCATATTATGCAAAGTTTCGAAAATCAGATGAAGAATGGAACTCTTATTCTGTTTAAATAGAATTCTTATTTTAGAACTTGCTGTGATAACATCATAAAATTTCTTGCTGGGTCCATTTCTGTAAAACCACAAAGCAGGTTTTATACAACTTCTCTTCGCTACGCCCCAACCCCCCCAACCTGTACTTAGGAAAGGGAAATTCTTGACAGAAAGCCCTCATTGGCAATGACCATATGTCTTTGTGTTCACTGGTAGGTGCTAATTGGCAGGAGTGAAAGGAGGTGGTAATAAACACTTAGCCCGGTGTAGCCAGCCTGGTTTGACTGAAAAAGAAAATTCTTTGAACTTTACTGGATCTTCAACAAATAGAGCTTTGCAGGGTAACAAATGCTTAGATTTTTACCAATGTGAACAACACAGTAGTTGTGTCCAGAGGGATACGGAAAAACATACAGGCCTGACTCCAAGATAGGTTTTATTGCAAAGGAAAAAGAAATTAAGTACTGGTACATTTTCAGCCATTAACATAGCTTTTGTTTTAACACTCACCACCCCAAAGGAACAGTTTTGTGCCTGCAGCCTACAAGCACAATTATGATTTAGAGAACAGAGGCTTTGGTGTACCCTATACCTTTGTACGATGCCCTGATTTCACTGGAAGTTTCTCAAATGTCAGAAGGTTTAAGAAAGGTTGAAACGTGAAAAAGGAAAGTGAAAATCACAACGTGTTTTGCATATGAACTGCACAACACACCAGTCATACTTAATGTATGTACTCAATTGTACATTTCTTTCCCCAGATCTGAAATTAGTACCACTGGATTCAATAAGCTAACTCATGACAGGGAGCAACAGGCAGAATTAGATCCATCTGATGTCTTTAAATGTATCTTTAAATATTTCATTTTTGTTTTGCCTAACTTAAAAGTTAATTTGAAACTTTTTAGGCATGAGTTCTACACCATAAATTTTAAAATCCTTAAAAAAAGTCTCTTTACTACTAGTAATAGGTTGTGCTGGAAAATCATAGTATGACCTTTTGAAACTGTTAGAAAATAGAGCTATACTGGAGCAATATTTAGTACTGCTAAATACCACAGTAAATAAAAATACCTGAGGACTTAACAGAAAAAGAAATATTGACTCATCTGGAGTGCCAATTGTCTGTGATTTTTAAGTTGTCCTTATTGAACTCACCAGTGTTCAACAAGCATCTTGGGATTCCAAGTTAGAAATCTAACTTTTATATGTAAAAATATAGGTGAGACAAAATTAATCTCTAGTTTCTGTTTGCAGCAAGGCTACTACTTCTCTTCCCCTGCTAAATCCATTCCTGCCTTATGCTTATCTTTCTCCATGTGAGTTCAAGCCACAAATAAATTAATAGATGTAAATTCAAAATTTGTGACATTTTCATTCTTTCGGCTTTTTTGCAAATTTCATTCATTACCGGGACAGTATTTCACTAAGTATCTGTATAGCTTATAGCATAGAAGGACTGCATCTTGGTTGGTAATTCCAATCACCACTAATACTGAGAAAAGAGCCGAAATCGTTCATTTCATATACCGTTATAGATATGATCCCAAACACCTAGAATTCTCAGCTACATCTTGGTTCCAGAAGATTAGAGAAAGAAAATCAATTTCTAAATTTACATATTTGCAAAGTGACACTGGTAAAGTTGTCAGAATCTTACTATGTTTCTTCAGTTGGAAGGTTTATAAAAGCTGCTTCATCCATATTAAACTCTAAAGTGAAATAGATTTATGTGGGAGA
Organism: Thinocorus orbignyianus; assembly: GCA_013400375.1. Classification (NCBI taxonomy): domain Eukaryota; kingdom Metazoa; phylum Chordata; class Aves; order Ciconiiformes; family Thinocoridae; genus Thinocorus; species Thinocorus orbignyianus. The sequence goes on from VXBW01004281.1 coordinate 1,701,096, forward strand.
GAACTTCATTTCAGTTTAACATCAGTACAGTACCCCAAAGGATCACAGTTCATGTCTAATTGAGCTTTTGCAGCACAGTCACAATCACCTACATGGGGAGATAAAAAGATGCCATAACTCTAAAAGAGAAATTACTTTGTTCTGTTCCACTTACTCCTTCCCTGTTGCTTTTTGCTCCTTCCACCTCACTTAGAGCAGTAACAAACTGCATTTTAAGCATTCCCACAACAATTAAACTTAGACATATTTTCCTACTGATGATCTTGTTTATCAGTACTTAAAAATTCTAAAATTCTGTCTGGCCTTTGTTTTATACCAAAAATGAGCATGTTTTTTGCAATTCCTATTGAACTCTTCCTATAAAAAAACCTAAAATGCTCAGTTCTGGCAGTTTAGAAGACCACTATAAAGCTGATTATTTGGGTTACTACTACGGCTGCCACATAAATTTGAAAGATCTCTATAGCTCAGTGTATGGACTTCTCCAACTTAAAGTATGAAAATCAGCCTCCACTGTTCAGTCCCTCTTATCTTCTGTGGAATGGGTGAGAAATGAAGATCTCTGCTACCCGGTTTCTAGTAGCCTGCTTTAGATGTCATGTTACCAAAAATACTCCAGGATAGCTTTTTTAGTTATTAGCTTACTGAGAAGAAGCAGAGTTATTGGAGAGAGTTATCTATTTTCTTTCCCTCTTGCAGTGATCAACCAAAATGATTCTCTGATTCTATGATCTGACAGTAACATGAAATATATATTACATGCTATCAAAATACAGTATATTGCCTTCCTCCACTGTATTCAAGGAAACAGAGTGCTCAGAGTACCTCAGTCAAAGTGCTGCCTTCAGTCTCAGTGTAACAATTTGCCTCAAACTACTCACCTATTCCAAATTCCCTGCAGAAATGTGATCATATCTAAAGCTGTGTGTTTTAGGTAGGAAAAGTTTTGCAAGCCTCCTTATTACAGTGTGGAAAAGTTGGTGCTATGTGTTTTGCCCAAATAGCTGCAATTACTCGCTGTGTCTTTCTGAAACACTTACAAGAAAAAAACACGCTTGCTATTTCTCCTCAAATCATGTCTTCTTTCATTTTCTCTGGATGAATGTATTGCATCAATCCAATTGTTAGAGGGTGATTGAGGAAGAAGTTCAATCAGATAGCTTTTAAGGTAGGAACAATTGGGGATTAACACTGACAAGCAGGAATCAATGCTCAAAACCAAGAAGAGAGTCCAGATTAAGTAGGCACAAAGGGCACATTTTTTGTCTGATGCAATCTGGCATTTCCTTTCCAGTTCCGGAGCTTAATTTTTTGCAATAGTTTTACAAAGAACAACAAATGAACAGGCCTTATTATATAATATTTATGGATCTTGGCTCTCTACTTTCATAATTTTTTTTTCATTGAAAAACTATATTGGGACAGTTAATATCTGCACATGACAGGAACTTTAGCTTCTGGCTAGTTAATTTTATCACTCAAGAACAATTTCAGTTAACTCTGTCAGTAAATTACTGTTTTACTGCTATGCTGGTACATCAGATGAAACATTTACTTTCTTAAATCCTGAGCAAAATGTTTTCAGTTGTCTAATAGCACAAGTAACCTTGACTATGATTATCACACTCGTGTGTCAACGCATTACTAACTTATTTGGCCCTAGTTTGAGAGCTAATGGTAGCATATAAAGATTTTACTTAATGCTTTTAGCAGTGAACCTAAATGGGACGAAATCAAGTCATCTAAATAAAAGGAGGTGGTGGCTACATGGCACCCGTAGAGTGTCGCTGCAACGTTTTCCTACTCAAACCTTTTTTCATGTCGAAAGTAATCTGACTGACGCTGAGCAGGGACATTTGGGAGCCTTCTGCAGAGAATGGTTATACACTAGTTTGATGGGACTTAGAGCAAATTGCAAATGTCAAAAGATTTTTAATTCTAGCTTTTGAGGGAGCTTTTAGAGAAACAAATAAAGAGTACTACAGCTGCTTGAGGAAGGAAAAGAAATTTCTGAAATATCAATGTACATAAAAAGGGAAAAAAATCTTCTGGCTTTCAACTACCACGACACTGGTAACTTTGTGATTGATATTCAGTATGCATATTCCTAAAAATAAAACAATGCACATTTTGAATGCTGCCTGTTTGAATACACATTATTGTATATATATTTTTATGGTTTTAGGTCCTGACAGTGAATCTTGTGTTATGATTTTACAATTATAATGTGATTCACAGGTTTAAAGTCTTTAGGATTAATATCAGTAAAACCATTAAGATACATATTCAGAATAAAATATATTTTTTAAATAAGTAAGTTTTGTCTGGAGTGGAGATGTGCCTTGAGTATGTAATCATTTTTTTTCTATTTTCCATCTGACTTACAGTCTATTATTACATGTTGCTGGTAGCAACCTTAAAGCCAAAGAATGGCTTTGTATTCCACAATCCCTTTGGAAGTTAAGCTCCTCAGAAGGATGGCTGGCTGTTACATAAATCAGATTTTAAATAAATCAGTCTAAATAAAAGAACCATTATAACTGTACTCTGTTTGGGGCTATACTATCCATTAGGAAACAAACAGCTTTTTCCAGCCTTGTGTGAGGAAGTGCCAGCCTGTCCTCAGTGCCTCCACAACTGTTTCTAGGGGATCTCATGGTTATAATGCATGATGCTTGCCAAGTGCACCCAAGGATCCTGGAATGTAGCTATAGCAATGAAAGAATATGTCAGATAAGCCAAAGTCAACTGTCATTGCAAACATCAGGAATGTTGCAATGGATAATGGTCACTGTTAGACACAGGAGAGCCTCAGCTAAAATCCTCTGCGGTGATTAAGGAAAAAAAAAATAATGAAAAGAAGTAGGTTTAAATATTGATTTATACCTCATGGGAAGCAATAAAGGATTTAACAACCTGGAAAATACCTGGAGAATAAAAGGCCTGTGATCAACATTTATGCATAAAGCTTTGCCTTCAGCTTGGTAAGTATTGATGTGTTCCTAGAAGAGAACAAACATATGCTATGTTTGTCAGACCCTGTTATAGGTTTCTGATGAGAATGTCCTTCATAAATACCTTAAGTGCCATAAACCGATATCGTCTGGCCTCCTGTACAATAGACTATATATAGAATTTCAGGTGTAAGTCTATATTAAAAATAACTTGTGTTTTCCTGTATATAAGCTAATAACTCTATGTGACTAAAGCACAGCTTCCAAAATGCACTTAGTTTTATTTTGAGGATTTAGAAGTGGGGAATCCAACATGTTCTCCTATTGTGACATGATCGTGCTAAGAAAGAACAGCGACCTTATTTTATTATTTTTTTTTCTGTCAAATTTGTTGTTATGGATTTTCATTGTGCCTTTCACCACAAAAATATCTTTGATATTTTCATTCTCATTTTACTAAGTTTTAACAATAGCCCTGGAAATCGTATTGATAAATAGTGGTAATTTCTATGAATTTGTCTTTTTGCCTTAAGTCATTGCTTGTGATGACATTAAAAAAATGCACAACCCTTACTGATATCTTAACTTTGCAAGTACCAGAGCAAATACTGTAACTCTTTCACCTTGCATTATCACTTGATTTAACTTCATAGTATAGGTTGAAGAATTGAAGGAATCATGCAGCCAGTAGGACTCTTTTCAGAATCTGTGTAAGATGTGTGCAATCACTGAATAACATTTCAGGGTCTCTTTATTTGTATTTTCTTAAAAACAGATGAATTACCTTAATTAGACTGAGTATCACCTGTGTCCAGGAATAGTCTCAGAGAAATAAATAGGAGAAGTTGTGAAATAAGGATCTCATTTAGGTCAGGGTGAGGTGACATAGCTTGATACATACTTTGCCAGTTTTAGCAGGCAATATATTTTTGGATTGTTTTTTGGAAAGTTTAAAAATTTCTCTCTATCTTCACCCAAAGACTGCACAGTCTTTTTTAAGATTAATCAACAGACCAAGACTGCCTAAGAATGTGAACTGGCAGGCAAGTAAAATCATTAATATAATCAAAATAAATGTAAAGGTCCTTCTTGTCAGCAATTAATTTATCATTTCTCTTCTGCTCTCTGAACATTTCTTTCCTGATCTTGGCAGAATAAGGAAATACCAGTGTATTCGAGCTACCAGAGAATGCACTATAAAGCAAAAGCAATTTTAATATTTTGTGCATGAGTCACACAGACAGGACTATAAGTTTCTGACCGACTTTTCTCCTTGATATGAGAATATACATTTGGAATGTCTTTTTATTCTGTCTGGCAATTCTCACCAAACAAGAAGCCAGGAATATTGTCCCGTGAAAATTTGTTGCATGATTCTTATTAGTTTTCTTGCATCTTTCTCTAAATTTTCTGGTTCCCGCCACTATAGAGGAAAAAAATTTAGATTTGACAAGTGTAATTCATTGTAACAGTCATATTTTAGGAAGTATATTAGTCATTCACAGAAAATAAAAATGTTCATGATCTTGCACAACCATGCTCTTGCATTTCCTCCTATGTAAACTGAGGATGTTACCCAATCACTTTACCAGAAACTTTCTATAATTTGGTGGACCAGAATCACATCACTGTATCTGAAGGGGCACCAGTGTGATTCTGTCTTTCCCTAGCTTTTTCCTTAAAAGTTCACTACTTTCTTCTCTACCTGAAAAACATGACCAAGCTGTCCTGAAGACCCACGTAGTCCAGCTATACTCTGAACACATTTTATTCCCCTATGAGTAATTTTAAAAACCAAACTTTTTTTTTTTCTAGAATTCTAAAAAGTGTCTTTATAGAGTACACAGGTCCTATTACTTACCAGTTTCACTCACAATACTACTCATTATGCTAACTCTGCTCAGAGGTTTTTTTTTTCCTCTTTTTCTGAGCAACCACCTATAATGCCTATGCATAGAAACTAGGCCATTAGGTTAGGCTACTGTTTCTAAGTCAAGAAGTGGGCAGAACGAGCTTGACAAATCAAGACTCCACTGTTTCTAAAAGCCCAGTGGTTACCAGCTACAAATAGATGTTCTTCCTCCTGCTGCTCTCCTTTGCCTGTTTATCAACTCTGTAAAGTTCCTGGGAGGGCTGGTTGAGAAGGTGGGAGGGGAGGAATCTGCGTTTCAGAGGAAACGCCCTCTCTGTTGGCAAGAACCTCATGAAACCACCCTTCTTTTGTGTTGTAGCTTAAATTGCCAGCCCAAGCAGAGAGAAGAAAGGCAACAGGGCATTGCTGTTAGTGTTTTATGTAGCATAAAAAGCAAAGAAACATTGAAAGGAATATTAAATGACGCTGCTGAAGCGGAACTGAGAAACAGATAATGTTTGAATGAATAGCACAGTACCATTTACATAAAAGCAAGGATAAAATATTCCATATAACTCTGAAGACATTTAAAAAATTTTATTCCAAGAGCCTAGTAAAATATTGGACTATAATTTCACATAATGTCAAGAGTTAACCCACGTAGACCAAAAATCTGGAGTCCATCTGAGCTAAATGAAACTAAGCATTCTCCTTTTAGGGTCTTCAACATGAAAGTTGAGAAATCTTCAATGACCATGTGAAAATTTTATGCCTACTTGGAAACTTGAATTTTCAACTTTCTAAGCATGGAAATGATCAGAAATAAAAGATAACTGTATATTTTTTAATGTAAGTAGCGCTGGTCTATAATCAAGAAAAATCTATTTTTGACCTTCTTTCATAATTTTTTTTTCAGACTTAGACTTTTCTTCTCATTAACTTTATGTTTCATCCCAAGATAGAAGGGTATCTACTTGGACATAGTTTAAGACAAGAGAAGATACAGAACTATTACTAAACCACATTTGCCACCCATCAGGCTGTACACTACAGACAGTGTGAAAAGGAGACAGGAACCTTGCCAAGTGGAACTCTTGCTACCTGAAGCTTCTCAGGGCACTGTGATACCACACTATCTCCACCACAAAGGAGCTCTCAAAAGCTCTACTAAGTCAGCCCCTGGGTCTGGCAGGTGGGTGACTGTCCTTAGAAAAGAGCCCACTACAAGGTAATTTGGAGAAGTTAGTCTCCAACTGGTTGATTACTTTCTTAACATAAAAGATCACCCCCTTGCCATGTTGCAGTTTCCTGTACAAAGAGTGGAGGACAAACCTTAGGAAAACTGTAAATACAATGTTACTTTAGATGCATTTTTTAAAAATTTTTCTTATTTTTCAGTAAAATTATTGAGCACTATGGTCTATCTATGTGTTCAGAAGAAAAGCAAGTTTCACATCTGTAAAGGAAAAAAGATTGTGAACACAATTTTTTTTTTTTTTTGTTAACTAGGACATTTGAAACTTCTGAAATTTCATCAGCAAGTCTATAAAATTTGATCTCGTTATTGACATCAAATTATGAGTTATGGGTCTGTGTTGTCTTCTCAGTGTTTCAATACTTTCCAATAAGTATCAATGTCTAACTTAAGTAGAACAGATATTTCAGAACATCAGACTTTTTGAATTAAATAATTCATTTATATTGATCATTAGTTTCTTATGTATCTACCTGATGACAAGCAGAGTTAATATTCTGTGGAGTTTGCAACTAGAAGACTTGCGTAGAGCCCGGACACAAGTGACTACATGAGTAATGATTCATGAGAGCAATGTTAAAAAAAATGTGCAATATTAAGGAAGTTAATGAATCTACTCATCTGGTTTATAATTTCCCATGCAGTAATTTTAAATTTGAATTTTCAATGTCAAATGCTGAAGATCAGCTTTGAACTAAATGGTCTAGTAGATAAAAAGGAAATAGCAGTATGAGGAAATCATTAAGAAAAATTAAAACATATGGTGATATAATTTATTCCAAATATGAGTAACTCTCTGCTAAAGAGTGAGAGTTTCCAATTTTAGAAAGTGAATTCTGTGACAAATCAAAAGCAATGTCAGCAGTAAAAAATGTATAGTTTGACTTTAGTACTTAGCTGCTTTCATTTTTTTCTCTGTATTTATCAGAAAACATTTTAGTTTTCTATAGAAATTAATAAAAGAAAACCTCACAAGTTCTGTGCTGTGTTAAATGGATTATTATTACAATTATTATTCTGGAATTCCTACAGAATTTTAAAACTTGTAGCATCCTTTTACTAAGGGTCAAAATTGAATACAAAAATAAGTGTCAAAGTCGAATTTCTCACATGATGTATGAAGTGCTGTAAGTGTAAAGACATACAGGTCGGTCTCAGAAATGTATCTTCCTTGGTTCATTACACATACTGGGAGGAGAAGGACTAACATACATTTTATTTCCATACATTTGATATCTTGGGCATTATGGTGCTAATTGAATGCAAAAAAAAAAAAAAAAAAAAAANNNAAAAAAAAAAAAAAACCAGAAAAAATAGCTTCTGTTTACTTAAATGCAAGCATTTGAGATTGGGGCCTAGAGTACCAGTCCACACTCAGGTGTGTCATAAAAAATGTTCTGTCAAACAGTTGAGGAAAGGGAGGAAGGAAGGAGAAAAAAAAAAGTGACCTTTTCAGGTCATTCAGATTTGCACAGGAAGCCAGTGAAGCAGAACCACATCACATTGACTTACTGGACTGTGCCACAATTTGTCACTCCGTTCTAGTGCGAACTTCATCGGGTTTGTACCATTAGAAAAGCAGAAATCAACACAAAAGAAAAAGTCATTCAGATGAACAGCACTGACAGATGTAGTTCTATAGAGATTTCTCCTGTAACATTTTCTTTTAAAGGAAAAGAAACATTCCTTCTTGCAGAATATGATGTTAGCTTTACCACTTCCAGCAGAAATAACACATTGTGATTTTATGGTTCACTTACAGTGCTACTACACTTTTTATGCTTTTGTGCAGTATGAGCGTGATCTCTACTTTGATAATTAATAACATCTGCCTCCCTTACATGACAAATGATGTCTCTTAAGTCCAAGTTGTTCCATTTCCACAAGTTTTGCATGAGACTCTTAGGAAAAGTTTTAAAATGTTTAGGTTTGTTCAAGTTACTTATCTTTATAAAGGGCTTCAAGCTCCTAGGAAAGTAGATTATCTTAACTTTTGAATCTGAAAGAACACAGTTTATTTAAAATTCAGCCTGTTTCTGTCATGGTTGTTTAAGTACGGAATATATGAATAGGAAGAATTAGTCTTACACTGTACTGTGTATTTTGAATTTAAACATGTATAAACTTTTATAAGATGATTGTCTATCCAAAAGCCGTTTGTATTCCAGACCAGATATCTTTAGAGTCTATAAATATTCAAAGAAATATCTTTACTGTATACTTTTGATAAGAAAAGTAATATCTCTGCTTTTTCTTATGGGGAACCTCAGACAAAGAAACGAAGTGAGGTGAACAAATACCTAAAAAGCAGAGCCAGAAGTTGAATCTGGATGTCTTGAATGCTAATTCTGTGTTTCTATTTGCTGAATTAGCCCTTTAGGAAAGAAATTATATGTAGCTGTTCAGCATCTTTCTCTGATATTCCTGCAGTTGTTCTTTTGGTTTCCAATAAAGCAGTCATGTGGTTTAGAAAGCAGCAAAAAGCTGCATATTCATTTCAGTAATTGTGAAAGGGCACAGGTGTTGGCTTGTTATTCGAGTAAATTCAATTTTTCTGGACCTTGACACTCTTATAGCCAGCTGATGTACTAAGAAAAAAAAGTTGCATGATTCATGGTGCTATCTAATGGTTACCAATTGGAAGCAATGGACTTGTCATTAGGAATCACACTTTCTGGTGAAAAAATGCAATATATAGTCAGTATTTTTGGCAGATTGGTTGCATTCTTGATAATCCTGAGCAATTCAGGTAGATTTTAGCTCAACTGAAAAAGAAAGTAAAAAAAAAATAATATAGACTGCAAAGCAGCCATATTATTCCTCTAGGAATTATGTTGTTGCTCTGTTTATCCACCTGTTTAAGTGTGCTCTTTTTTTCCTTGGATGAAAATTTTGTTTGTTAAGGTTTTTTAACATGCTTTTGTCAGGTTAGAAAATTAGCTCATTCAGCAGCAGAATGTTTGCATAATTTTCCCAGGTTACTGCACAGAACCAGTGTTTTTGTAGTGGTCCCTATAAAAATTTAAACCCAGCTCTTGTTGCTGCCAGTCTCATTTTGGCAGAAGGAAGCATTTTATCAATATCTCATGATCTTCACACCAAGGATTCAAAATAATAAGCCTGTTCTCCAAAACAGAAACAAACTTTACAAATAAAATCCCTTTCCACATTTTTTTTTTTTCTGAATTTGGTGATTATTTAACTGTGGAAATCATCCATATGAAGAAGCTATATAGAAAGGGAAGAAAATAATGGAGGAGCTATGAGGGAAACTGAAATGCATGCCTAAAAGCAAGTTATCAGCAATAAAAGGGAAATAATTATTAATTAGTTGGAACACTTCACATTTTATTTTTTTTATGTTTTTATTATGAGGGAATTTAATCCAAAATATCCAGTGAGGGCTGGAATCACATCTCAATATCTGGTATTAATAAAAATATTATCTTAAATAGAAGGAACTCAAACACAAATGTTATGTTATTTATAAGGTGGAAAGAAGTGAGGCGTTTTAGCTAGAAAAATACTTGCATTTTCGGGCATTTTGGTCAGTGCAGCATCACAAATGTTGCTGTGAGCTTTTACAGTAGAATAAAGACCAGGAAATTTAAATGAGCTTTTTGCTACCAACGGGTCAAAGAAATGTTGACCTCCAGGGATGAAGAACAGCCTGAGTTAAGGAGAAGACCCAAATTGAAACCAGCTCTCAAAACTGTTGCTGATTTTTTTTTTTTTTTCTAAATGACACAGAAGAAAATTAAAAATTTATGAAACATACAGTTCCAAAATTAATACAGTCTACAGAATTAGACTTCTGATTCAAATCCACAACTTTCAGAGTATCACATATTTTAGAGATTTGTTCCAGGCCAAATTCAGTCCAGCATATTGGCAGCTATGCTAGGCTAACTTCTAGTTTTATTGTCCAAAGGTCAGTGTGAAATATTTGGGCTGAGTCCCATTTTCGGCTAGGTTTAATACCCTAAAATGAGGTAGGATGCCTTGTAGTGGTCCAGTAAAAAAGGACAAAGATAGATTAGATTGTGTAAAATCACTCTGTGCTCATGAGACCCCACCTGTAGTACTGAGTCCAGCTCTGGAGTCCTCAACATAGAAAAGACATGAACCTTTTGGAACGAGTCTAGTGAAGGGCAACAAAGATGATCAGGGGGATGGTGCACCTCTCCTATGATTTAGACTAGATACTAGAGAGAAATTCTTTCCTGAGAGGGTGGTGAGGCACTGGAACAGGTTGCCCTGAGAAGTGGTGGATACCCCATCACTGGAAGTGTTCAAGGCCGGGCTGGATGGAGCTTTGAGCAACCTGCTCTAGTGGGAAATGTTCCTGCCCATGGCAGGGGGTTTGGAACTGGGTAATCTTTAAGGTCCCTTCCAACTCTAACCATTCTATGATTCTATGTGGTTCTTATGAACAAGATTAATGGTGTATTTCTTCCCTCATCAGTGTTGAGGTACACTTGAACACCAAAGTGTACTCTGTCTGTCTCTGTGTGGTGTTGCTTCTAAAATTAAATGAAGATATTTAGGCCCAAAAGCTGACAAAACAACTGCTTTTTGAACTGATAGCTTCTTGCTCTGTTGTGGGTGCAGAGGCAGAGTGGCCTGTAGACACGAACAATCCACCCCTGTCCTTTTCACAGCCATAGTCATTGGGACCTTCTTACTGCAATATGGCTGTTTCAAAGTTTCTTATTGCTCCTTTGAAACCTCCTACTGCAGTTTTACCTTCAATTTTCTTATGTCCTACCTAAAATCACGGTTACCTGAAATGATGTTTCTGAATTTCACTATACATTTGTTTTCACATCTTTGCATTGGCTCTTTACTGACATGTACCTTGCAAACAGTTTCTGTTACCAAGGGTCTCTCTTTCCCTCCTTTGTATAAAGGATTGTAAATTAATTTCTGGTGAATTTTATTTGTGTTTCTTGTTTGTTGCAAACAAACTCTTCATTAGTGTTATTTTTCCCATAGAAGTGACTGAGCAAGGCAATGATGGTGAATAAATGCCCAGTGAAAGTCTAAAATTACTAAATGCAGAAAACATAGTTGGTTAATATATTTCTCAAATCACGTATTTTGGGGGCCAAAGTTGTTGGTCTTCTATGCAAATTATAAAATATAATCGTGAAATCCTGGGAACATTAAAATCTGGAGGAAAATATTCAAAAAAATTTATTATCCTAAGACAAATTCCCAAGAATACATGTGGAAAGAACTAGTTCAGTGACATAAACTTAGAATTAAGTCTTTCCAAAAGTTAAGTGCCACTGAAAAACAAGTGTGAGTATACAATTTTATTTTTAGGCAGATCATTTAAACATATTTTAAAAACAGGATATTAGTTGTGGAAAATTACTGGTCCTTGAACTGAAATAAATAAAATATGACCTTCAGTACAAAATAATTCTTCCCATCTTACAGCTATTCAAACAGTGGAGTCAATTGGTCATTTGTTGGGTGTTCAGCCCTCCGAGAAATAAGCTCCCAGCTATGGGTGATCAAGATTAATGTATTTATAAACATATAGTTTTAGTTGGCAGGCTTTCTTGATCAAGCACACCCCCTTTTTAGAAGAAAATGGCACATTTCCACAAAAGTGACAAGAAATAGTAATCTTTCTCAGACAGGCTTCCATTCTACTGAGTGTTTTTGTCTGATGATCTGAACATGGGAACTGAGTGCCAGATCTGCTGAAGTCCTGTGAATACTGCTATGTGAATAATTGTATTTTGGTGCTTTCAAAGTGAAAATGAAATTTCAAGTTGAGTAAGTTGGATAAAATGTGAAATTCTTTTTCTCTTTCTCAAAAAATAAAATAAATGTTTCTCCTATGAAAGGAAAGGAAAGGCCCAAGTAGATCTATGTCAGATAATCTTCTTGTTTAAGGTGGGCATACAAAACTACCGTACTATGGTTCAGTTTTATGCACTGCCTAATTAAAAACCAAAAAAACCAGGTTTATCTATACAGGTTTAAATCAAATTATAACATAATTTAGTTGATTCTCTCATATCTGAACACCAAAACACTGGTCTATTGGATTAACATAGGTAAGATGCACACTCTTGCTTTAGCAGTTTATGAGCCTAATCACTTCCTCACTATTTCTATGAAAAGTAGTTGGATTTGAAAGTATTCAATTAACTTGATGTGAATTTATCAGGCCAGGAGGCAACTTAGTCTTTTTTGTCATCTTGTATACTATTAACAAGACCTGACGTCTATCCTATATGAGTCTCAAGAGTTTAATTTTGGATTAGTTCTAGTCTAATTCCCTGGACTGATGCCCAGTAACAGTAGGAGCATGCTGGGTGCAATGCTGGAATGTATCTTCCAGTTTAGTTTCATCAGAAAGGAATCCAGTTTGCATCTTCTCCCACAGCTCTGCAATTCAAACCAAGGCATATTGTATGAATCAGAAGGTTCAATCCAAAGTCATAGTCCTGATAGAACAAAAGCATACATGAATATAGATGTACCCTTAAACTATTACCCTGTTTCTCCCCAAACAAAGTGTCAATGCAGTCAAAACAGGGTATAAATTCTCCAGGTTATATTATTTACTTTTCTTCTATACAAAATAATTCATTACACTCTTTTCTTTGGATTCATAACAATCATTTTGTTGTGAATCCAAAGAAAAGAGTGTAATCAATCAATCATTTTGTTGTGATTATGCACTGGAAGAGGGGAAATTTAGATTAGATTTTAGGAAGAAATACTTTCCTTTGAGGGTGGTGAGGCACTGGAACAGGTTGCCCCGAGACGTTGTGGATGCCCCATCCCTGGAAATGCTTAAGGCCAGGCTGGATGGGGCTTTGAGAAACCTGCTCTGGTGGGTGGTGTCCCTGCCCATGGCAGGGGGGTTGGAACTGGATGATCTTTAAGGTCCCTTCCAACTCTAACCATTCTATGATTCTATGATTTTAATGTAGGTTTCAGGTGAATCTTCTCAAACTTGAGTGTCCTTTGACCTTGAGACCAGAGGTGACCTATGGTGTTTTTAGATTATGGCACTAGGAACGAAATAAGGAAGGAGTCAAATGAAGTCCCAAAACTTTCAAAGAGGAAAGCAGTAATTTTAGTTACAAATAGATTGTTTTGTTTCCACTGAGACAGTTAGAAAAAGAACAGATAAGTCTCTTGAATAAGGCATATTCAAGAAACTTCACAAGTAGTACTGAGAAACTATGCAGATTACAAAGATTTGTTCAGAAACTGAAGAATAACTAGAGCTGGATGATGACAGAAGTGACTAACTTAACCTCCTAAATAATATTTATTTCCAGCAAAGTGAAATAACTGATAGGTGCTGATTAGAATTTCTTCTCACAAAATAGTCTCTGACTGCTAAAAGCTTCCACAGCATAAACAGAGATAGGGAGTTGCCTACAAGTGTGTCCTGCAAGACAGTCCTCTTTGCCTGCAGCTGGAATGGGAAGGAATCCTTGAGTCTAGCTATCTAGTCATGCACAGGCTGGGGGAGGCAGGAACACATTTTCCACAACAGAAGTTTCTCGATATCATGCTGACCCTGACCTTGTGAAAAGGAGGAACCTGATCCACCCTCATTCGATGTGAAAGCAGCTCAGCTTTCATGTCAGCCTAAGATACATGGAAAGATGTATAGGAGAGGTTTCAGTGGCAAGGAAAAAGAGAATGTTTACCCTGCAAGGAAGGCAGAGGGATCTGCAGGTATGGAGAGGTGGAAATGGCTCCTGTCCCACAGATGAAAAGGGAGAACAAAGAGAAAAGTCCCTGTCCTCACTCCTGTTGCTTTAATATATCTTTAAATTCATCTCAGTTTCTTTTAATTGAGCTAGTTTAGGACTCAGTAATATTTCATTTGTTCCCTGACTCTTTTTTGGACTGTTCCAACCAACTTTCTCCAGTCCAGGAGACAACTCACACCAGGGATACCTCTGGGCAAGTGGCACAAAAAGGTTGCAGCAGTCTTCATGCTACGGAATCCTTCAACACCATCTCTGTAGGCTTTGCAACACCAGAAAGGCTCACAAGCATTCACAATTCACCCAATGATGTGCAATTAGAGAACTTTAATTTTGTTTCATAAAAATGCCAAACTAGTGAACTGCAACACAAGCCCCGAGGTATTATTAGGCAGTTTGAGACTAACAAGGGTGATAATTATAGTTTAGGAGCCCAGGATGACAGGGAAACCTTTGGCCCACACTTTTGTTAGGGTAGATGTGGCCAATCTGCACTGTAGTGCATTAACACTAAGCAGTATGGACACAGGACAGCTTGTGTCACTCTCTTTTAGAACCACAAAGCATACCCCAACCCTCTTAAGCATTGAAGAGGCACCTCCCAATCCCACTTCCACCCCAGAGCCCTTGGCCTGCCCTCAGTTTTCTTGTTATCCTATAAAACCTCAGTTTTCCACCACCTCAGAACTGATTTTTTACTGTACAGATGTAAAAAAAAAGGTGATGTTTATCTGGAATCAGTTTTGCAGCAATTATGATCTGTTTGGGTTGAATTCCTGAAATGGGGAAAACAAGTCTAAAACTAAGGAATAGTTTGTTCTTTTTTAACACTGCTACTGGGAACAACATTTTTTGTTATTGTTTATTTCCTATTATTCTATTATTAAAAAAATCAGGATTTTGACCTGACAAAACACTTACCCGTGTACTTAACTTAAAGTACATGAATGGTGCTGTTTAAATCAGTGGGACTGTTTGTAGTCTGAAGGATAAGTCTGAAGTGTTTCCTTGGATTACTGAAATTTCAGTTCTCACAAATACTGCTGTAACTAACTTGATGTAACCCCAAAAATTTAGTTTGAGGAAATTAACACATGAAATAGGGGGAGTTTTTGAATGCATGTTTTTAGCATATTCACGTTTCTCAACAAGAGTTATAATTTCAGGATATTTGGTGTTCCTAGCTGTCCCTATTAATAGAAATTGAATCAAGTCATTTCACACAACCAGAAAATGAGGCCATCCTGTTTCTGGCTTTTTTGGTGATGCAATAAATTGGCTATGAAACCTTAGGAAAATATAACTTAAGGAATAAGCGCTACACAGACTGCACAAGAGATACATAGTAACCAAAATGAGAGGGTTCTGCATTTTACAGACCTCATTTGTGTTCCAGATGATTTAACAACTACCTAGTATTTTCATTTTTGTTATTTTTCAAAACTCTATCATAGTAACTGCAATGGTAAATATGCTGAGCATCAGCTAACACAGCAACACCAGGCTGTACAGCTTGCTGTGCTACGTGATTGTAAATCAGGGCTTCCCCCAGGCAGCCATAATTTGTATGTCCTTCTGGGTTTGCCTACTTTAACTATTCTATTTTAGGGAATACACATGTGCTTTGTGTTAGAGAGGGAAGTTATAGCAGACTAAACTACAGTCTATGGTGACTCCTTTTTGGGTCATGCCCTCCTTTGGTGTTGGAGGAAGATGGTCACTTATATAAAAACAAATTATGATTCAGAGAATCCCTATAGAGGGATTAACCAGAGAAGTGTGGTTTTCACTGTGCCCTCACCAAGTATGCAAAGTCCCTATATAAATAGTCTTGTATTTGTCTAATTAATCAGCTCTCTAATCCCTGCCTTGCCTATTACATACAAAGTGGTTTTGTTAATTCAAGATAGACATGGTCTTGAGCCACAACATTTATAAGATCATAGCATCTAGGGATGGAAAGCAACTGATACATCATCCGGTACACCTCCCCAGCAGGGTAGGGTAGCCTAGTTTAAAATGACCCAAATAACATGGTTTTGACCACATCCCGAGGCAGCTAGTCTGCTGTCTAGTTCATCCTGCTGCTGCGATGCTTTACTTGACTTTTCTTGTTACCCTGTTTCATAGCTCCAGCTTCTCACTTGGAATTCAGCTCAGCTTTAGTGAGAGAGTAGATCTCCCTTGCCTGAGGACAGCTTTCCACATTCATACAATTGCTAACCTCCTGTTTATGCTTCTCTCTCGTTGCTGTTCTTTTGAACTGGGGAAATTTGTGTACATGAAATTTCTATATCAGCCAACACAGCCTGAGGATTTGATTTTTGACATTTTTCACACATCTGGCAATACTACTGCACTTTTTCTACACAGCTGTACAACTGGATTTCTGAATAGTTATTCTGGTGACTGTAACCGTTGATTATGTTACTGGAACAATGGCAGTATCTTAACAGATGAAGGTAATACTTGTCCATCCTTAATAATGATATAAATGATCTCAACAGGCAAACAACAGATTTCCCTGAGACGGAGTATTCACTTACCTAGTTGTAAAACAGACGGACACTTCTCTCTCATTTCTTCAAGTTTTTAATTTAAAAGATTAACTTAATGCTGTTTGATACCCTGTCCAGAGATGTCTTGAAAGCTGAAGTTGTTGGCTCTTCAATAAAGAAAATGTATGAAAGCCTCTGCTTTCTTTTTTTTTTCTTTAAGCGAATGTGTTGGTGGTTCAAATAAATATCTGTCTAGAGTCAAGAGTGAAATCCAATATAATGACTTTCTTGATGATACTAATAAAGCAGATGGGAAAAAAAAAAAAAGTATTTGTGGTATAAGGAACACCCAAGTTCTGAATGCAAAGCCAGATCTTTTTGTTCTAGCTACCACACAGCAAAGGGCAGTAAGTCATTCAGACAAGAAGTTCTCTTAGATAGAGATATTATTGGCCATGGTCACCTATATGTGTGTGCATGTGGTAAAACAGTTAAAAATGCATCAGAGGGATTTTTTTTTTTTCTCCTTTGAAAATGAGGACCCGGTTAATGATGGGATTTATAAAGACCTTAAAAGAAATAGATTGTTCAGTTGCCACCACAGTGGGCTCCTCATTCCTTTGAGATATTTTGCACAGAATTTGAAAGATTCGACATCTCCTGCACTTCCCAAAGCTGTCTATGTCTACAGGGAGATCAGCTACTGCTCACTAGGAATTGCTGCAAAATACCAGGGATTTCTGCGCTTCAGTACTCAGCATCGCAGTACCTAAATATTAGCTACATGACAACTCTAAAGGGATTCAAAGCAGGATATTTACCTATGAACATCTTTAAACCAAGAGGAGAATTAATGCTTTAACCACTGTGACACAGAAGCATATCAGCTAAGCTTCTTTCTGTATTTCAACTGAATACAGCTCACTTCCAAGCATGCTCCATATTAAATGCCCAAAAGTATGTCTTTAGATTTCCTTCATCTTTTCTTCAATTTTCAGGCCCACATTGCTGTCACAAGGAATCTAATTCATTCCTGAAAGCAGATTAAGTCCCACTGATGCAAATCACGGAATATACTTGTTCTTCCTCTCTGCTTTTGAGATCTGTCATGCTGTATGTCTTCCACGAATAGATGTAAGTGAAATTACAAACTAAGTGTAGCCCAGGACTTAGTCCAGGCTGATGATGTCATCACCTTGCTCAAGTAGGAATGTGGAATCCATTAGTGGGCAATAACACTGGAACCGATTTTCAAATATTTTGCATCAAAATGCATCTGCAGTTTTAAAACCTGCAAGTGATTTGTGGTTAAAATGATTTGTTTTTTACAAATGCTTTCCATTTCACCTTTCAGATGATAATTACATTTAAAGATGGCCGAAGGCTTCAGACAGAAAATTTGTAGGTTATATCTTAGTGTGTATGATCAAGGAAAGGAAACTTTTGTTTCCAGCTGCCTCTGATGATGGCCAAACCACTTCATTGTTGTGTAGAGAAAGGAATAGCTAAGGGCTGAAGCAACTAAATGGCACCTTTAAGGCATAAAATGTCATTTTTATATAACCAGTGTTTTGTTTGTTGTTTTGTTCCTTCTTTAAATAGTCAAGAATCAAAAATCAATTGGAAGCAAAGATCATTTAAAGGGAGAACTGCACAATATTCACATTGTTCATTTGGGCTAGAAATGACATCATTAACTTTTGATAAAATATACTTGTCATTTTGAGTTAATAGAAAATATCTGATAACCCTAATTACTTAATATTAGACTTTTGACCATTACATTTTTGTTTCTTGCTCAGTGATCAGTGGAAAACATGACATGCTATATTTCATCTTGATCTTTATCAAACAACTAACTTTCTTTTTTTTTTTTTTNTTTTCTTTTGAGAGACCTCAGCAATTATTTATTTGCAAAAATATCGTCAAAAATACATTCCCCTAGAGAAATCAGTAATGTGATTTTCATCCATAACTAACCGTACAGATTGCTGTGACCCATGTACTAATGTTGTCAGGCACATGGAGTTGATTTCAGGAATCACATACACTGATATACCATTATTTTAGTTCAACCTAAGAAAAAAATCCCTCTATCGGGCTCCATTTGGAGGAAGAAACATTTGTTTCACCTGGTTTTTTTTATAGGTTAACAAATGTGTGCCACCTATGTCCCAAGCAGTATTGACATTCACCTGCAATTGGTCATAGAAATGACGTTACTGCAAACAACGTTTCAAGGACAGTATGTTTCAATATTTACTTGTCAAAGCCCAGTCTTTCTGGAATTAAGAGGAATTTAATTTAATTGAGAATTCTTTTTTTTCCTCCAGAGCATTAATTTACAGTGTAATTTTGTGGTTGGTTTGAAGTACAGGTTCATATTCTGTCAAACTCTTTTGCTTAATGAATATTGTCTAAATTTCATCTTGGATCAAAGAGAGGAGGCACTGTGTATAAAACAAGAGAAATAACACTTCCCCGTCCTGGAGACATTATATATAAACACATCTACTTTGACACAAGGTTTTGCAGACAAAAGCAAAAGACTAAAATATTTCTAATCTGACAATTCTATATGATGACTAAGTTCTGTTATTATTTCCTGTTATTTCCTTGTATCAAACAGGTTCTGGCAACATTCTTCTGCTATCAACATATCCTCCTGAGGGTCAGTAGGGTCATCCAAGCAGTGGTTCTGCTCCTTTCTTTGAGAGAGATCCCAGAAGATATTACTGAATGATTACTCACCTGTTGGATTGACTTTTTCATGTTCTTGTTGTGTCTTGTCAACGTTCTCACTTAACGTGTCCACAGAATTTTTTTGTGGGTTGACTGGGAGTTGTGAGGCTGCAGTACATGCACCATGCCGATGCCAAGCAGTTTTGTATTACCATTTTTTCTAGTACTGACGACAGAGGAGAGGCAGTTACCAGTTCGTAATGGAGACTGGAGCAGACATGAATTCCCACCTCAAAGGCAGAGATAAGACAGAGATAGCAATTACATGATATATAGAACTTCCCTTCAACTCCTACATCTGTTGTAAGGATCTCTGTGTGATAGAATTTGCAAGCTGACAAGTCAATAAGAGCTGCAATACCCAGTAAATAAGCAGTGACATAAAAAAGTTTAATAAATTAAGTCATGTAAGAGAAGTTTTTTAAATGTCTTTTAAAATTTTGTCTATTAGACAAATGATTAAATATGATTACCTGAGCAATGCAGCTACCACAATTTACAGTACTAATGCAGGTGCAGGCTACAGTAACTTCAGTGAAGGTCACACAGCTTTTCTTGGGATTATACATCTTCTGTTGAACTGCAAGTAAGTCCAATAAAGAATGAGAGAATTCCTACTATGGCTTAGTGCATCATCACCAGAAAGAGGAGACAGTCTTGTAACTTTTAAACCTAGTTTTAAGTTATGGTTATGGCAATTCTTGGACCACCCCAGCTTTAAAATTTCTAAACACTTCATTTTGCTTTATAGTGATAATGTTTAGAATTTGTTACTGGTGCTAGTAGCTGCAGATCTACTTATTTATATCCTGCTCCTGCGTTTACATTTCACTCTATCAGTTAAACTTAAACCAGTTCACACAATATGTCAGAAGTATTTTCTGTTAGGGAGTTTAGATTTACAGGCTCAATGACTTCATTAGAATTGCTCTGGATCTGCAGTGGCTGCAGCAAATCAAACTAAAGGTTCACAAACTTTACATAACAATTCACAATTATTTTGTAGTTCTTTTAATGGATTTCTTTACTGTGCATGAACAATGCAAATATACACAACCACCTCATTTTTTCCTTTTCTATTAAGAAAACTTATCCTCTTCCTCTTTAGGACAGCATAATTATAGGGGTTCTACCTCAGCAATCAAATACAAGGTATTACATTTAAATTTTCAAATAGTCTTTACTTATAAGTTTCCAGGCATGATTTTTTACCTATCTGGCAGCATTCACTTAATTGGAGATTTTACTGCTGAAGCAAACTCAGGTCTGACAGAGATCTGTTGTGTTTGCCTTATTAGCAGAAGAAATGCAGTAAACCCGCCTTGTTTACTCTTCAGAGACCCTGCACTGTACTACATGGGGCTCCATAGCCCTGGGGCATCTGTGTTTGTACTCATCTAAGACTGAATCCTAATATTTGAACATCTTTGTTGTCATCCTTCTACCACTGTTTGAAATCCTTTAGGAAGAAGTCTCTCAAAACACCCCTTGAGGCAAAACAATATGCCTATTTAATTGAAAAGATGCTGAGGCAAAGAGCTTGACTGCCTTGCCTCAGGCCACACGTTTCTCTTAATGTGAAATTGTGTGTATCTTTCCATTACCTGCTTTGCATCAAATCTTGTTGTGTATGGGTGGAGGGTGGTGTAAGGCTTGCGATCCTTATGTAGCAATCTGAGAAAAACCAGTAAGGATTCACCCTGTGAGAATATCCACTTTTTCTAGGGAAAAAAGAAAATCAGTCCTGCATGTCCAATACATCAATTTTCCTTTTCTTTTCTATTCTGTTAGGTCTCTTTCCAGTGCAGGCATCTTTCCCTGTGCTCAGCAGCCATTCCCAGCTTTTCCATGCCGACATCTCTTGCTGACAGCCAAAGCCTTAATGTTGAGTGGCAGCTCCAGCTTCTGCTTCTGCTCCTTTGCTCCAGAGCCCTTCCCTCAGCAGGCAGAGGAAGGAGCCTGAGGCACCCGCATGGCCCACCCTGCTTGAGAATCAGATTTCAGACCAAAAAAAAACCTTTATCCTTGGGCAAAAATATGAAAATCAACTTGTTAGGGTATTTCTGACTCTACTGGAGCTCCAGCCCTGGGTCATGTTGTTTTTGTAGGGAGCCAAGGAACTGTGTAATGGCTGGGGATGTGTGGGTTTAGAGCTGCGTGTGAGTGCATGTAAGCTGACGTTGGCGGGGAATTGCCCTTATTTGTATGTATGTCTTATTTGAATAGACCTGCTGCACCCTACCTCTTATCTAAATACAAAATAAGGCCCATAGCCTCCAACAGGCCCCTTGTCCCTTCCACCCCCGAGTTCCCTTTCTCCAACTGAAAAGTTAAACCAGAACTTCAAAGTTGGGAAAATTGTTTTGAACTTGTTGCACTGACTTTTTTTGGTACAACCTCAGGATGCCTGAAGTCTAACTGTTCAGTCTGTGAAGCATCTACAGTCTTAGCTGCAGCCTGCTAAAATTAATAAGTAACACCCTACCACAGCTTGGAGAGGCGTTCTAGAGAGAGGCATTTTTTGGGGGGATCGTATTAATGTTTGCTTTATTCATTGAATATGGTTTTTGTTTTCGTACAGCAAGCTTACATTTGGATTTTCATATCCTTTTGAAAAATAAGCATATTAAATAAGAAAGAGTGTTAAGTTTTCCATATCGTGATACTTCAAAGAAAAAAATCAAATTGGACTATCTCAGAATTGAACATATTTGAGATTTGCAGACTTATGTTGAAAAAGAATGAGTCTCTTAGAATTCTGTTCATTGAACCTTTTTTTTTTTTTTT
>VXBW01004281.1:1722943-1762870 GCA_013400375.1 Thinocorus orbignyianus
TTTTTTTTTCCTAGGGCAGAGGGGTATGGAAATCTTTCGATAACAACTCACAGAATGGCATCCAAAGACAAATGAAAATTTTCAGAGAGTCTCCACTAATCTCGACAGGCTCTTTTACTGCACATTTTAATGGTCAAACACAGCACATTTCAATGCCTCAGTACTACACAAAGGTGCCAGTAACGATAATCCCATCGGGTAGATGATGAACTCTTCCACATTGAGGTCAATGCTTGGAGGCAGAGCCTGCTTTGCCTTCTCCACTGACAATGTCTCCAGCGCACATGCTGAGCTACTACCAGACAACCAGCACATCAGCATAAAATTCAGTGCAACCTGCAGTTGTGTGCAAGAAATGGAGCAAATAGCTGTGTGATTTAGCTCTTGTTCCTGTGGTTTAACTGCTGTTGGCACAGTTTCCAGCTGATTTAAAGCAAGCCCAGGTATGTGTACGTGACCTGCTCTTGGAGAACTAACAGGTAGACATGACCTCCTCCCCACTCCTGATTATACAGCCTCCAGGAGTCCTTGGGCATTCTCATGATTTACTTCTGTCTTTTCACAAAAGTTGGGGTTTGTGTTTGTTTTTTTTTTCCTGTCCTAGTAGTTCATATTTTTTATTCTTGAACAGATCTGCCTTCTTCCACCCATGTATCCTGCTATTACAATGATTAGCATTTCCCTATATTATTGTGCTGGGATCTTTTCAGTTTGCTGGCATACAGAAATTTCTTATTAAATCTTTCTCTCCAGATATCATTATCTTTTGTTGCCTACAAAATCTGAGTGCATTATTGTCAACTGCATATACCAGTTTTCATTTTCCTTTCTTTGTGATTCTAAAACAATGAGAATTATAAAGACTTAACTTGACTTTAATGCTCCATCCCATTAAAAAAGTGCAATTGTTAATTACTAAAATGCACCTTACAAAATTCTAAATGATTCTATGCATGAGGTCTTAATTAGAGAGAACTTTATTCTTTAATTAATGTATTCCAGACATAGATCTATGTCTTGATTTATAAAAATTTAGTTCTTGCCATGGGTATATATTTAAGTTACAAATTACATGAAAAAGAGAGGAAGTTTTCTGGTATTTGTGAGCTGCAATGTAAGAGGTAGCTGCTTGACACTTGTAAATCTGATGCTGTTTATCATGTTATCACAGCACTCTGCTCAGCCTTTTTTTTTTTTTTTCCCCCCCTTTTTTTAAATGCTGCCCAATCCTACAGGCATGTAGTCAGATAAGTAATTTTACTGATCTAAGGTTCCAGACCTACTGACATTTAAAATGTAATGGGGAGAAGCCACCGTGTAAAACCACACTTGGAAAAAAAAATATATCAAAAAAGCTAAATCTTTAAAGAAAGAAAGGTTATACAACTGCAATCTTTCTATTCTGATCCACTTAGTAACATGCTGTTTAATGACTCTAAGTGATAATGTACTTAAATAGTTAATGCTAGGGTTAATCCTCCTCTAAAACTGAGCTGTGAACAAAAGCTGAAATGACTTTTCAAAAGGGAGGGATGGGAGGAATTCTGACCCTTCTCCCGATGCTTTATAACGTGAAACCACGAAGCAATTGAGGAATCAGTGCATGGCACGTGGATTAAAACGCTTCTTGGAGCTGCTAGTACTGTACATTGCCTCAACCCTCCCTGAACTTTCTCAGTAAATACAGCAGCCTGACAGCCCGGCTTCCCCGCTGGGTGGATCCTGCAACTCCAGGAGGGAATGGCACTTCTTGTTTTTAATTAGCAAAGGTGAAAGGTGAATTAAAACTAGCTGTTTGGCAAGTCAGAGCAAGGGGCTGAGTTCTGAAGAGCACCAAGGAGGAGGGTGCTTTCTTCTTTTTTTTTTTTTCTTTCTTTTTTTTTTCCTCCCTTCTCCCTCCCTCCTTCTCTGAATGAATTGCCTTGCAGGAGGGACTGAAAATACAGCTTCTTCCTGAATCCACTGGCAGAGTTACTAAAGAGAGCTCAAGACACAACACTGCAGAGTAACGCCTTGGAATGTCCTCGCACTTTATAAACAATTGTCCTAGGGAGGGAATATTTTTACATGACATTTGCACAGCTTGATAAATGGCTAGCTGAGGCTGTGTGTTTCTCTGATGAACGTTGAATTTCCCATAGAGATACCCCACAAACTGACCAAAGAGAGAGATTTAACTGCACTGGGAAAGTAGAAGTGGAACTTGGAGCCTTAAAATAAACCCACCAAAACAACAAACAAACAGCAGCAGTTAAGTGAAGAGCGCAAGAATTGGATCTTGGGCAGGATGGCATCTGCCCAGGACCTTTTAATCCTGGCACTATATGGCTTGTTACTAGAGTTACCGACTGGATGTCATGCAGATACGAGGCAGCCAAGGTTACGTCTGTCACATAAAGGTAGGTCAGTGTGTCAGGTTTTTAAAGACTTTATGCTAATGCAAGTTCATTGACTTCACTGAAAGTATTGCATCGGGGTTAAATTGTGATACTTTGACAGAACAAAATATTCCTGTTCAGAAATCTTGTGAATTGTTTCCTTGTATTTGACTGTATCCATAATTAAGTTTACTGAATTCAGGGAAATTCAGGGCACTTACAGTGATAATTTTAGGCTACTGAAATATTCTCCTACCTGAAAGTGTGTTAGATTTGCTTGTCATTCTGTCTTATCCTCCATGCTGTAAGAAGGATGTCTGGTCTCTAATAAGAGGGAAAGAAATGGAGAAGATAACCTGAAATTATTGCTGAACAAATATACTCCTATGCATCAAGTAACCATTAAACAATTAAATGCCTGTTTCACTTTTAGAATTCTATCTATCTACAAATATAGCTAAGGCAAAAAGACTGAATTCCTGTGCAACCATATGATTCATTTTCTAAACTAGCAAGTGTCATCACACTATAATTAAAATGACTAACTGCCAATGTAAGTCTGCTTGCAGTTTAACTGAGTTACCCAATGAAAAAAAAATGTTATTTTTTCCTGACATATGCATGTAGAGTACTTATAACTTTTCTTTTTAAAAAAATAATAATCATGTAAGTTTCAGTTTACCTGAATGATTCTTCCTTAGCTCCTTCAGAGTATCTCCTTGTTCAGCTCTGGATTGCATGTGATTTAAGCTCTTTCCTATGATTTGGTTTCAATATAGTCTATATATAAAAATACCTGTGCACACAACCGTGACATTTCAGTTCTCTGCAGCATTACATACATTTGTAGATTCTGTACTTACAAATATATGACAGGCAGTTATTGCAGGAGGAGTGACAAAATGTAAGTGTGCAAGATAAATAGATGACTGGCCAATCAGTAATGTTTTAATATTACCTCCTATGCACAGATGAAAAGAAAAAAACGTTTTGCTGACATACTTGGGAATGAGCAAATGCTAATTTACTCAAGAACATTTCTCTGGTTATGAAAGTGATAACTAAGCTGCATCAGTGTGAAGTACATTAGAATACCTATTTTAAGTATGGTTAAGATTTAAGAATTAGCATCAGCTCCACATGTAGACAGCCTCAGTCTAAACAAGGTTTAATTGTGTTTTATATAGCAAGCTAAATTACCAATTATACAGAAAGGAGAAGCTGAATAGGATAATTGGTCTGAATGTCGTGCTAGGAAGCTATAAGAAATGGGGCTTGCTTTTATAGGGCAGTGAAACACGTTTTAAAGATTTGTCATGGAAAGCTGTCTTGTAAGTAAACAATTAATTGCTCTGAATGAAATAAATTATATGACCCCTTTTAATATATGAACTACTTCTTTTTTAGCCTGTGGTTTCAGAGTGCAGTAGGAAGGAGTGATAAATGCTGATTATGTAATCCTTTCACATCTCCTACTGTTGAAAATGGGCATTTGAACATTGATTTGTTTCTAGGTGTAATTACCAAGGCTATCATTATTACTGGTATTTGTTTGCTTGTGATGGGGTAAGGGAGATGAGGGAAGCACAGTAAATGAGACAAATAGACCTACTGCTATGTGGGTTCAGGGCTCTGGCTTAGCTGCCAGTTTTGGCAAGCTCCCCACTATGGTGTTGCGACTATTAACTGCTTCTGTGCTCACTTGTAGAAGTAATTGTTTTTCCGCCGTTTGGAATCAGTGTACATTTCACCACATACTACTTCTATTTTAAGCCTGGAGCTAGTAATTTGGCAGCAGCACATCATAACTGATATTTTCAAGAAGATTATGAAGCATCCGTCTCTCACAGAGGGCCAAACCTCCCCTTGCCTGATGTCAGTTCACTCAGATCCACTGACACAGGAAGATCTGTTCCAAGTAAATTCTCTACCATGGACACACACATCACCGTCTTATATTTTGCCTTGTACAATACCCTGTCCCTTTTTTTCACACTTGGGAGATGTGACTGAATTTACAAGCTGTGTTGCAGTCAGTGGGTGCACAACCACAAAGGTTAGAAGTGGCATACCTGCCTGTACCCTGGGAACAGCTATTGCAACCCTCCCAGCAAAAAGAATGTAGTGACCAAGCATGAAGACAATGAGGAAATGTCGTTGCAACATTCACTAATCAAACAGGAACAGCAGGAGGGTCCCTCATCTTAATTGCATTTACGCCGGAGAGAGGCTGCTGTGGGTACTAGCCAGGCACAGGGGGGGCTACAAAGAGCTGGTTTGTGTATCCTCTTTACAAAGCTCCTCCAGCCCATCCTGTGAGTTGCCGTGTGGTACAGATGATAAAGCTCATATGTGTAAATTGTCAGTGTGGAGTAGCTGTAAATTCAGTTTAAAATTTCACTGCAAAGACCCTGAAACATGAAAGTAAGCTTGCCAGCTTGCTGCCTCCCTTTATAACTGTGGATGCTGGTGGTTAATTGGGATTCAGGCCATTGCAAGAAAGGCTAGTGCTGACTGGTAAGCTCAGAGCTTCGATGAGATGTATAATGAGGTTTATAGACATGATTTTTTTTTGTTATGGAAAGAGTATTTAAATGTATTCCCTTTTAAAATCTTATTACTTTGAAGAGCCAAGAGAAGGTATCCACAAGTTAGAGAGACTCTCCTTTTTATAAATTCACAGATTCTTTTTTTTTTTCATTTTTATTTTTATTTTTCTGTCTTTAAAATTGATGCTGAGTGAAAGTGTAGTGAACTGACAGTGAATGAGTACCTTTTGCTCTCACAGTAAACCAGGCTTCACCTGCAGTGCACACATGCCTCCAGACGTGCTGCAGCAAGATCAGGTCCTAACCCTTGTGCAGAGGGGTCACCTGACGGATAGGAATACCACAATCCCCTTGCCAATTAAGGGATATATTGTACAACCCCTGTTTGACTCTATGGTCATTTACTCAGCTTCCATGGGAGTTAATGGAAGTCCTGCATTCTTGAACTACTGTTAAACCTGTCAATTTAATGCAAACTGTAACAGTGATTTTTGATAAGGTGGAGGATGGTCTTTATTCACAGTAAACTCAACATGACAATTTTGCCGTTATTTTATATAGGATTAGAATTAATCCTGACCACCTAACAGTCATTTAATGGTTCTAACCTAGTTTCTAAGTAAGCTGAACTATATTTATATCCAGAACTTGAAGGTGTTCTTCTCAAATCTTCAGCTTGTGTCTATCAGAAAACTTGCACTACAATTAGTGCCACCTGTGGTGTTAGTGGTATGGTTGCACTAAAGGTCGGTGTTTGATGATGATCAACAAAGATCTTGCTTGGGGTAACAATGTACTCCGATAGCTTCATGTCAATTTGTAGATATAAAAGTGTATTATCATTCACTCAGTAACACAGAGAAATAAAGAGTCCACATTATTAAGTTATAGGTTGACAACTACATTTAAAAATCATTAGCTCATTTTACATACACTACAGGCTCTGCCTAATGAGGTGTTAATAGAAGCCAAGCTTCAGCCCCTATTCTTTATAGGCTGCTGGTTAAATTCTTTCCCAGTACCCCACAGTTCAAGTTCTTGCAGAGGGAAATATATAATTAAGGTGAAATCAGCACACACTGCATGTTAAAAAGAAACTATTTACATTACAGATTGAAATGGATTGGGTTTCCAGAGGACAGGAGGGATATATTTATATAAGCCAAACAGAGCTGCACTAGAAGCGTGTGGGCCTGAAGAGCCCATGAAGGATGTAATTGTATAATTCAAGCATTACGCATGGTTTGCAGTGTATTTCTAACTGTATTTTTCCCCCCTCTTCTAGTTTGTGAATTTGGTAAAGACTAAAGGTAACATAGTATGAAAATAGATGTTGAGCCCTTCCAGTGGTCTGTACAATTTTGTTGCTGCACTGGGATCTGGCATAGCTGGTTACATGCAGAAATTTTCAGATCTTGAGGGATCTGTTTTCTGTTTATCCATTTACAATGCTCTTGAGTGGCTTGAGGGATTTTGAACTGGACACTCTTCTTGTCTGGAAAAGGTATAGTTAACTAGCCATTGTGCCTGCCTTATCTATCCAAATATCTCCCTTTTACCTGCTGTGGGAACTGCTTGCTACTTTCTACGGTAGAGTCAAGCTGCATCAGGCAGAAAGAGCAGACTGAATTTAGAAGGAAACAATCTGGAATAGAAAATTCATTCTCCAAGCATAAATATTTCAAACAATAAAAGCAGACGACTAAGGAAGGCAGAGCTAAAATGTTGCAGAAGAAAAGTGATACTCTCCGTGTTCAAATACAGATTTTATTATGAAGAATGTGTAATATAAAACAATATAAAAGTTTAGGTTTGTGAGAATGTAAGAATAAGAGTTTAGGTTTGCTAGGGCTGGCTAATCATCTTTGAGGTCTGCTGAGGTCTGTTAGAAAAGAGAAAATGTTTCATTGCTATTTACAGGAGTCAGATTTCAGCACACCTACTTTAACTTTCTTGCTAATTGTAATTTAGTTCATTTTAATTAACACTAAAAGTTTCATCATGCTTATCCATGATATCTTGCTGTGCCTGTTCTCTAGCTAGGTGGCAGCAAAATTTACTCAGGGACTAATGACTAAACTGAATAACAAAAACGTAGGCGATTTTTGGTCATGCATCTGTGAATTCTGAAGTAGGTAAATATATTTAATACAAGTATCATATTTTCAATTAGTAGTCACCTGGCCACATTAATCATGGCTAATGAATGACTAGCCACATAACCCATAACTGAATCATGACCAATTCAATTTCATGCATGAAAATGTTTTCTACTTTTAACAGCTTTCTGTTGTAATAGAATTTTGGTTTTGAATGACTACAGGGATTAGTTTTTCTACCAAGATAAATTCAAATTCAAGAAAGATGTTAATTCATGCTAGATATAAATCACCTTGAGTTTCTACCAGAATAAGGATTTAGCTTGTAGTGTATGCTTACATATAGTCCAGAGAAGTTTGTATAAAAAAAAGGCAGATGATTAGCTGTATGTATATACACACACATATATATGTGTATCTATAAAATATATGTGTGTATATAACTGATTGAAGTTTGGATTTTCCTTACAGTGAATTAAAGAACAGTATAATTCCAAGGGTTTACGAACTAAAGGCCTCTACTATCCTGTATTATGGCTCCAGGTCTAAATATGTTTGGGTATAATGGCTGATAACCAGAATTACGAGTGTTTGGAAAAAAACACGTGGCAAACAGTCTCTTCTTATTACCCAAATTCTTTAGGCCACAGAAAACTCAATGTCTTAAGGAAAGATACACAAATATTTCTGGGCCACCTGTGGGGTGGAAAGAAGAGCATTTACTCTCCCTCTGGACAGACAACTGATTCTTTACCAACAATCAGGACAAGCTTTATGTTTGTTATTCATCCATATCACAAGAGGTAGAAGCAAGTTCAGGAGTGTTTCCAAGTAATCCTGGAGGGACTCACTCACCAAGACAGGATTTCTTTTGGCAATGAAGCTATGCTAGCTCTTTTCGTAACTGTATTTTGTTGACAAAGGCTTCTGTAAGTATTGCTGTAGCAGAACTCTGAAGCGATAAGCACCATTGCTGGGGATGCAAGAAGCAGACTGTTTGCTGTGTAACATCAATCACTTTCCTGCTTTTGCTTTAAAGAACTAAGTACCATCTGAAGGTGCAAGACCAGAATATCCTGCATGCTGCTTCTATACAGCTACCTCCCTACTTTCAAAGCGATAACACCATCTGCTATTTTACACTCTTCATCAGATATTTTACTCATTATTATTTCACTGAAAGCAAGTGTTATATTTTACTTAAATGAAAACAGGATTAATGCTATTTGTATGATTTACAGTACGCTGTGCAAGGGTGAGCATCTGTTTCAGGCCTTTTGAGAAACTTCCAGTCGATAAATATTCTAAGAGTGTGCAATGGGAATACTAAATATTATTAAAACTGCCGCCCTGGTTTTCTTCATGTAGCCAGGCAAATATGATGAAGTTACAGCATGCAACCAACATTAATTAGAAAAATCTTCGTTTCTTAAAGAAATTCATAGCCAGCAGGGCTAAAGATAATAATCTTTGTTTTACAGAAAAAAAAAAACAAAACAAAAACCCTCTTAACTTGAGTATACTATTTAAAATGTTTTGTGTTGGTTAGTTAACATTTGGCATTTAAATAATCAGTTAAGGATTCATGATTAAACATGAAACAAAATGTTGAAAGAGAAAAGAATGAAAATATTGCATTATAAAAAATCTGCAGTGTAGTTTAGCTGTATTTCCAAATGCCTGTAAAGAAGGGATGTAAATAACTGGTGAAACAATATTTGAAAAGCTTTTGAAATAAACTCCATCTTTAAGTTGATGAAAAATGTAAATTGTCATCACCAAGATTCAGTTTGAGGAACTGAATGACTTTACTACATAAATTAAAACAAATAAACCCATCGTGATTCCCTTAGAGCACAGTTTCAAAAACAAATGTTATCAGTATTGTTTCCCCACTTTTTTCATGTCACAGTGACAAATTCCCTTTTCCCTTGATCTTGGTTCTTCTGATCATCCTCAAGGCTACAAATGCTCATTTTGGAAGAGAGATTTCACTTTGTTAACCAATTCAATTGGAGGCTGACATTACTATGTTTCTCCTCTAAGCATCTTCTGTTAGTTTTGATGAAGCTAAAAATTGATACGCTTTCACTCATACTGCATCCCTTTGGCAAACAGTTTTATAGCAGCCTAAAGACTTTTTTTCTTCCTTTTCAAAGCAATGCAAAGCAGGATTGTATCGTTATATATTCAGTTTTTTTCTTACCCTGTGGTGATTTTCTTGCCTAAGCAAAAGTGGTTTGAGGGATTTTTTTTTTTTTTTTTTCAAGAAACAACATTACAAACACACAGAAGAGTTTCTCTGTTGTGGGGGGTTTTTTTTTTTGTTGGTTGGTTGGGGGTTTTTTGGTTTNTGTGGTGGGTTTTTTTTTTTGGTTGGTTGGTTGGGGTTTTTTTGGTTGGTTTTTTTTTTTCCCCTCAGAGTTTCTATTTGACATTTCTTGATGTTAGACCTTTTCAGAGGATTTTTAAACTGCAGCAGATTGGGCCTCTGGATTTAGCTGCACTGCTCTAGGAGAATATATCATTTTAGTGATGAATCTTTATTCTTCTTCTGGTCTACTCTCTTATTTTACCTGTAATTTGCAGGACTTCTGGAATTTAATGGCATGTCAAAGGTTCCTTTCACAGTTTCTGTGCAAGTATGTACAGGAGGTCTGTAACCACAAAGATGTCAGCAGCATGATGCCTGCCAAATGTCTAAGCCCTGGCATGATACACAGACTATGTGTGTAGCCAATAGCTGCAAAACTTGGATCACTCATGTAGCCGAAAAATAATTTCTGATGGAATGAAAGTTGAATCTCATCTTTAAATTACTTTTTATTAGTCTCAGGTGAAAGCAGATAATTGGTAGTTGTTTATGTCATGTCTTGCTACCCTTCCTCAATATAGTACTTTGTATGCTTTACTACCTCTTCTGTCAATCAGAATCTGCTCAACTCTTCTTAAAAGTCAATGGGAGTTTTCCAGTTACATATAATTACCTAAGATTTGTCGTTGAATGCAGTGCAGTGTTTCAGACTGAAACTTAATTTGTGTGGTGGAAATGCTATCCATTTAGCTCGTACGCTTCCCAGTACAAAATTAATGAAGTTTATCAGGAAACAGCAATACTCTCAGCCATGTATTCTTATTGCCTTCCATGGAGAAACTTGGTGCCATAGCGCTTTCTGTAACTTACCTGCCTAGTACTGGTTGACTCTTGAGACTTAGATCTCCAGTATCAAGGGATGGATTAAAAACTGGCCTTTTCAATGCTTCTTTAGGTTAAAACATCAACACAAAGTGAGCCCTGTAATAGTCTAATAGCAAAGACTAATTTGCCATAGACATGCAACGTCTAGCTTCTAAAATTGCATTACTGTTCTTAGCTTAATTTGCTTGATATGAGCTTTCATATCAGAAACCTAGTTGTGAAGGATAGATTTCCAGTCAAGGAAGGTTGTATGACAGGCAAGAGACTTCTGTGCTTTGTGTGATCTATTACAATATATTTCAAAGGGTGTCTATGAATATTAAATGTCAAAATACAGAAAAATAAAAAGTCAACAATTTCATTCACTAAAAAAATCACAAAAAACCCCAAGCTCAACCAAAGAAAGCTTGTTAGCCAAAAACAGGAGAAAACAAAAAAAAAAACAACCCATCACTTATGCTTTCTCATATCCCTTTAGCCTGAGCAGATGATGTTCATTATTTATAAGAATTTGATGACAGGCAATATATAGTCCTCTTTAGAATGTGATTTGGCAGCAGTAGCTAAGGATAAAAAAATAAGATCTTTATTACCCTTCTGAAATCATGTTGCTAACTTTTATACTTAATCGGTACTGAAGAATTTCAGGATTTAGGAAACTCACTCATTCAGTGCACCATGTGAAGTTTGTCCTCTGTTTCTACTTCTTTAAGTACCCCTAAATATATTTACTAACAAATTTGAAAGGTTCTTGACTGGATATCCCCTAGTATGATGGTGGGTTTACTTTTGCAAACTATTTGCAACATAATTCTTTAAACCAAGGAAGCAGTGGTTGGAAGATAGGCATTCAGTGAAAGAGTTCACTCCTCTTAACATCCTTAATGTATCTATTCTCTACTTCTTCTGTGTTTATTTTTATCTAAAGGATTCCTGACTTCATACTGTGAAGCAATTGAGGCTTCTGTGGGGAGTCAAACAATGGGCTTTTTACTGTTGCTAAGTTTGCTTTATAGGCTTTTTCTTACAACACATTTGTTTAATAGGCCTAGTAAAATGGTGAATACAGCTGTAAATATATCTTTTATTTGTTGATGTGCAATAAACATCACAGGGATGTTGGTCTTTTCTTATTCTGGTCTTTCTGACACTGGTGAAAGGAAATTGTACAAAATGAATGAAAAGTGCCTTAAACTGATTGCAGAAAACAACAGTCCTCAAATACCTAGGGGTCGGTACCTTGTTTCTCTTTTAACAGATGGTTTCTCCCAGCAGTGTTACTAAAACTTAATACTAGTAAAATAATAGGTTACTTGATGTGAGGGAATTATTCCAGATAGCACTATTCACTGGGGTCATCACTGAAGGTCATTTTTCTGCCACAAAGCTAAAGGTTAGCAAGTGTTGCTCAATTCCATGAGTTCCTGCAACTCTTTATTTATGATTAAGCTAAGTGCTTTCCTGTGGGTGTGTGGTAAAAGCCAAGAGTAAAGGAAAAAAAAAAAAAAAAAGCATTCCTTATTGTGTTAAATATTTCATCTCAGTTGATTGGGAATAGTATGATGCAAAGCTTGAAAATATGTGTTGTCTGGAAGCCCAGAAAGACGTAAGCTGTTCTACGAGATCGTGTTCTTATTAGTGTTGTTGCTGAGAAAGTGTCTTGTCTTTATATGCCTGTGTTTACATGCAGTAAGTCATTATTTTCTCTTCTCATGTTTATCTTTGGCATGGCCATGTCCTTCTGCATATCTTCAGGTTACGCAAGCATCTGGGATAGCAGTCATTTCTGAACACACTATTGAGGAGGTGTTCAGCAGGTTGAGCATTTATTATAGCTCAGAACCAGGCTGTAAGCAGTCCTAAGTTCTTTAGTGATTCCATAGTGTTCCTTATTGAGTGACTGCAGCTTCTGTGGGTCAACACTCAAACACTGCAACGGGTTATTGCATTTCTAAAATACCTGAATACTTGTAGATAAAATATTTCACATTTAGAAGATGAAATAGTTACAGTAAAGAGTGGTTCTCCAACAACAGATTTGAATACACCACATCATTCTTAAATTCTACCGCTAAACATATGAAAGCTTTAATGCAAAAAAATGGAACAGAGGCCTTATTTCACTGTTACTAAGGACAATGACAAACCTCCCACGAACTTCTGTGCCTAATTAGTTTACTGGATATTCTTCATTCCTGGCTTCGCTTTCTGAAAGAGGCGATCTGTTTGGTTGCCGCAGAACCTGCAAGTGTATTTTCATCTCTCTTGAGTACAAAAGGAGAATAGTGGTCAGCTTAAGCCAGCTGCCTAGTTTACACTCAGATAAAAGTAGGTGAGATGGATTTGAGATGAATGTCTGATGATAGGTCTGGATTTTACACAGCAGACGATAAAACCCTTTAACTGAGAATGAATTACTGCAGCGTTTACAAGCTGCAGCACAATTGTCTTGATTAAGTATAAGTGATGATATTATTACTAAGTAGTGTGTCTTTGATCTAATAATGGTCTGGAAGATGAAGACAAGGGTGTAGTCACTTAGCAGTGACTTGAGCAATGAAAGTGGCTACCATAGGTGCTGGACACAGCTATCTCTGGACCTCAATAATGACTCAGATGTGTTCTGCATCTGCTTTGGTGCACAATACGCTTACTTTGTTCAAATGTAATATGCTAATATAGATTAAGCATGATACGGTCACTTAAGTTAAGCATCTTTTAGAACAATTTAAACTAGACTGATTCACTTCAAATTGAAATAGATGAACGTCTCACAGCTGCCTGCCAGAGCTCAGCTACTCCTGGTGAAGAACTAGTAATAAACAGTGGTTATATACAAGCCGTTTAAGTTATTTCCACCACACACAAAGCAGCTTTATAGATCGTATCCTAAAACTTTGTTTCTATAAATACTCAATCGTATGTGTTCCTTTAATCATACAAATGACTCCATTGATTAAATTTAAGTTGGGGTTTGTTTGCAAGATCAAAGTGTGAGGCGCAAATTCTTTGTGGCCATCCCTGTAGCATGATTGATTAAAACCAATCATGACAAAAGTTGTTCTATTTTGCCCGTACCATAAGCATTACAAAGCAACATGAAACTCTGACAATTTTGATTTATGTGTATAATTTCACTTTCCATTTTATTCTTTGGTTAAAACACTTATGAAAAGGCTTGAGACTTACAACTTGCCGTGCTCCTTTGTTATGAGGAAAATGGTATTTTCAAAAAATGCTTCTTTGAGGATTTTATAGAACACTGTAATATGTGCAGGTCCTTGTCATTGACAATTGTGGAATAGATGGTACAAGTGCTATTTGTCATCTGCATAATTTTCTTGACACAGAACAACCCCCTACTTTGCTGGAAAATGCAACAAATTACTTCATAATATCAGGTTAATGGATTAGATGTTTTTTGTGGCTTCACATTTACTGCTTTAATGTGTAGTAGCACTAAAACTCTTGAGCTGTAAAATTAGATCTCTGGGCTGTTGAAAACTCCTTGTATTCTTAATTTAAAAGTATAACAAACCAAAACCTAACAGCATGGAGATTTGAAAATAATAATGACTGATGTTTATACATTCTTGTGAAGTAGCTCCTGAAGTGTTCTGTGAATTTGATAGCAGCATAGAAATGCTCTACCTTGGGACTGCTGAAAGGTATTGACACATACTGATATGTGATACTGTTGCCTGGGAGTGTTGCAGGACCCATGGGGAATATCTAAGAGTTAGAGTTGTCAAGCTGTAGCATGTTTTATATTTTAAATGGTGTAAACTGTAAATTAACACAAAGAAAGTAGATTTCTAATCCATGATGAAAAGGTACTTCAGAGTTTTCCTGAATTAGTCATACATCATATCCATGACTGTAGTCCTGCTATGACCTTGTTGGAGTGGTTTGGCTTCTGCGTTTAACTGTTCGCAACATGAGGGTAAGTTCCTACAGATGTAGATTTCTATGCAGACTCTGTCTTGGTGGTTTTGCTTTGTAAGTGTTTGGTCCTTTGGTCTATAAGGTCTGCTCTTGTCAGACACTGTAATTTGATGGCAGAAATCAGCTATTACTGCATCTACCTGGGTTCCGTATTTATGGTTGTAACTGCATTACAGTAGCACAGGGTAATGTGCTTCTGTTGGCATCTTCTGCAGTTTCTTTCACAGGGATTTAAATAATGCCGATAGTACTTAGTCACTACAGGATTGTTTACAGACTTTTAAAAAATGCATCTGAGAGCACTGAAGGGTGGAGTAGATCCCGAGAGCAGCTTGCGTAATTGGATTACAAAGCCTTCAGGCTGACCTTTCCGTTGTTGCTTGGACAAGACTTGTTTTTAAGGCATTCAGTTCCTAACCTAAGCGGTTACTGTTTTTTACCCTGTAAAGACCTTACACCTGCTGAAAACATGGACAGTGAACCTCAATAAAGATCTCACAACTCCTGGTAGCTATCTTAGATGATGAACTCCAGAGATCTGATGTGATGCTTATAGAAGCTATAGCACCTGTACAACATGTACAACTTTAAACCAAATACTTTTATAACTAAATTATTTCTTTGGGGAAAGAAGATTTATAATCCTTTTCTACCATAGAGTTTTTCTGTTGGGCTGATTGGATCACCAGTAATGTGTTAATAATGCGTCAGATTTGAGAAATCCGGATTCACTTTGAAGTTTTATGAAAAACTTTCAACAGGCTCCTGGGATCCTCATGTATTTAAGTTTTGCTAAATCTCCTATTATTTTCCCAGTAGAATTATCTAACCTAAATGTGAGATTAAAATTTCCTTCCAACTATGTATCGTTTTGCTTAGTTAGACTGTTTGCTTAGTTAGACAAATTTCTTTGAGCATTGTGACAGCGGCAGTAAGAAATATTAACAAGGAAATGCGTCAATAGGAGGCAATCATTAAAGCAGAAAAAAAAAAAAAAAAGAAAAAACAAAACATGAAAAGAGAAAGAAATTTATTCTAGTTTCCTATATCCTTATATGTCACATCCTTTGGGCTTTCTGTATTGTTTCCCCTACTGAAATAGTCAGAGATCTACTTCCCTTTATCATTAGGTTTTTTAGTATCTCCAGGTCTTAATGAATCACTTAATCCTCCAAAGTCATACTGACCTTTCCTCATCTGTAATGTTTTCCTACTGCAGCACGCGTAACAGTAATCCAGGTACTAAAGTCTCCTTTATAGTGGTTCTCTCTCTCATGTAACCTTGAGTGGTCTGTGTAACCTTCCGTGTAACTTGGAACTCTTTATATTCATTAACCAGTCGTTGTCTACTTAGGTGGACAAAGAGTAGCAGAAGTATGATTCAGGGCCACAAAAGTGGTCAGGGGGCTGGAGCACCTCTGCTACAAGGACAGGCTGAGNGCATGTGTTTGTTGCCCAGTCACTTTGAGTGTGCTAGTGGACCAGTTGCCTGTTAATTGGGTTACTTGGATAATGACTTGGATAACGAACAATGGAGTATTTCCATTTCTTAACTACCAATTTTCATGAAACTTTGAAAAACTTAATGCTTTTTAGACTGCTATTACTCCCCACTCTTTTCCGCCCAAAATTGAAATTGCTTATAGGCATCTCATGTGTCATAGAGAGCAAACTGCTAAATGGACTGTGTAACCAATAAGTTAGACTGCTGTTTTCATCACGGAAGAATCAAATTATCTTTACTGCAGTCATCATCTTCTTAGTCCTCTTATGTCTTCTTACTATATCATTATCAGCTAGTTTTCACCAACAGACTTGGTAGGATGAACAGTTAAAAAAAAATGCTTATCAGGGTAGCAGCTGACAAGTATGTAGACAAGCAAAATTGAAAACTAAATCCGTGGGTATCTAAGAATATTCTAATTTAGAAGTAATAATAGAAAAGCGTTCTCTGTTTACTTTGTATTATCTTAGTGTCGCTCATCTCTGAGTGATAAACTATTAATAGTTTTATGTTGTGCTAACAAGCAGTTTTATTTATCAGTAAGCTCCAAAGTACTTAACTACAGCAGCATTTTATTTAAAGTGCTTTGAGATAATAAGTCAGATAAATGAACCTTTTTCCTTGTGTTGATTGTACTGTAAATGCATTCCAAAAATTCTAGTGTGCTGATGAAACCAAATTTCTCCTTAAGCTGCTGCCACTTACTCTTTTGCAATGTTTATCTAGATACTGTTAATTACCTTCAATTTTGCAGCTAGTTTAGGAATGTTAAAACAACCCTTGTTGTTTCTCAATTCCCAGAAACAGTAGCAACACTTTTAAGAGAAAGTGGCAGGTGTTGTCTTTCAATTCTAGTTTCCCTAAGAATGCTTTTTTTTTTTTTTTTTTTTTTTTTTTTTTTTTTTTTTTTTTTTTATTTGCAGTGAAGTATTTAATTCAAAAATTCCCTGTAAACTCTCTTAGTGATGCTGAGACTTCCATATTAACAAATTGAAGCATAGCATTTTTCTTTCAAGTCCTAGGTAGTGAAATCTAAAGATGTTTAAGAATATAAGCATTAGTTTTTAGAAATTATAGCATTTGGGGTTGCAAAGAGTTCTTGGAAACAGAAACCCCTCATATTGTAAAAAAAAAACAGGCAGCAAATTTAAAGAGCTTTACATTTATTTATTGAAACATTGTAGGATTTTCTGGAAAGTCTTCTCCCCCATTTTGCCTAAGTTTAGTAAAATTGCTTTTTGATAAATGTCATTAAGAACTAATATACATATTAGTGTATGTTCGTACATTATTAGTGATTTTAGGTGGTACTTTTCCTCTAGGACTTTATCTTACCATCATTATTTGGATCAAGTATGTCTTGAATAGATACTTGTGTAAATGTTTGTGGTGAAGAACAACTGCAAGAAAATGTTTGGTTGTTCATTTGTTGCAAAGTAGCCCAGGTGACACACGCATCCTTCTGCAGACTATTCATTGGTTTTGAGTTTGACTACTCATTTTCAGATTTTACTGTAGCTTTGCAAATCTCAAACACAGGACTCGGGAACACACTCAGCTTGCAATGGTTTAACAAGTCACGTGGGATCTGGGTGCACATTCATGGCCTGCAGCAAATATAAATTAAAGCAACTTCACAGAATCATTGTAATTTGGGGCCAAAATTACTTTGTTTCTAAGGCATCCAGTTATCACAGGTTAGCTGAGGCATGTTAACTTGTCATCTCTTCATAACTTGATCATGCATCAAATCCCCATCAGCTGACATGTCATAGTTAGTTCTCTTCTGTTGAGCTCAGTTGTAACCATTTGTAAAAATGATTTCTACTTGACTCAAAAAAAACTGCCTAAGACACGTGTTCCTTTGTTTTGCAAGCTTTTTTCACTTAAATTTCATAAATATATGTGATTGGTATCATGTGTTTGTGTAACTTCCATATAATAACACACAGATTTAAATTAACTTTCAAATTATTTTGATCTTTTCTATTTTGTTTTGTATATATTTTGCTTTTGATTTTTAAGGTCTTCTGAAGTTTCATATGATAAGGTTAATTTCTCGCCCTCTTTTTTTTTTTTTTTTTCTTTTTTTAATATTATTCCCCCTTTTAAGAGACATAAATTTAATTCTGATGTGGTTGCTATTACTTAATGTCTCAAGTATAACTACTTTTCTTTTTCATTTCTTTTACTAATATTTACTTTGCTATGTTCCAAGAAGGAATCATTTAACAGGCGTAGTAGAACTACCTTAAATGTTTTATTTATTATTCCAGATAATCAGTTTACAAAAGAGACGTCCAGGACATTTTCTAATGTGATTTTATTCTTTTGTGTGGCCACATTGATCTCAGCCAAGACCATGTCATTAACATTCTTCCCAGTAGAAGTAGTACCATATTCTCATGGTATTCTCTCTGTTCTCTACAGACACCAGATTAAGAAATAACCACATTTCTCATATTTTGGAACCTATTTACTTTGTTTCGACAGTTGTATTTATTTTGTACATGTTCTTGTTTGTAGACTATAACAATGTTTCTACCTATTCTTTTCTGATATTGCTCAATTTGGGGGTGTCTGGATGAAGAAAAACACAACTTTTTATAAACAGAGGAGTTTCTATCCTGTTTGATTTTCTTGAGTGGACATTCCATTTACTGTATTTGAATATGAATTTCAGAATACAGAAAGAAACCATTACATTTTCAACTCAATGTACTAAGCCAAAGTTAATTTCAATGAGTTATTATATTTTATTTGTAGATGCTGAAAACATCTAGAAACTGCCACTCTATATTTAGGGTAATTTTTATTTAAGATCTAGGTAAGGAGCAGGTTTACACAAATGAGTTGTTTTATTACTGGAAGATATTGAATGCTGACACTGTAATGACTGAAGTACAGCTCTGAAGTGGTACCATGTCAGTATTCTTGGTATCTTGACTGACAAAAAGCTGTCAGTATTAGAAGACCACCTAATTCTGTACAGTATTAAACTTCCTGTTTCCCTGTAGACATTTTTAAGGAAATATACAAAAGATAATTGATTTCTTAAATAGTGCTTGATTGATTTGGGAAAAAATATTTATGTAACCAAATAGTAGAAGTTATGGGAAAAAGTAATTATAGTTTTGATTATTAACCCTTGCACAGCTTGTATTTCGATATGTATGCAACACCATAGGCTTGAGGAAGGAAAGAGACTTGCCTGGTGGAAAAGAACCTGGGGGTGTTGGTCAACAGCCAGCTAAATATGAGCCAGCAGCATGCCCAGGTTGCCAAGAAGGCCTTATGGGATCCTGACTTGTATCAGATATGGTGTGTCCAACAGGACTGGGGAAGGGATTTTTTCACCAAAAGGGTTGTCAAGCATTGAAACATGCTGCCCAGGAAGTGATTGAGTCATTACTGGAGATATTTAAAAGACGTGTAGATGTGACACTTAAAGATATGGTTTTGTAGTAGACTTGGTACTGTTAGGTTAACAGTTAGACTTGGTGATGTTAAGGGTTTTTTCCAACCTAAATGGCTAGAACATCTTTTATGAGGAAAGGCTGAGGGACTTGGGTCTTTTTAGCCTGAAGAAGACTGAGTGGGAGATCATATCAATGCTTATAAATAATTAAAGGATGGGTGTCAAGAGAGGGGGGGCAGTCTTTTTTCTGGTGATGCTCAGTGACAAGGCAACAGGTAATGGGCACAAAATAGATCACATGAAATTCCATCTGAACATGAGGTGGAACTTCTTTACTTTGAGGGTCACAGAGCACTGGAACAGGCTGCTGTGCCAGACTAGAGAGGCAGTAGAATCTCTGTCTCTGGAGACATTCCAAATGTGCCTGGATGTCATCCTGGGCAACCTGCTCTAGGTGAAAGTGCTCTGGCAGGGAGATTGGATTAGATGAACTCCAGAGGTCTCTTCCAACCCCTTTCGTTCTGTGATTCTGTCATTCCATAATTCTGTATTTTGTGGTGTTTGAAAAGACACGTAGCTGCTCTTTGTTTTAATGCTGTCTATATTCTCTAATTCCATGTTCCAAGGCCCTAGACTACTTTTCACAGTCTTTTGTTTGATAATTTGGATTCAAAATTTAAGGTGTTTGTGGTGGTTTTTTTTTTCTTTTTCTTTTTTTTTTTTCTTTTCTTTTTTCTTTTTTCCTAAGAAGCACTGGGAAATGGCAACAACTGGAAGAAAGCTTCATGCTTCTCTTGGCATGAAATTGTCAGGTATCTGTTTGTTACGTACTTCTGACATAATCAGGGTAAAACTGACAACCAGATTTGGTGTCAAAATAAATATTCCTCCTTTCCCCAATTTTCTCCTCCTTCTTGTGATTCCGGCACTTCTTCAGATCCACTGGAACCTTAATCTGACAAACTCCTGCTAATACGGTCATTGGCAATGTGCTTGGACTACCTTCCTTTGGTACTTTTTATTTACAGTTTTCGCTGAGGTGCTCAAATTGTTGTAAGAAGTTGAAACTGTGTTGTGGTCTGTAGCCAGATGACCGGCACGTTAGCCTGGCATACAGCTATTGATGTCTGGCATATTAGTAACTCCTGGGAATTTTCCTCAACCACATTCTAGTTGTAGGGTTACTTTTAGTTAGGTAGAACTGGACTTCATAACCCACACATCTCTCCAAATTTTCATGACATTAATTTTTAAGATTTGTCAATGCCAATGAGAAAAGAGAATGTCAAATTGTTGGTCAGCTTCAGAATTTATCAATGTCTGTAACAGATGAGCATTTCAGACTGGTAGTAGTTATAACACTATTAACCTAGTTAGATAAGGAGAAACCCCTGCATTTTTTCGGACTGTTCATATGTTATTTAAAACATTTAATCTGAGAATAGAACGTCTTTGTTGGTAGTGGAATTGCCTGTCTTTTGGTTCCCAAAGCCGCTGACTTTTTTTCAGAAATCAGCTTTACTTTTGATTTGTTCTTTTAAATTTCTCCTGCAACATTAAAACAGTCTAAATAATTCCAGTAGCAGTAAATTGTGTGTTAACTCTGAGACATGGAAAAACACTGACTGAATTTTTAGATAAAGTGACAAAACTTTTGATGTAAGACAAATGACAGCTCTCAATTTACAAGAAATTCCTGGGTAAAAATCATATGACTTAGTTAATAGACTATATTTCTGTTGTAATGTTCAGGTTATCTTGAATTTTCCAGCAAAGGAAAATTTTCTTCTGTCCTTGGATAATCTGGAAAGAGAGTGACATAATCGAGCAGAACAATAGATCATTCATGTCTACTGAATGTGGCAAGTTTTTGTTTTCCCAAGCTGAGCATTTCTAAATCGAATAATCTTTTGTGTCTATTTCTGTGTTAAAGGCTTACATTCCTTTGGATAAGGATTTTATAATGATGATGGATGATGTATGAGTATGTGGGATTTGTTCTGAGTTATAGAAATCAGTGCATAATGAATTCAGAAATATCTGATGAATAATGCATTGTATCCTATGTAATTTCAAGATTAACTTTTCTTTCAGCTGATGACCACCTAGTTCTAGAAAAATATTCTTTAGGAAAAGGGGAAGAGAAAGGACAAGGCTGCCCTACTTGCATATACATCACATTTGTATTAATTTTTGTATGCATTAAGGTCGACTGAACAAGATTTGAACTATATATTGCATGCTGAAGCTCAAGTTCAGCATATTCTCTGAACATGTGTTTGGGACTTCTGGGAACATATCCTCTGACATTTCAGTGCTTCAGTTGGCTGAAGATCTTCTGATCTTTTCCAAATTTTGAG
Source organism: Thinocorus orbignyianus (assembly GCA_013400375.1). Classification (NCBI taxonomy): domain Eukaryota; kingdom Metazoa; phylum Chordata; class Aves; order Ciconiiformes; family Thinocoridae; genus Thinocorus; species Thinocorus orbignyianus. Next base: position 1,744,396 of record VXBW01004281.1, read on the forward strand.
GGAACTTGTGTTTTTGGAAGCTTAATTAGTTTTGTTTTCACTGCATCCTCACTGCAAAATCAGGAAAGGACTGGTTCACATGCCACAGCCCAAGCTAGGCATTTCACTTTATTTGAAGAACTCTGGAGCTTGGCCTTGGGTTTCTTGTATGAGTAAGAGCTGAGTAAAAACCCAAATTAACAGTGTAGTGAAGATGTGTGATCCTTTCAAAAGTTTATTTCTTTCTTTCTCTTCATAGCTAACTAAACCTCCTCAAGGTATTCGAAGTATGCTGATGAATTTATTCTGTTTGGGAAGTGAAGCTGAGTTTAGGCCCTGATGGTTACTAATTATATTCAGGGAGAGTATTCCCTTCTGATTCATAAAATAGTATGACTAAGTAATTTTTCTGGGGTTTTGTGAATCCACACCCTGTTTCTGGTTGTTTATGATTCTACAGTCTTTTCCATATTAGCTATCCCTATAGTTACATTCACTTAGGATCTGTGGTTGCACGTGTATAAGAAAAAGTCTGAGAGTGTCCTATGAAACAATGTCAGGGGCCAGGAGGAAAGGAATGGGAGAAAGTCATTCCCTGCCCTTCCCCTTTCCTCCACCTCCAAAGAAAAAAAAAAGGGAAAAAAAAAGGAAAAAAAAGGAAAAACCCCAAACCAAAACAACATTGAAACCAACCACATCTAAAAATCCACTGGAGTTTGACTCAGTATTGTACAGCTTAACGTGTCGAAATTGAGTAAGGCTGTGACACATTTCCTCTGGCATGGATTCTTAAAATTATCTCAGCAGACTTTCTGCCTATACATATTCCCACCTCATCACAACCAGAATTATATATTCAGATCTTGTTATGAGAATCCACAGCTGCCTTATTATTTTAGGGTTTAGGTCATCAGAACAGAAAGTCAGAAAGCAACAACTGGAAAGAAACCCCTAAGTTTCATCTGAACTGATAGATCAATATCAGTCATGTAGATAATCCTACCTACGTTAGTTGTATTTTTAAATGCTGTTGTGTGTTGCAGAGTTAGAGACATACAAGCGCTGAAAAAAAGGGAGATCTTTCTAATCATTCAGATCGGCAATCAGTGGAACAGATGGATTAACTTCCTCAGTAGGACGCTCAATCTGACTTAAATGCTAATTGTCATTATGTGGGATCACAATCCTACATTTGAGGTGGAAATGTAACATCTGAGAGACCTGTGGAAAGACTTTGTCTCTGAGAGCTTGTTGCTTTTTCCAGTTGTTTCAGCTGTTAGAAGCTGTAGCCTCTTTGTTTTCCTTACCTAGATTCTTGGAAAATCATAACCACACTCTAAAACTAAAACTTAGGAAGTGATTGGTTTGTTTTAAAACTAGTCTTTAGCAAAGATTCATATAATGAAACCCTCCAAAACAATTATTTTGTAAAAATGAAAATTAAAACAAAGAACAGCAATGTTGTGGGATATTAAATATTTAGATAATTTATCTAAATATCTTTCCTATTTCCCTTATGCCTTTTTTTTTACCCTTGTAGTTATAACTGGGGTCATAAATGGGAGTGTGACAATATTCTAGAGGAAGATAAGAATTATAAAAAAATCCCTCAGATATTATTTCTGTTGCATGCATATCCATCCCATTTTAAATCAGGCTAAAAAATCTGAATTTCATACGCTGGTATTTCTACAATTGGAAATACTGCTTGAGGTAAGCAATTTTAGGACAAATTGGCTATTTGGAATTGCTGGAATGGAAGCCAGTGCTGCCTTCCTTCAGCTGCAGTTGGTCAACTCAAGCTAGCACGCATAAGCACATTGAAAACAGATTTGAACTGAGGAACGATGTTGCTTTATACTGCATTATGCTTTGACAGAATCTGACACAACCTTAAATGCCAAGTTCTCACTTGGCATGATAAATACAATTTTTCAAAATAGCTTTTTTTTTTTACTGCCTCACATTTGACAGGGAACTGTGAGTTTCTTTTTACTGAAATACTGTGATATTTCTGTTCTATTTATTATTATTATTTCAAATAACAGCAATAGCTGCAAAAAATAAAATAAAATCCAGTCTGGTCTCGGATAGATGCAGTGTTGATGAAACAGATTGTGTATATGTGTCTGTGCGTTTTTTCTCCTTATCAGTACACAGTCCAACCTATGGAAAATAACCATGAGCAACAATGAGGTAGATCTCATGAATTTTTTGCACACAGTCTTGCAAAAGCTATATTCTTGCTCAAATGAAAGTATAAATTCTGGTATAAGTTAATGTTTCTTCTTTTTGAAAGACGTAACTATAATAAATACGGATATAAAATAACCTTACTATAAAATCTTACTTTTTAGATTATCTGAATGATCTTGACAATGTCCATATGCTGCCTAGGTACTGATTTGAACACCTTGTCATTTCTTATTTGATTCTGGTAGTGTTTTGGATTTAATAATTAATTAAATATAATGTTTGATGTCTTTATTAAATATTGTACTTTGCAATGTGTTATTTTGATACTTATAAAGCATGACAGCTGGTTTTCTGTTCTTCCTAGTAAGTAGCTTTGTAAATTGCTTATTGCTTCTGTGACTATATTAAGAGATATAACACTTGACTATTTGTAATCCTTGTATAGCTAAATACAATATTTCACTACTGTATCTTGGTGTTTAAAGAAGTCTTCCTTGTCATTTTAATACCACTTGAAGTTCCAAAGGCAGGTCCCTTAATCCTATGGGGCTGTCTGGAAAATAGATGAACTGTTTTAATATGAAGGTTAGCATATCTTAGCTGAACAACCTTTGTAGTTCACCCTGACAGGAAGGAGCTGTTAACCACTTCGTCCTTCTCCCATCAGTAAATCCAGACTTTCAAAAGATGCTGCAGACGACTCTGTGACTTAAACGACAAATCTCATGTTTTCAATTTTCTCTTCAAGACTTCAATTTTGAGTAGCCTGCAGGACACTGAAATCTTGCACGGAGTGTAACAATTACTGTTCACTACATGTAATTGAGAAGCAGAGATCCCTGGTGTTTCAGCTTACTAGGGAGTAGATCCACGGAGTATAGCCAGTTTCCTGGACTATTAATTAAGTCAAGGATAGAGTTTTCAACTTCACTATGGATCAGTTAGGCAGTTTATCATTATTACAGATCGGAAAAACCACATCTGTCCACTTCTCGTTGAGCAATATATTTTTTAGCCTATATATTGAAATAACATATGTCTTTCACCAGCAGGAAGTCCTGTTGTTCGCCTGCAGTGATAAGTAGTTGCACTTTTTCAGCAAGAACGTGATGTCCACACTTTAAAAAGCCTGTCCAGTTTTCTTTTCTCCTACTCAGCATATTATGTTGACTTTTTAATTCAGTTGAATTCTGCTTTAACAAAAGGAATTGTAATGCCTGTAATCTCCAACACAGTCAGGCAAAAGCATGGTCTCCAAAGCAGAAAGTCAATACCAGTATTGTAAGAGCTTGCTTAGGAAATTGCACAACCTGGTTTGCAGCAACAATGGTTTCAGTAAGAGTATGTTTTGTCTCAACCTGTACATGATCACCTTGAAGTGATTGACTGTAAAAAGATGTTTGGGCAAGTGTTCGATAATAAGCCCCAAGCAACTTTTGTCCACACCTGGCTGTTTCTATAACCTTTCTATGGAAGAGAAACCTGAAGACTCTGAGACAAATCATGTGATCTGTCTTAAATATTTGTTTTAAGTATTGGTACAAACACGGTTTCACAACTCCTGTGTGATAAATCAATGTAAAGTTTGTAGCAGTACAGTAGAAATCAAGGCTGATGATGACACTGATGTTCATTTTATTCTTTAATGAATGCTGTTATGTGAAATGAGTCTAGTCTACACCTGGCATTTCAATCATCGTACTTCAAACACCTTTTTTTCCTGGAGTGTCTACACACTTATTCATGAAGGAAACATTTCAATAGCACTACACTTTTCTTCTCTCTGAAAGAATAGTTATCCAATTTGAGATACTGACTAATGCAGGAATTAAAATTTTCCTAATTATGCTACACGTGCATAAGTTTCTACTTACACTTTCTCTGCTTATGCCAGCTACTGGGGTTTCCCAGTACTGAATTTTCATATAGGCAGACTAGCTACTATTGCCACTCAGAGCAAATTACATTGCATTCAAATTTCAAATCCATTGTGGTTTACCATTCAGTATAAACTGACATATATTCCACGACTTCAGTGGCTTTACACTGATTTCACTATTTTACATCAGTGCAGATTCAGTATACCTATTGTTTCCCTAGACTTGCAGAGATACGTTGGGCCAGCCTACATGTGTAGTGATGGATGATAATTAAGAAGACGAACATTTCTCAAATATGAACAAATATGAATTTCTCAAATATGAACATTACAGTAGTTCATTTTAAAAATAAGATATTCAAATCATAATCAGCTGAAATAGAGTGTAACAGGTATGTTTTCCATATCAAAGTGAATATAGTTCTTGTGAAAAATTCCCATCACCCTGGCAAAGATAAAACTTTTAGAAGACCATTTGGAAGAAAAACTCTCAGGTACACTCCCAGTCACATTAATTCTTCAGATTCAATTCCTAGAGCAACTTCTAGTCACTCTTACTACAAAACAGATGTAAAAAGGAAGGACTGCAACAAACCAAGTATGCCAGTATGGATTAATAACATTTTTTTCTCAGCCTCAGAAAAACAAATATTATTTTCTTAACCCTAACCAGAAAGTTGGAAGGGAATAGGGTGGTAGGCATATAGTACTGCAACTGTGGATTAACTAAATAAGCTCAAACAAGACTTTACAAGAGCCTAGTGGAGACCTTTGGTCTGTCTGGGACGTGGTGAATCACCAGGTACAATCTCTCTTAAGAGCTGACATCTGCTTGACATTTTCAGACTCTCTTGTACTGAGGCAATCATCACACCTGACTCCCAAGTGCAGAGTTGTGCTTATCATTTCCGCTCAGTCTTTGGCCTCACTCATGAATCCAACAGACAATGATTTATTCACTAAGCTTACTAGTAATCTGAGTCAGTAAAGATAAATTTTCCATTGTGTTAAGTACTGCACAAACATGTATTAAAAAAAAAAAAAAAGAAAGAGAGGATTGTAAACTCGTCTTCTAGTTCAGATGGAAGTGCCTAAACATCAATTAGGATATCCTACTGCCTACCTGACAGATCATTTTCACAGGTACTGGAGCCCAGTTAAAGGAATGAAATTTAAGAGCCTCATAACCTAGACTTTTCAGTTGTCTTGATGGATATTGATGTATAATTTTACATGACTGTGTCTAGATAGATGACCTCACTAATTGATATACTTGGAAATATTATATGTCTGTTCTGATGCACACTGTTAGTCTTTGTTAGCTGATATGAGGACATAATTCAGTCTTTGGGCTCTCATTATATATACTGGTTGTATGATATTATATACATATATATTTTACATATAAGTTAACTAATGTTAACATTTTCTCAAAATAAGTGTATATGTCTAAATTCAAACACTTATCTAGCAGTGCCAATAATATAGAATCATAGAATGGTTAGAGTTGGAAGGGACCTTAAAGATCATCAAGTTCCAACCCCCCTGCCATGGGCAGGGACACCTCTCCCTAGAGCAGGTTGCTCAAAGCCCCATGTCATTTCCTATGAGAGTATCTCTGGTACAAGAAAGAACCTTTTCATATCTCTGACTACTGAAATAGTACAGCCTGTACTGTGCACACAGGATTAGAATAGATTGTTATAATGTTCTCTTATATCCTTCAAATTTCTGAGACATTTCTTTTTTGGCATAATTCAGTCCAGCCCTGTTGAGTGCATAGGCACATACAGGCTTAGTACAATTGCACTGTCAATAGAGTCCTAATGTATAAAGGCAGTTCTGATACCTTTTCATCATTAATGTTCAGTTTTCATCTAATGCACTCTTTTTTTTTTTTTTTTATTGGACTTTGAGCAAACATATGAAATGTATCATTTTAGCTACTACTGCATGCCTGAATTTAAAAAGAAAGAAAAAAATGAAGGAAGTTTTATCCTGTTTAACCACAGCATATTTTTTTCCATCTTCAGGGAAAGAAAGTAATTCTGGTTGAAAAGGATACTCTGTTATGTATAGCATAATGTTTTTTTCTGACTTTAATGGATTTCACTGTTTTAGAAAGCACTGGAAATGGAAAACTTTAGCCACTAACAACGAAAATCACATCACATTGCTTTTATTAAAAGCAAAAAACCCTTAGAAAAGTAGCAGGGAGACGTATAGATTCGGCAGTGTTCCTTTTTTTGAAAAGAAAGAGACTTCCAGGATACATTTTCTTTAGAAACATATGTAAGTATGCTTAATTAACATATTCAGACAGAGATATTTAATGATAAGCAATTAGTTTTAAATTGAGAGAAGCAGCTGTCACTTTAATAGTTTGGATAATTCTAGGGAGTCTGCACGCATTCAGTTTTCATAAAGCATTAACGTGGCTTGATATTTGATATAACAACTGAAAAGCTTTCTGGGATCCATCCAGCTATGCTTCAACGTTTTTAGCACCATTCCCAGTTGTGTTCTAAATTAAAGTCTTGCATATATAGATACATAACTGCAAGTACAATGTTTAAGATGCCATGTCTGGAATACCATTGAATTTTAACAAGAGATTCCACTCAATCCATTTGCACTAGCGATAACTGTGTTAGCAGAGTCATCCCTGCTGATTTACTGCTCCATAAAAAGTAAATATTACTGTGAATTGATTTTGCAATTATTTGTGGAAAGGATTTTTTGATGGAAATACCTGAGAAGTGGAGTTCTTCATAAAAATGTTTTACTTCATAAAAAATAAAAATATATATTTTTTACAAAGAAACTGAGTCAGCATTTTTCTTCTCAGGCAAATGCAACCTGTAAACAACATATACTTTTCTTAACCATTTCATTTTGAGTTAAACACTAGACTATTCCTCCTGTTGGCAACTTGCATTTTTAAAGAAGTTTCTGTCAAGTGCTCAGAATCTTGTTTGGCTCAAGTACCTTATAACTAAATACAGTATAACTATAGAACAGTAGGTGTGCATGTGTGACTGTATTACTGAAGCATTCGTGTTAGCTGACATTTTCAATGAAGGCTGTGGGATTTCAGTGACCAAGTCCTTATCTAATCCACTTAAATCCCTTCGAAAATCCTACCAATAACTACTGAATTCTTCTAATGAATAATTTCTGAAAGTACTCAGGTACTTCTCAAATGATATATAATGTAGCCCATTGAAATACACTTGTCTTTGAGAAGGAGAACAACAGGCGATTTTCAAGTGATATTCGTTAAGTATTTGATTTTTTTTTTATTATTTTATGTAAATTTGTATCATTTTGGTGCACATGCAGCAGTTTAACCACATATTTAATTAATTGTCTTGTGAGAAAATTATAAAAATAATTCTGAAAGTATAAAAAGGTATAAATTATTAAAAGACAGCTTAAAAAGGACTATACTTATGCCTAGCTGTATAGTGTAGCACAGGTTTTTTTATTGTTCTCCCTAAAATGTTATTTATATATTTTAAATTATATTTTAAATCATATATCTGTTTTGTATCAACTATTCATAAACATTCAAATTTAAAGCACAACCAAATGGTTTTCTAAGATGAGTTGAATGACAATAGTCTGACGTATCTATATGTCTTCAGTTATTAACATTTTAAATGTCATTATTACCTTTATCCGTTATGGTTGTAAGTGAGATTAGGGTGACATTTGTAGAAATCTGCAGCAAGATTGTCCTGTTCCTGGGGAGAACAACTTGGCTTTTATCTGAAAATACCTGGAGTACTAAACTCAGTTTTGGGTGCATATCCATATACTGCCTGTTCTTGCCTGAAAAAAATAAGTATTAGAGCAATTTACCACTATACTGGCAAAATCCATAGTATTTAATGAGATGGCTCTCATTTTTGTAATCTTGTAATCTAACACAGTCTAACTTTAAAATGTTATTCTTCTGAGCATTCAATTCAGTTTTTATATGCATAGATCAAATTTTTTACTTATATTGGTTTAATCATGCTGAAAAAATGGACTTGTCTGCAGCGTATGCTGCTCCACAGACATGAGTTGTACTGTATGTGATTTATGCACCAAAATAGCATGTAAAATTTAGTTTATGAATTTATAACTACACACCACAGAAAGCCTAATACAATCACATATATGGTTCTTTTCAGTTTCCTGGAGACAGCCATTTGACATTATCCACATTAACTTTTTGAGCCATTTATTTTTAACAAGATATATCCTGTTTTTACCTCCATAATCAGATCTATAAAATTACATTTTTTATTTGACTGTAAAAGAGCATGGAGACCCCACATTCAGTCAGCAACTTATTGACTCTTAAACTTTTCTTACTACCAAGAAAAACAATCTAATTTTGGAAGCAGTTCACAATTTGATCTTAGAAACCCCTAATCATGGTGTTATTGTTGTGTGGTCAAAACCATACATTGTTCGTTAGGATTTAACTGAACTGAGTTAGTTTTCTATGGAAACGTGGAGACAAGAACGACATGGAAGCAAAGCTAGCAGGTTATTCACACAATTTGAACATAGTTTATGATAACATTTCTAAGTTCTCATATTCTTGCTTGGTTCTCAGATGTAGCACTCTTTTCTGTAAATACAAATCTCATCTTGAAAATTTATTTCACTGTTTGCGACTGAATAACAGATTGGCAGGGGCACTAGAAACTTATGTTTTAGCATCAGTCTGTATATTGATCTGATAACTATGTACTTTTATATTTTACCCTTCAGTTTCCTTTATTTTTGTGTGATGTCTTGTAAAGCGAAAGAGATATGTACTTGCAGCAACATATATACAGCAAATACAAAAAAAAAAAAAAAAAAATTATCCAGAGGTGATAAAAGGTTCTGTCTACCCAATATTATTTTTAAAATTTTTCTCTTGATCTTTTGACATAGTCACAACACCCTGATTTATGAAAATAGGAATATGCATGTTGTTTTGCTAGAGAATTCGATCTTCGTCTTATCTGAGGCCTAAACTTTACCTGAGGCTTTGGATTTGCATTGCAAGAAACTCTTCACAACATCAGTGTGGTGATTTGTTTACACTAGTCAAGGAATTCTTGTCAACATTTTGATATATATATATGTATATATTTAGTATACTAACTTTATGACTGTGGTAACCACTCTTTTCCATGAGATCCCTAAATAATGACATTTAAGTTTAGCCCTGGAGTCAAATGGTTCCACAGAGGTCTTGGAGTAGGAGTTCTCCCTGTCATAAACACTTTTAAGTTACTCATTTAGAGAACTATTCATCTAATTAATGAGAACACTGGAAAAGTTTACCAACATTCAGTATTGGAGAGATCAACAACATCTAATTTTTCTTCAATTGATTTTCTCTTTTCTTGTTGCAGCATTCTAGCTACAAACCTCATTTATTTTTGGAGATTTTTGGGTTTCTTACTTAGAACTAGAAAGTTCTAAGCATGAGAGCAGCCACAGTAAAAGAGTATTCATCTTTTCACTTTTTGATAAAGGTGTCCAGCCTCAAAAATGTTATCATTAATAAATAACTGGGAGCACAATTTTTTTTATGTATTCATTACTGTTTAGTGTTCTCCTAAGAAAAACGGATACTCTGTTCAGTCCACTGTGCACATACTCTGCTGAAATTCTTCCATTACTTTTTCCTAGCTTATTTTTATATTGCTGTGAGGTCTGAATTGGATCTTTTCTGGCTCTTCAGTCATTCTTTAACTTTACTTTGTGCCTTTGACTACAGTGCCTGGCCATTAACTACTGGGAAGTACTTCACACAGCTCCAGTAGTCAAAGCTAGAACCTGAGATGAATATGAGAAGCCAGATTAAAGATATATAATGATCAGAAATGGGGAGGGGAAAAAAAGGCAAGATATGAGAAGAATCCAGACTTTTAGCCATTAAGACATTATCTGGATACCAACCCTGTAGTCCATTGAACACTTGTGATTTAGAGAAACAGGGTAGTATCTTGAATATCTCTTGTACATCGGTTCATTTTAAGCATCAAAAACTTTTCAAAGCTAAACCAGAGTTATTTATTTATTTATTTTTGTTTTGTGAAGGGTTATTTTAAATATTTGTTTCACAAGACATTGTAGTACTATTTATTTAGGAACACAAAAATAGAAAACGTAATGACTTGTCTACTAATTGGAAAATACCTCAAGTTCCAATGCTCATCTCTGAAAGAAACACAGCCACATGTGAAAAGAAGGAATGAAAATGTGGAAAGATGTGAAAGGCAGGATGAGAGTAAAAGGTTTAAAAAAAAAAGGAGGATTAGACTTTATTTGCTGAGGTTAAAAGCTAGTTGGAATGGATGTACAGTTGATATAAATAGTGAAAATATAAAATGGAAGCTTAAAATTTTACATAAGTAGTCTTATTCCAACAAGAGGAAAAATTCATATTGTCAGAATGACAGAGATGCTGATGGTTGGAACTAAAACCTAATGTGTCGTTGTACTATGCTCTGGACATTATTTGAGTGGCAGTAAAGATTAAATTGATTTAAATTATACTTAGTTATCATAACTATTAATTTCTGTATCACAACTACTTGTATTTTGACTTTGCATTTCCCTTGGAGACCTCAGAACACTTTAGAAGATGTTAAATAGATGGTGCTCATTTCATCAGCCATCTGCCTGTTTTACTCATTTGAAAAGCCAACGTGTCTTCTGCATTTATATAATTTTTGGTTCACTCTTCAAGTCAGAGGTCAAAACAACAACGTGCTTATGCATGGAGACTGTGAAAAGTCAGTCAGTTACCTATGTTAGTGCCATATCTGAAAAATTATTATTAACTGTGTGTCTAAATTACAGAGGCAAGTGACAAGAACCTGAGAATCTTGGCTCCCTGTCCCTTTCTCTTTCTAGCTAAACCACTTTTGCAGTCCAAAACATTTTTCCCCCATGTTACTCCCACCCCATGGAGTTCTCCAAGCTCCAGTAACTCTTAGGCATACTTAATTAAGCCTGTATGTTTCTTATTATAGAAATATTTTCTAGTAGAGGATACAAATTCATTGAAACAGGGCCACTTCCAGTTTGCAAAGTATACAGGCTTTGCCAGTGAAAGCATCATTAAGAAATGCATTAAAAATATGGAGGGAGACATTTTATGCTGTGTCTGCCCAGTTCTAAGAGCTATAATTTGAGAACTATTCAGTTAATGCCCTTTATTTTTAAGTCACAAAGTGTAGTTACAAAGAAATCACCTCCAAAATACTTAATATTTTCTTTACAACTTATTTCATCAGCAATTTAAAATGAGAGGTTTATATTCCATTTTTTTTGTTTGTTTGTTTATTTAGCTTACCTCCTCATCAACTTTACATAATAATCAGAAAGGATTTACAGCTGGCGAGAGATGAATTGTGGAAATTTTATCATAATGGGTATAATCTTGGAAAGCAACTGCCAGGAAGTAATAAAGCGGATATGTTCTACAGTACAGAGCACTATCATTAAATAAGTATTGGATGAATTTTCTTTTGTTCTAACGATTATCCCTTTGAGGAACAAATACTACATTGGCTCCAGAAACTACTAGAAGCTTGATTTTAGAAGGTATTTGGACAAATATGAGACAACATGAGAACAACAGAGGAGTCAAATCCTGCTTCTCTGTTATAATCTAAATTGAAAAATGTGAGATATGAGAGAAAAAAACCCTGTGTTAGCGTTCAGTCATCTTTTACCTTTTACCTGTGTAAGTTTTTTACTTCAGTAGACTGGAAACAGCCATCAATCTGCCAAATATACTATTTAAAGACAGAAACAAACTCAGGAACTGGACTGTTCTAGTCAATAGAAAAAAAGGTCAACATTGTAGTCCCAGTGCTCAGATAAATCACAACTTCAGACATCTGCAAGACACGACTGTGAACCTTTTTTATTTTTTAAACGTAATCATCTACTTTTGAAACAAGAGAAGAGGTCTCAGTTTTCCTCTCTTGACATAGCTTCATTCTCACCCAACTTAATAGGTAGATCTTTTTTTTTCTGTATTTGAGATGTGAGACATCTGAACTTAACTCAACTTCCTTCCTTGGCTGATGACAATTCAACCTTTTATCCTACACCTCCAATGGAGACTTTTGATACTGTGTTGTGGACCCTTGCCTCTCCTCCCACTGCAGCTGTCACTTGTATAAAAACATTCCAGTCGTCAAAGAGAAGATGCAAGTGAAAGTAAGCCTAGAATATGGTAACCTGAAAACTGTAGCAATGCCCTGGCTAAGGAAATTATGGACATCCAGAAACTGAAGTCCTCCATGTATTCAGGCAGCTGTCTGCATGTCAAATTTGAGTATTTCAAACTAAATTTTTACTGTTATCATTGTTGTGGAATTTTATTACACTGCCAGTAAAAACCGCGTGTATCATCTGCACTGTAGCACTGAATTTAGCTTTCTCTGTGGCTGCGGTAACCTTGCCTTCCTTTTCACATCAATTCCTGTTTTAAATTCTGAGCAGGAGGCTAGTAATTTAAAAGTGTGCAAGAATGTATTATAAAATTATTCTAATAGGTTATACTCACAGCTTTAAAAATCAACATTTGCAGTGAAAATATGAGTCTGGGAGAGGCAGATCCTACTTATCTGCCAGCTGTTTGAGACTGGGGAGTGAGTGATTCAGAAGTTCAGTTTTAATTGCTTTGAGGACTTTTCAACTTTCACAGGCTTGTTATGGAAAAGAATGTTTGCTTTTGCTGACAAATTAGAAAAAAAAAAAAAGAAAGGATAAATTTATTAAATAAAACGATGTCTGGACACTGAATTTGTCTTTGGTCTGGATCTCTGTTAACCAATGTCAGGCCCTGGGAGACTTGCTGGCAGTTATGTTATATTTGTTTATTTATATATCAGAAGCGTTTTTACTTGAATCACTGAAACCCTTGTGCCGTTTAGAGTTTCTTTTGGGCTCTCTATCTTGGATCTTAATGAGAATGGTTTGATTAAGAATATGAACTAAATGTCCACATGAAAGGGTAAAACCAGAACAACCACACAACTGCTTTGTAGTCCTTCATGAGCTTCCCAGACTGGCAGGGCTACCTGAGGCACTGAGCTGCCCCTGCTCCCTGCCCAGCCCCACTGACATGGTGCCACCAGGGAATTATCTGTCTTTGGCTTGGTTCCTCCACTTGCTGGCCAATGTAGCTGAGCTGGCATGGAGTCACTTATTTAGAAATGGACAGTCATTTATTTGTGGAAAAGACCATAATCAAATGGAAAGGCTGTGGGAGCAAGAAGGAAGCAAGGGGGGAATTATGACTCAGAAGGATGTCTGTGAGTCACAGTGTTTCCCTGGGCTACCCAGGCTACCCTCCTACTCGGAGGGAAATTAAGGACATGATTTTGTTCAACAGCAAAGTGAGCACTGAGAACTTGAGCTTAGAAGTGTGAGTTTGCAAAGAGTGACTTCTTAATGACATTTGTGTTTGTGTGTTCTTTCAACTTGAGTTGAAGTAATCTGAAATAACTCTGAGGAAATCTAGCAAATCTGAGATCATGATTCTGCTTCATTACATCCGTTGTGTTCATTGTGAATCTCACAGGAGTAGAACTAAAATTGTATGCATCTCAATAGAAATCATAGAATCATAGAATCATAGAATGGTTAGAGTTGGAAGGGACCTTAAAGATCATCAAGTTCCAACCCCCCTGCCATGGGCAGGGACACCTCTCCCTAGAGCAGGTTGCTCAAAGTCCCATCCAGCCTGGCCTTAAACACTTCCAGGGATGGGGCATCCATATAAAGACTTGATTTCTCATTCTAGAAGGCCTGCAGCCTCACCAATGGCCATCTGCTAGCTAAGTTTTAAATGCTCATTTGGTGGTAGTGCAGCTGAGTGTTTCCTAGTAGCAGGAATACTTTTTCTACAGCTTCACTCTACTCTTAATGGAGACTTTCAAGTGTCCCTGCATTTCCGTGTATGTTGAAATGCATTCACACTCAAATATTCTAATAGAACTAAAATGTTGATATTTCTGTGGGTATATCTACAGAGGAAGTACATTTTGCTCCCACAGTTACCCATGATAAATCCCTTCAGCTCAGTATTAATCCATTCTTCTTTAGGATGGCAATTATTCTCAACTAGTGTCCTAAATTAGGATGCCTATATGAATCAGAGCATCCACCTACAAAACACCAGTAGCACGTAGCACTTGTACTGTATCACCTTTGTCTTACTGAATATCTGCCTTGGTAAAAGAAGCAAGATGTGGAACAGCTTGTGCTTCCCATTTCCAGTGCTTAATTCTCACAATCTGAAAAACAGTTTAGACTTTCTGTACACCTGATTTTCTCATTTTACATTAATATGGAGGAAAGATAGTTTAGCTTTTGTGCTCTCTTGGTATAAACACACTCTGAGCAGCACAATTAAGAACTGGGTCTAGAAGACTCTTACGCATTAAAACTTCACTGATTTGCTAGAAGAGTATCTATGAAAGCTCCTTAAGCTTCAGTTCGAGTGTTCCTTGCAGAATAAGAGGAAACTAGAACTGATACAATCCAGCATTAGGTAATAAAATGGTGCTCTTGAAGTTCAGTGAGAACTTTGCCAGCACCGGATGAGGCACTATGCTCCAGGTGCCCATTTGAAAAAAAAACCCTGGCATTAGATCAAGGTGAGGCAGCTGGCGGCTTAATTTTCCTGTGAATGTATATTCTTCTGATACAGTAAGATGAAATAACAGTGTTAAGATGAAGATAACAGTTTGTGCATTTGTGTTTATGTGTTTATATGTATATTGAAGTAGTGTGTATAAGAGCGTATATATACACATATTGCTTTAATGTGTGTCTTTATACTTATATTCATAGCTATACATGTATATATTCATAAACACGTGTGTCCGGACTTCTGGTTTATAAAGTTTCATTCTTGTTTAAATATACATCTTTTATGGAAGCCTTTGTAGTAATTGTTCCTGTGCTGTGGGTTAGCTCTGTACTGTATTTGCTTAGGGTTACAATCCGGTGCAGAAGTTATATGGAGTTTTTCATTCAGATTACAACAAGTATTCAGTATTTACTTACCTTTTCCAGAGTTTTTTATAAATATATGTCTTTACCATTCACATGTTTCTACTTAACTTAAAAAAGAGAAGCAACTAATGTGGCAAAAGTCTTACACATAGAACAGAAATTATGTGCATTATTAAAGTATATGCGTCTCCCATATCTTCAAATATCAGAATTTCATACCAAGACATTTACATTTTTATAAGGAGGTTTTCCATTAAAAATGATTCTGTTTCCAAGCTCTGAAGTTTCAGCCAGCTTCTCTGTTTGAGAAGTCATACTCCTCCAAGGGAGAGAATTCCTCTTCTGGGGAACAGAAAAGATAATACATGCATTCATAGTCTAAAGTCTGCGCAGTGTGCTTCAAGTTTAACATTCAGCTTCCTTAAGAAAGTAGAAAGACACTTCTGTTTGTGGTATAAATACACATGAAAATGTTTCCAAAAAAGAAGACTTTCCACCCTGCCTGAAACTAGAACAGATGTAATCCCATTTATTTAGGAACAGTTTCTGAAACTCTTTTGTATCCTGATTTACTAGGAAAAAATTGCCAGGTTTACATTTTTCACTTATATTAGTGCAAAAGTCAATTTTGATCAACCTTTAAGGTACAAATGGGAAGAAATCTATAATTACACTTTCCTTTCCTTCTTTTGGTGTAAGAAAGAAGCTGACCCACACTGACATTAATGGGAGAAAACCATCAAGAGTTATGCCTTAGCAAACCTTGACATAATCTTTTCGTCTTATCCCCATATTTTGCTGCAGTCAGATATCAGCTGTAGTCAGTTTGCATGAGCCAGGGTGTCCCAGTAGCATGGGCTGCACATGCCAGCACTGCAAACTATTAAGACTTTTGAAAAACCTTAGTTTCAAGGAATTTTAATTGTGGCTCACAAGGTCATTCATGTTGAGACTTTATATCATGGGCCAAACTTCAGATCTTCATGAATGAGGCAAGAGGTTAGCATGTGTAACTGTATCCCTATTGCAGAGTTCATATGCTGCTGATTATAAGCTTGTAAACAAATCCTTCATATCTCTCCTGTCTGAAACAGCTTTAGAAGATTATTTTTTTGAAAAATAAGAACAGGTGACAAGGACAAATTGTCCTGAAGTATGTGCAAGAAAGCTAAACCCCCAATTTCTGATGAAAAAGAGATTGTAATCAGAGATATCAGATCTCTTTAGATTATACTCTTTGGTCATGTCACAGTTTTGCTGTCAAGGAACACTCGTGCTTGGCTTCAGTGAGACACAGGATGACTTCCCTTTTAATTTTTCTCAGCATTTGGTTTCCTCTCTTTTCCCTCTTTATCCACACAGGCATATTTTTATAGACTAGACATGAGTTGAAAGCACTGAATCAACAGACTTGCTCAACAGTTTATAAACTCCTTAACGCATTTGGCAATTTGAATGAGCAAAATGTATATGAACACTACCATTTCTCATGGGACTTGTCGAGGTGTATGAAATCTGAATCCAGGTTCTCCTTTGGGTATTATTAATTTGCATGCAGTATAAATCACGGTGATGTTTCTGCTATTTATTCTGCCCTTTTTATTTTATAGGCATCCATGTGTAGAATTTCTTTGGTCAGTGGAGCAATAATGGATTTATATTGTATGGGGCTTTTTTACTTAAAAAGGCATAGTTCTTTTTTTAATTCTTTTTTTTTTGAAAGGAACAATTCTGACTCCTCTCCCTCTCACTTTATTTGACATACACAACTTGTCTTATGCCTTAAGAATTAATTTGGCTCACTTGTGTAATTTGCTCTTTTAGCCTGCTTTTATCATCTTTGCTTCAGAGAACATTTATGTCTTCAACTGAGACTAAATTGTGTTAATTAGGAAAATATCTAATGGCATCTTGCCCATCTCCATGCCTGAATGGCCATGTAAAGTTAAAAAAAAAAAAAAAAAAAGCAGCAGCAATGTTTCTCTTGAATTCATATGAAGTCCTTCCAAAAATGCCAGCATTGAGTAATTTCTCTTTTTTAGACACCGGCAATATAGCAGACAAAGACATAATAAGACTGATTTGGATGGGAAATTATGTAGACACTTTTTTTTTTTTTTTNATCCTTTTTTTTTTTTTTTTTTTTTTTAATAATGAGAATAATTAATCGTTGAAAGAATTTTCTAGCCAAAGTGACGGAACAGCTATAGCCGAGTGTCTTTCTAAATCATGCACTTGAGCTCATCAGGAAGTTATTAGGCTTGATGCAAAAATTACTTAATTAAATTTTATGCCCTGTGTAATGAAAGAGGTCAAACTTAATAGTCATAGTAATCCTTTTTGGTCCTCGCTTGCAGGTGAAATTGTGGTCAAATGAATCCAGGGCCTAACTCCTATTGATTTCAATATGAAAATTATTTCACCCAATAAACTTATGAATAAAACTTTCACTTCTGCTGGGTGAAGACAGAAATGGAAAATAATGTAACTAATTTCTTTTTCATCTATTGTGTTATGACAGGGAATGAGATATGGATACAATGGTATACACCTATTTATGGTTTTGCTACAGCAATAAGAAGTTACATTCTTAATTATACTTTGTACCAAAGGATTCGGAAGTGCTTTGTAAACTGATAAACCAAACTCATAATTTCACTCAGTAACGAAGCGAAGCTGTCCCTTAGGTAAAAATACTTTGTTTGACTATTTTGATAGTTTTGTGCACTGCTGCTCCTGTCTTACTGATAGTACCATGGTATACTAATAATTGGAAAATGAATTGTTGCTTGATAGGTTAAAAGAAAAAGAAAAATAAGAGCTCATAGACTTTTTTTTTTTTTTAAAGTTATATGAATTCAATATGAAATGAAAGCCCTTCAGTGTGAAATGTGAATCATGCTAACAGTAGCTGTGAAACAGGTCAGAAAATCTTGAAAAATTATTTGCATATCTTCTGCTGATATGTTACTTTCAGCAACAGTTCTGGATCTGGGACAATTCTGCACATAAGGAGCCTGAAAGTAAAACAAAGAGATGTCTCAGTGAGCACTGTGGTAGTTTTAGTATCAAGACAACAACGCAGACAGTTTTTATGTGACTGCAATGAGAGGTGTCTCCAGAACCTTCAGACAAACTATGAGTTCCTGCTGACAGAAACAGCCTCTATTTCACCTTATTTCAGTTTTGATATATTTTTCCCACCTTATGGAACCTTTTTTCTTGGTATAAATATTCTGTTTTGAACTATGATTAAAGAGTTGAGATGATTTAGCTTAGACCCAGAGCATCTTTGCACAACTGGAAGGATATCTGTTTCTTAGGCTGTATGCTAAGAATTTCGTGGAGTCATAAATAAGTAGTAATTAAAAAAAAAAAAAA
>VXBW01004281.1:1762925-1786899 GCA_013400375.1 Thinocorus orbignyianus
AAAGCATGTTTGAAAAAATAGAATAGAATAGAATAGAATAGAATAACTGAATCACATCAGAGTTGACCAAAAGTAACTGTTTATATCTTTATAACAAAATACTTTGTTGGGCCATTAGTTTCATTATGACTGAATGCGTTACGTTGGAACTTGATGATCTTTAAGGTCCCTTCCAACTCTAACCATTCCATGATTCTATGATTACAGAAACTGTTAGGTGTGGTGTACACTGTTAGCTCTGTACTGTGTTAATGCCCAGCTGTCCTCTGAGGAGAATAGACTCAGTGATCTGTAAGGTTATATTATTATCTTGTGTGCATTTACTGAGGGACAAAACCAACAAAATTGTCCCCTTTATCATAGAGTCATGACGGTTTGAGTTGGAAGGGATCTTAAAGCTCATCTAGTTTCAAGCTCCCTGCCACAGGCAGAAACACCTTCCATTAGACCACATTGCCCAAAGCCCCATCCAGCCTGGCCTTTATCATGTTGAGGAAACAGCTGAACATCCCTATGGAAATTTAGCATCTTTCCATGTGCCTTTTCTTAGCTTATTGTGACTAACACAACTTCCAGTGAACCTGCTAACACTTTACTTAATATTAGGCCATAATATTTACTACATTGTGTACCATTGTAGTGTGTCTATATATACACGTCATATATATTATGTGCTGAGGAGCAGATCTTAATCCTTTTCTAGTCAATTATAAGATTTTTTTCACTTCCCTGAAGTGCAGGTTTAGGTCTCTCTTTTTTCTTTTTTCAAGTTAATGCCTATATTTTTAGCTCTTTCATATAATGTAGGAGAGAGAACCATGCAATTTAAAATCTAAAGGGGGGTCAGTCTGCTGTTGTGACCCCCAACTGCTTCTGTCTTAAAACATTTCAGTATTTCTGAGATGTGCAATTTTTTTTTTTTTCTTTTCAGTGCACATGAAAAGGGATAATGTTAGCGTTTTGCAGTTAATTCAATTACTTTCCACTTGTGAAAATGCTGACAGGATTTCCGACCGCTGGAAGAAGTGCCCTGACTGTTAGATGTGATTGGCAGCCCAGACATAACTTATAAATTGCAGCTGAAATTAAAGCATTTTATCTTCACTCATATATATCCTTCATGACAAACTGTTCAGCAATACTTTTAAGCCATTATTTCAGTGAATTGATTTTCAACAGCAATTAATGACCAATTTGTTAGATAATGTTCTCAGTCAAAGCACAGACAAGTCAAGATCTGCTTCAGTAATGGACAAGTCTTTAATGTGCTTCTGAACATAAGTCACAGCTGAGGTTTTTTTAAATCCTATGGGTAATTTTTTTTTCTTCTGATTTATATCATCTGCAGTGCCACTATTATCAGAAAACTGTGCCGTGTCCATTTCATATGAACTAAAAATATGAAGAAAAGATTATTCAAAAAGAAAAATGCCATTGTCTGCATGCTGGAGAAAATAACTTCACATGTTAAAACCATTATTTTTTTTAAATGTTATTTAAAGAAAATCGTAAAAAAAATTGCCAATAGGATAATAAGAAAGTCACTTGAAAATAAAGCACACCAAAAGTGACTATGAAACACACAGGACAAATGTCCTACAGTGATGTAGGATCACTCTGTACCTGTTTAGATTGGACATCTCATTTTGAGACAGCTAACATTAAGGATGTGAGCCTCCATTAGCTCACCATCTGATGATATTAGCATGAGTTTATTACTAAAAAGCATACAAGAACAGAGGAGAGACTAGGAAGGGAGAAAATGACCCTGCGTCAAATCAGTGATTTAATCCCATCATGGAGCAGAATAGATAATAGCCACATGTTGGAGTCATATTTCAAATTCTTGAAAAGACTTAAAAAGGAGGAACCCTAAAGGATAGAAGAAAAATTTGGAAAGTATGAAGACATGTAATGGCCTAAAAGAGCAAAAGATACATTTTTGTTGATGCACTTTAGTTTTATGGACAAGAATATTCATTTTTCCTTTTTTTTTTTTTTTTTTTTTTTTTTTTTTTTTTTTAATTTGGCATTTGGCGTATCTTTCCTGAGTAGCTAGAGTAGCAATATTTACTCTTCTATATATCAACCAAGAGTGAAGGCTTTCTTAATTGCAGATATGTCTGGCCAGTTGGCGCAGCCAGCTGCAAGAACAGAAGGTCTGACTGGGACCATCCTGAACTCTCCTGAGCAACAGTGTTTCATGGTTTGCAGAAGCAGATTTCTTGCTATATTAATTCTGCAGCTATCCGTGGGGAAGAAATGAGCAGTTTCTTCTCAATGCAGCTGAGGTCTACTTGTTGACATCTTGCCCCTCCTCGAAGAATAGTGGGAAACTGATCTCAAAATTTGGAAAAGAAGGGAGGAGGCTGAGTTGCCATACCCCTTGTCTTGACATAGTATGGGATATCAGTTGAAATATCCTAGGTATGCAGGAGCTGGGTTTACGTTTTCAGTATCATATTAAACCTATGCACAATTAAATGTAGTCAGCGCACACGCTATTCAAATTTGTTCAGTTTTTCTTTTTTATAATACAACCTCAATTGTCTTCAAGCTAACAAGAGATATGAAAGTTATTAAGGAAAATTAAGGGAAGGATCTATTTAAATCTCCCTTGATATTACAAAATCTGTTAAGACAATTTTGTACTGTTTTAATCAAATTTGCTTTTGCACTCTGTTTCATTTTAATTGATAATTTCTAGTTTTTTCCATTTCTTGGTTTCTAGAATGATAATTAAACATTCACAGTGGTTCATCCCGTTAGAAAGGAGTCAAAATGTTTCATTCATTTGAGAAAAATCTCAATTGTTAAAGTTGTGTTTGTAGTCCAATAGGTAGCTTGTTCTTAAGATATGAAGTTAAGTGTTTGTTACTTGTCTTACAGGGTTATTTTGCAATATCCACTTTAACTAGCAAACAGTTACAAGGTCTATAGCGTATTTGCTTTTGACATTTTAGTGCCTACAAGCCAAAAAAAGTAAATATTTTTTTAAACGTATCTTTGTTATGTCTGTATCTAATTAAATTTAGGGATATGATTTTCCCCATCACCATGTGCTTCTGATTACAGCGATACCTGCATTAGCCTGTATTTTAGAGGATTTAAGTCTTAAATACTCACCATCTGTTAATAAAAGAGATTATCTCACTGCGTTTTGGAACAGGTATAGACTAATTTGAACCAATTGGTATTTTTTTAATTTTTTTTTTTCTTCTGAAGGAACTCTTCAACATAGGAGTTACACAGCCAGAAATGTATCTTCTGGCTGAGTGCAGTTTTATTGGATCATTGCTTAATCCATCAAAGATGTTGATTACATCTTTTAATAACTGGAATTGTCAAGACTGAAAAAAGAGATTGATTTAATGATATGGAAGTTTTAGCACAAAGCAGGCATTTTAAATCTGAGATGTTACCTGAAAGGGGAGAAATTGCCTGAAGGTTATGCAGAAAGCATTATGGTATTTCAGTGACATATTTCCTTACTGCTACTTCAGCATAGTTTATTGTTGCTTCTGTTTGTGCTTGCATAGTCTTCTAACAATTATGAGATAATTTGTGTTGACTAAAATAAAATAAAGGGAAACTTGACATTTCTGTGCAAACTTCATATTGCTAAAATTGTATTGATGTATTCCTATGAGTATGCCTACACCAGTAATTAGTGGACTTCACTGCCTCAGTGATACTAGTTTTGAGATGAATATAGTGATATAAAATGACTGTGTGAAGTAGCCCCAAACCAAACCTTCTCTCTGAAGTAAACACATACCGACAGGAAGAACAAGAATGTATCAATTTAAATTGTGATGTGTAACTTATGGAGACAATTTGTAATTATTAATATCTTGATGAGCTCTACGGAATTTGTAAGAAGCCCACTGAAAAGAATCCTTCTCAAATGTCACTAGATGGCAAGTTATAATTTATGAATTTATCTGAAGAACCTCTTTGGTGACTTTAAAATAAATGAGATAGTTGGTGCAAGATGGTTGTTACGCTGAAATGAGCTCTTGTAGAGTAAAACAAGGAGGATGAACATGAGGAGGAACTTCTTCACTTTGAGGGTGGCAGAGCACTGGAACAGGCTGCCCAGAAAAGTAGTGGAGTCTCTGTCTCTGGAGACATTCAAAACCTGCTTGATCAAGTTCCTGTGCAACCTGCTCTAGGAGGACCAGCTTTGGCCAGGGGGTTGGACTATATGATCTCCAGAGGTCCTTTCCAAACTCATATCATTTTGTGATTCTGTGAAAATGACCCTCCATGAATTATCATGATATCATACATACTGATTTACTTTGGTTTAAAAAGAAATTAATTCAATCTATTTCAGGGACAACCAGTTTAATAAAAAGGAAATGGTATTTTTTTTTTTCTTGTGTAATATTTGTAAACATTAAGAGGCTATAACATCTTAGGTGAGAATGAGCATGTTGTTGGGGGTTTTATTTGCTTGTTTCTTAAGACTCCATGTACACAAATTTATTTTTTCAAAAGTGAGTTTCATTATTTTAAAACACGCACAGACATATAGGCTGCATTAGTACAGAATATATAGTTTCATCTGGACTTTTCTGGACAGTTTTAGATGGTTTAACAGTCTAGGTGAAAGAAGTCCTGTGAAGTCCTCCACTTGGTTCAGAAGTGATAGTTCTCATTCTGAGTTATGTGAGAATATTTGTATAGGTTGCCTAATCTCTGGAGCCTTGGCAAGTTATAAGCCAAGATCATAAGGGCTGCATGAATTTGTGTGATCTGTTCCTCACTGATGTTAGGTTTACCACAGGCATTGGGGAGTTTTAATCAAATATTTTTCAAAATCAGCCAAACTAATAACACCCCCTTTGCTGTCTGTGGAACAGCTATGGGCAGACCTCAAGCCACTATGAGATTTCAGCAGGAACTGTTGCTGTCAGGTGAATTTTACTATTCAGTGTGACAAGCCTAGGTTTGTCCTCGGTGGTTTCTTTAATCCCTAGGGACTGCTGAATTGAGAAAATATTTTTACTCTGATGAGATTTGAGGTGCTGAAGGTGATCTGAAAAGCCAGCAACAATTGGACTTTTAAGATCACAACATAAAGTCATTGGACATGTTATTTATGTTACTTATGTTACTTAAATTCTCAATATTGTGTCATGGGAATTTTGAAATATAGTCTATAGAAGACAATTATTAATAGCCTTTCAAATACTTCCTTGGAAGACTACCCTATAATCAAAGTAAGAACTAAGAAAAATGGAGCAAAAAATATTTCAGCCCAGGTTTAACCAGGAGGCTGACTCTCTTCATATTGTATTCTTGGATACAAAATGTCAAACAAAACTGAAGATCAAAAGCATGAATTTTGAATTTTGCCTCCTGAAGCTCTGGTTCTAGTTCTAGCACATTGGTATTTATTTTTTTTTTATTTCAATCTCCATGTTTTCAGATCTTTTGACCTACTGATAAGCTGCTAAACTTAAACTAACTTCTGGGAAAGTACTAAAGTAAAACATTTTCTTAGACAGATTGTTCTAACTATTTCAACAGAGTAACTGAAAGGAGTCTAGAAGTTTTGCTTTAAATGATGCGCAGGAGGTAGCACTGATCTCAGCTATGCATGAAGAGGTGGTAATGGCCATTTAGGAAAAATTTGAAGTTTAATCTACATCTAGCAGGAGACCATACTGTTGCTCCCTTAGAATCATACTGGAAATGTTTCACTTGCTTTATAGCTTTTTCACATGTTGGCCTGATAATGTATTTAATCTGAGGACTGGGGAAAAAAAATAATGTGCTAACAAGCACTCCCCAGGAGAAAAGTATACAAAACCCATATTCACTGTACCAAGATGAGCAGATTCTGAAATCTATAGATATTAAAAACAGACAGACCAACACTGTTAGATAAAGAGACTTTAAAACTCAGTTTTTATGTTTGGAACTGCAAGTGAATTCTATGGATAGGGGTAATGAAGTCTATTGTATCAGTAAGATGCTTAGAAATACAAAACTTCCAAATTCTTGCATCAAAAGCTATAGCTGACCTTGTTATATGTGGTATCCATTATAATCAGTGAAGAGAAGTCATTAACCTATCCTTTAAATGGGATCCCAAGATCTTATTTGAGAAGTGTTATGAATGAAAGTGTCCTATAAATACAAAACCGAAACCAGAGCCCAGTCTTCTAACTCCTTTGGCTGTGCAAGCATTGCCAAATGCTTGCTTCCCTTGGAGCTTTAAGAGCAACCCTAACAATTTTTAATGCACTTGACTGAAAACAATTGAAATGGCAATTGAATTGAAATTGCTACAAAAGCTTGAGTTACCACTGCAATTTCTGATGGCAATTTCCTTGGCGTTTAGTGAGGTTTTGAAAAGCATTTTAGTTGCAATTAATAGAAATAATGGTGTATCTGTAATTTCCTTTGGCTTAAAAAAAAATAATCTTGACTGACATTTATTCTAATAACATTCTAATGAATGCTAAATACTACTTTTTTCTTTTTAAGTGAAGTAAATAGGGTTGAATGTCTTTATTAGTACAAGACATGAAGCATGCAATTATTTGGCTAGCAAGTAAATAGTAACTGGCAAACTGTGTAGACAATCTGGAGCTCAGATATTTGGACCTTCCTGGTGGTCCCAGTCTGCAGTGAAGATCGAATGGCATGGGGACTGAACTATTCTTGCAGCTGAGTGGGTGGTTCTCTGCAGTTCAGAGCTAAGACAAATAACTAGCAAAGGCAGGAAAATATTTACTGCCACTACCCACTACACATACTGCCATCATACATAATGTACTGGCATTGTGACTGAAAATAACTTTCTTGACTCAAAGACTATCAAAGTAACACATTCTCCATCAATAATACAAGATGCTTGTAGACCAAACAACATGGAAACAACATCTCATATAACATCTTAACCACATCCATGCCACTACATACATTGTAAGAGTCAGGGCATACGTTCATCTTCTCCAAATTCAGACACCTGTAAAGCTTAATTTAATATTACGGTCTTACTAAGATTCTCACACAGTCAGTGGAAAAGGCTGGGCCTTTCAAGACAAAAATGTTGTTCTAAAGTAGGCTAAATTACTCTTCGGAGAGGCATATTTGCGTCCATTAACTATTAGGGAATTTAGTTACTGGGTACGTGGGTTGAATGCCTCTGGTAAGTTCTTACTTGGAGGGGAATGATTCTGAATCCACATGACTCAAAAATTATTCAGGATGGTGCAAACAAAGTAATAAAATATCCAGGATCTGGAGGACTGAATTGGTCTTCTATATTCAGCAGTCCTTGGAAAACTGTCCTTTGGAAGCAAGAAACAGAACCTTGGAGTCTTTCCTATAAAACAACGAAGTAGATGTTAGGCTATGATCAGTGTTTGCTCATCTTGCTGCTCAGACCCTCTCTGTCTTCCCTGTCCTACTTGTACCAACTAAATTGCACCCTGTCACGTGAAAGACGTTCACACTGACTTCCCTGAAGTCTCTTAATGAACAGCTAGCGATAGATAAGGATGTCTTAATCAAAATAAGGAAAGCTAAGAGCTGAACTTTAGGTGTGTGTCCTCATTTTATAAATATATATATAAATAATAAAATTCTAAAATTATAGAACAGCTTTGATGAAGTCCAGTGCTAAAGGTTCCAAACCTAATACTCTGGAGCATCTGACTAGCTGGAGCATCTGACTA
The DNA here is from genome assembly GCA_013400375.1 of Thinocorus orbignyianus. Taxonomy (NCBI): domain Eukaryota; kingdom Metazoa; phylum Chordata; class Aves; order Ciconiiformes; family Thinocoridae; genus Thinocorus; species Thinocorus orbignyianus. The sequence continues at coordinate 1,770,623 of VXBW01004281.1, forward strand.
GCTGTTCCTGTTACTGGCTTTTAAGAACTTTGTGGTCTTCATTTTAAAGCTCAAGTATATACTTACGTATTTACACCCTTGAGCTACACCATCAAAGACATCTTTGTAAGCTACAATTTTTAGTAAAAATAAATTAAAATTGTTCTGAATGCTGCTGAAATAACAAACTGAGGCAATCCATCTGGAATTCATTTTACTTCATATTACGGGCTTTGTGTCACTGCTGTCCAATTTGACATCGAAAAGCACAAAAAATAACATTGACATAAGGATATAGTTATGTTTATACGTACAGAAGTGGATTTTTTTTTCTGTTATTTTCAGAGTAGTATTCTTAGAATTGGCACCCTCAACTGGCTTTCAGAAAAAAGTATCTGTAGCAGGCACATTAAAATGCAGCAGCAAAAGCCTATGAGATGAAAAAGCTGTCAGTTCAGCTACTGTTCTTAGTCAAGTACTTCCGTTGTACCCAATGGGAGGCTGGAACTGGGAGACGTGCTTTCCCAGACACGCTTTGAGCAAAAAGGTAGAATATATGTCTGCTGGCTGCATCAATGTTTTTTTCTTAGGATCCATTAAGCCATGGCCATTAAAGTCAGTAGGAGAGTTTTTCTTTGATATACCTAGGCTGTCTCCATCAAAGCAGAATAAAATCTGTTTTTTCTTTTTTATTTCCTGACGCCACATTTGTTATGCTTATATAACACACATTTTTTAAAACGTGTAGGAAGCTTAGCCTTCACAGGGGCTGCAGCTGTAAGATCTTTAGGTGTCTGAAAAAAAAGAACATAAAGGAGAAGGCAATTAGATGACTGTTCAATAAGGATTGGGAAAAACCTAGAGATTATCTAAGTATAACCCAAAGCTAAGTGAAAATTTGCTTTCAATGAGGGTGGTAATGTCAATTATGGGGATGTAAGATTATAAGCAACAATGGATTTATAAAAGGGAAGTATCTCTATTGACTTAGGGAAGGAAATCATAAGGAATTTGATAATATCAAGTCAGAAAACACAGTCATCTTCAATCCAAACTGTAGGCTTTTCCAGCTGTCTGGATCCTGGTCCATTCAAGAGAGAAAATAGGTAACTCATTTAATTCCTACTATGTCTGTGTATATATAGGTACATATGTATAAATATGTATATATTTAAGTGGTTTACTCCTGATTGTTTGGAACCTAAAAAGGCTATTTTACACTAGAAGCCTATGTTCTGTTTTGCTAAATTTAGGTGAAGTATCTTTTCAACTTAAAGCAAAAAACCCTTAAAACATGGAATTAAATCGACAGCAAGATGACACTGAAGACAGCTTCATCAAAGATAAATGCACTTACTTGTGCTAATTTATTGTTATTTGATACATGATTCATTTCTTCAGACAGATGAAATGCAGTAGAGCAAATATGTCTAGACTTCAGTAAAATATTTAATATAATGCTATGTGAAGCTATTAGTCAACTAAAGGGTTAGGGCTGGACAGGTATTAGAACAGACCTTATAAAATAAATAAAGGAAGGAGAGTAACTGGGCTTGAAGAAGGGCTTTTTTTTTTTTTTTTTTGAATTCCAGAGGGTTATTCATGAAATGCATCTTATTTAATAGACTCATTTATGGCCTTGGCATAAAAACAAGCAGTGTGCTAATGAAATTAGCAGATAATGCACAAAATAGATGACCTTAAGAAAAAAGTGTTAGACTAAAAGAAAGGGAATGAAATTTTAATAGTACCAAATACTTGGTGGTGGACGTGAAGGTCCATAACAAATTACTCTCTTAAAAGCTGCAGCCAAAATTTTTGGGACCCACAGGGAAGAAGAACACAGAAGTCTAAGAGCTGATCCCAGAGAGATTATTAGCTAGACAGTGGATCTGGCCATGAAAAGAAAAGAGGTTTCTAAGATCTACTGAGCCAAGTATTTCCAATGGAATTGGGAAATACTATTATATGAGGCATGGGTAAGACTGCTAACAGATGCCAGCCGAACACCAGTGAGGATGCTGAGCACTACCTCCTGTACCAAGCCATAGGGGAAGGTTGATTATTACCTACCAGGGCTGAACCCATGAACTGGGACACGAAGCGAGAAGGCAGAAATTTTGTACAGCTCTGTAAAACTTGTCTTGCTCTCCACTTTTAATGAAGGAACCCACAGCAAAGTTCTATGAACATGTGGTGTCCCTGCTGTGACTCAGGAGCCAGAAGTACTGACTCTTACTCAGGAAAAAACCTGAAGTATCATCATCTGAAAGAAGCCGCAGGTTGGTGGTGCTCAGGGCTCATGGAGCACAGTACAAGCACATGGTGTAGTGTCCTCTCCTTTCCTTCCACAGACAATCTCCCACTCATCACAGCTCATGCGATTGAGTTGCGTAGTAACAAGGCAGTAGTAAGCAGCTGAAAAAATGTAAATTTAGAAATATGACCTCAGCTAAAAATCAGAAGCAGGATAAGAAAATTAACTCCGGGGAGCAAAGAAACTATTTTTGTGCAAATTGAGGGGTAAGGCAAGGAGAAAAGTAAAAAAGTGAATATATTCTATTACAACAGTGTTTTCCCTAAATAGACTTTGTTTCAGAATTTTCTATGTGATATCAGCAGGTCTTATAAATGAAACAGAATGAACATTCCACTAAAATGTGACCAGAATGGAATACAGCTACATTTATGCTGATAGAACATATTTCCATGCAAACAATGCTTAGGTATAAACAGCAGGGAGTCCGTTTATATGTTTATGTAGTCTGTGAGTTACTGTTCACTAATGAGCAGCAGATGAGATAGATTCTCCATTTTCTTTTATCTTCTTTTTATTTTTTTTTTTTGTCTCCTCTGTTCTCTATGGCGATGTGTTTCATGTTTATGCCTCTAGAAAGATGTCTTTGTATAATTTACCTGGATTTAAGTGTAGTAAATTCTAAGTGTCATAACATACACTTCCTTAAATAATTACAATTTCTCTTCTGCTTTATAGAATTTCATGAATGCATTCTCAAGGGGAAATGTCAGTGTAAAGTACAGGAATATGTATAGCAACCTTAGATCAGTATTATTTTTTTTTTCCCCTTAGAGATTTTTCAGCCTAGCCAGATTGGAAATAATGGGACTTGCTTAGTTAATGTATATGGGTACTTTTGAAAATTTCAATCTCTAAACAGTTCTGAAAAATCTTACCATGCTCTTTGTTTTCCAACCAAAAGTATTACCTAGTGTTGAATATAAGTGTGACACTCATTTTTTAAGGTTTCCTATTGTTGGTGTTCCAATAATTTTATGTTTTATGCTTGGACACTCCTAACAAAGATTGTGTTCTAGTGACACATTTTTCACAACATTAGTGAACTGAGAAAATCAAAAATATTTTCTTGAAAACGAGTATTCAAACTTTAACTGGTGGAAGTGTGCTGTGGGAATATTTGCATTTTATCCATAGTTAAAATTGTCGAAGACAATAATATCTTGAGCTGATATTTAGCCCAGATTAATAATGTAATTTTCTTCTCATTTAAGATTAATCACTATGGCTTTTTATTTGTCCTAATTTTATCCGAATGTATTTAACTGTAATCTATTTATCAAAGAGCTAATTAAACACTTAATGGAGCTGAGAAAGATTTTATATTCATGAATATGAAGACAAATATGCAGTATTGATTAAAACTACATCCACATGTAGTGTGCAAGCACACTGAAAGGGTTGCATGCTTTCAGCAGTCTTCAGGACTGCATGTTTTACTTAACTGAATATATTAATAGAATTAGCTATGAGATATTAATGCTATTGACATTAGTACTTATTCATGAATAATAATTGCAATCCATTTTCATGTTTCTAGATATGTGTTACACATCAGAGGACTCTGGGGCAACACGTGTATTATGTCACCTGGTCAGTATTAGAATTATTCATAGTTCCTGAATCATCAGATTTTTGCAGGGTCTACAGAAGAGTACTAGTCAAAATAAGCAAATGATTTAACTTGCATTTTCTTTTTAGTATCAGAAAAATATTTCCTAACAATTAGCTAAACTAAATGGACTTGAGGCAGTGAAAAACAGTTCTGTAATCCTCCTGTGGGTCTATTTAACTCCTTTGTGTTACTTTGATGTGGTTTTGTAGTTCAGATTGTTTAATCTTGGATTATGCAATTCAGCATGTCTGCATTATGGAGTGGAAAATATAGCACTATGCCTACAGCAAAAAGTGAGTGGGGATATATTGGCATGACAAAGCTGATCCCATAGCACACTCAAGCTTATTATTCATTTCCTAAATGAGAAAAGTTGGCTTTTGCAAATAAGATGGTGATTTATCACAAAGTTGAAGTGAGAAGGCAAAGGTTAGCAGAGACATATGAAAATGAAACTCTTTCATGCTTCAGTTGAGTAAGAGGTTGGCAACGTTACACTATTATGGTTTATAATATAGATTATATTAATATACACAAAAAAGGGAAAAGTTTGAAATTCTAAATAATGTATTCATAATAACAGCAATCATTTGTAGATTACTCCTAAGGAGACATAGTATATGGTTCCCTCCCCTGCTTAAAACCCACATCCTTTCAATATGCTGAGCAGTGTATCTGAAGCTCTGCTCTAAGCAGGAGTCCCCACATCAGGACAAAACCCAAACACTGAACCACTTATGGGGGTGGGGGGCACTGAGGGAAGACAGAAAGACCATTGAAGCAAAATCCTGACTACAACCTTTAGCTCTAGAAGAAATCACAGTTGCTAAGTTACTTATAAAAAATTACATATTTTTCATGCAATTGTACTGTTTCCCCTCAGAACCAGAGAGTTTGTGCCTATGCACAATATCATATGCTTTATGAATAGATACCTGTTGTAGAATGTGTGTTTATCTGATGAGGAGACCATGCTGGGTAAAAGTGACCTATATTATTTCACTGTCTTCAATTGCTATTCCAATTATTTGAAGCAATCATTTAATATATTGTCAGTGTGAACTATGTGTACTGTTGGATCCTTAAAATCTTTCCCATGATAGAGCTTTCTTGGGGGCTGCACATTACCTTGGAATGAGATGTGGATTAAATCAAATAAGAGAAATGTCTTCATTTTGCATTCCCTACTCGAAGTGCTTCCAGCATTAAACAAGATTATTATTATTATCAAGCTATGGGGTCAGCCTATGTCAGAGCAGCTTCTAAAAAGATTTTAATTAACAGATTACAGATATGCTTTTCTTCAACTGTTGTTGATGGTAATGGAATTTACCACTGCTCATTAGCATTACTGCGGTAACAATACCTATGCTTGGTATCGCCCCTTGGCTATGGTGCAGCAAGTGAATATTTTCCACCTATTTCTTCTAAATCAAAGGCAAAGAACTTTTATTGTACGAGTGTGAGATGCTCAGGACAACACCAATCCTTCTCACTCAGGTCTCTTACCTCTGTTGTAATATATCAGTTAAATAATAATAATTCTATTCCTGATTAGAATAGACATGCAATAAAATAGGAAATGATCCAAATTAAAACAAACCTGGAAGTGATAAATTTAGCAAAGATTACACATAATTTTAAAAAGCAAATCCAGAGCACAAGCACCGACTGAAGCACTGACCTGTGATTATCCCTAGTATTTAAATTTTTTATGTTCTTCTTGGCTTCGACTGTGAAAACTAGCACTCTTCCAAATAATATTTGGGCATGGTTCAGGAGACAGTACAACAAGGACCATTCTACATAGCTGGCTTGGATGACGTTATGTTGCTTGGAGATGAAGACAGTGGAACAGTTTAGCTTTATGGATATATGCCATGTGGCCTCTGAGTCATAAAATGGTTTTATTTAGTAATATTTATGCAGCCAAGGAGACCATACCCTTTCAGTCTAGTAGGGCTTAATACAGCATTAATACTCCTCAAACAGAAGAGGTGGCTGTAGTTTCTGAGCTGTACAGGTTGTGCTGTAATTGCATCAGCTATAGCTCTTTGTTACTGATATTATTTGCTATTTGAGAATAAGAGTGGCTAAATGCAATTTAGATAATGCCGACCAATACTGAATATAATTAATTAATTTTCTTCTACAAGGAGACTGGTAACACAGAGTTATTCACTATGTTCACTTTTTTTGTACAAATTAATTTTACTTTGGAGAGGGACTCTTTGTCAGGAAATGCAGTGCTAAGACAAGGGGTAACAGTTTTAAATTGGAAGAGAGGAGATTTAGATTGGATATTAGGAAGAAATTTTTCACTCTGAGGGTGGTGGGGCACTGGAACCGGTTGCCCAGAGAAGCTGTGGCCGCCCCATCCCTAGAAGTGTTTAAGGCCAGGTTGGATGTGGCTTTGGGCAACCTGCTCTAGTGGGAGGTGTCCCTGCCCATAGCAGGGGGTTGGAACTCAATGATCTTTAAAGTCCCTTCCAACTCTAACCATTCTATGATTCTATGATACTTCAGTCTCTGAAAACTATCTTTTGGTTTGTTCATTTACATTTTATAAGAGAATTGAACACAGAATAGAGAAAACATGATTCAGAGTGACTTCCCTCCATAAGTTTTTGTTAAATATCATATAGGTTTTTTTGCCAAGATGATCAAAATCATCCTTGATTCTAGACACTGTAATTTATTATTCTATGGTTTCCTGCATTCATCAGCATGCAACAGAAAAATATCACCATTTTGAGCTTTTTGATCACACGAAAACATTTGTCAAGCTGACGTTTTGGCTACTTCACAAAAATGCAGAAGTCCATCAACAGTGCATAAAAAAGGTCTAAAGTAAAGCTCTTTTTTATGCCATTTTGAGATATATGATGAATAGGATATAGCCTAGTTTGATTAATTTTTGCCTTCATAGTATGTCATACTTGACATTTGTAGCTAGTTGCTTCATTTATGAGGATTTTTCTTATAGCATTTATATACAAAAGGGAATAAATCATCCCCCCAATTAGTCACCTTTTTGTCACTTCCCCACCAGAAAGCCTTGGCTTTCCAGAGAATGTTTCCCCTAAACACTCTTGCTGCCATAATATTTGGTTTCTCCACCACACTCTCAATTTTCATCTCTCTTGGCAAAACTATTTTTTATTCTACAGCTTCTATGGAGTGCAATGTTAACAAAGTATTTGAACTGAAAAAACCATTGCTAGCCTATTTTCCATTTCACATGTAATGAAAATAACTTGAATTTGAGTTAACACACATGCACTAATGGTGTTCATTCCAGGGAAAAAAAAAAACAAAACAAAAAACAAACCAAAACCAACCCAAAACAAACTTGTATTTGACCAACAACTTCAGTGTTCAGTGACAGATTATATGGCTTGGGTATATGTCTGGAAGCAATAAAGACTGAAAAGAAGTGAGTTACACTACCATTAAGTTAGAGCATTCAGTTATGCAAAAGCCAAATAATCACATATAAACCATAATTTTACTTCATTCCAGTTGTGGATAATCCCACAAAGGGAAACTGCCCATAGAGAAGTGCAGAAGAGGCAAAAGAGCCAGTAAAGGTTGTGATCACCTGTGAAGCTTTCACCGAGGCTTCTTCAATCTCGGACTCTGCTCTTATACCAGGTGCATCAGCACCAACATTGCAAGTTATGCTCTTTGGATTCTAACAACTATCTCCGATGCTGGCACACACGAAGAACAAAGAGAAGCTGCTACATGGTGTGCAGTGGGTCACATCCCCATAATGGAAGAAAAAAGGTTAAAAAATATTAAAAATATTATAAAACTAAACTGAGGAAATTAATGTGTGACTCACCAACTAGTTCAGAGGGAAAGAAGGAATCATTACAGAAACTTTAAGCAAATTAACTGCTAGTTTTAAGTTTCATGAGGGAAGACATTAAACAATTCTGTGTTGGGGGGGGGCAACAGTATTTGTAACTATGAAGTGAGCTCATTAAAAATCTGCCACTGAATCTGTCTTAAAATATGTGTCATCTATAAGTGAGGATGCTAGTTAGTAGTAATTACTGCTTGCAGCACTAATAACGGATGCTTTCCCAGTAGTCAGTGCATGTTCTTTTCAAGACATGAAAAGTTTTAGTCTCAGTCATCTTTTTCTTGCCTTATTCCCCTTGCTTTTTCAAAGACAACTTCCCTCTCCCTGCCTTGAAGCTGAGATACTCATTTCTTTTGAGCTTGTAGGTGAGTAAAATACCTGGCAAGCAACCTGCCAACTATAGATCAGCTTCCAGTTTCAGGGTAGGATTTTAAATAAGCTGGAATACTTGCAGAATTTGTCAGCTCACCAAGTCTAAATGACAGATTCCGATGTGCCAAGCAGTGTAGACCTGTGTAATTATCTAGCACAGTGATCCTGTTGTTGCCATGCAATTCACTGGTTTTCTGGACAGGGCTGCTCATGCTACTTAATACATCTTTAATAACGATTACCAAAGCTGCCTCTTTTTATTTTTTCATGTTTTTTTCCTCAAGGAAGTCAGCACAAACCTGGAGATTCTCAGCAGTTCTGAAAGTAGAACCTGCTACTCCACCCAAGTATAGGTTAAAGTGCCAACATATGAAGACCAGTTTTAAAATTCTGGGTTTTTTTTCCTACTTTGAAATGCAGTTCAGGTGCCAGTGTCCACTTCATTAGCAACTATATAATTATCTGTGCACACATAATTAAGAAAACTCTAAAAAGCTCCTATTGAATGTAACAGGCAAACGAGCATACCGAAGCTGTAGTAGTGCATACTTTAATGCTATTATTGTATTTTTAATTGAAATCAGTCTCTCCTTAACATTCTACACTTACCCTCTGGATGCAATACAGTGTACAAGAGTTTTGAGACAGTCGCACATTAAAGGTGTGTAGTTAGGCATAATGCCAAAGCTAAGTGCTCCTACCTCCTGTGGAGAAGAATATCCTCCAAGGAATGCAAATATTTATATTCAAAAAGTATCCTTAGCAGCAAGTGATCCAGCCATCACCGACCTCCAATACTTTAGAAGAAGGAAGTTGATTATTTTATAATGTTAATGAAGGACTAAAATTCTATTTTTATTTATTTGTATGCATGAGTATATAAATATACACTCAGGTACCAACATGTTTCCTTGTTAAAAATCGTTTAAATGATACAAATTCTTGAGCTTGACATTGATTTCCTATTAGCTTGTTTGTACTGAAAAATATGTGACGTGTATAGGGCTGTTCATTGTTCACACCATATAAAAAAGTGATAGAATAAAACAAAAAAACAAATCTCAGTTTTCACCCTTGTTACCAATGGTGGGAGCAACCAAACATTGTACTTTCTTTCAGCAGTTCAAAAATTTTATTAGATTGAGGCTTGCTGGTCATGAACAAGCTTCCAGATGTCCCCAGCCTCTTCTGTGTGAGTTTTGTTTCTGTCAGAAACAAATTTTGCACATAACTAGTCATAATTTTGGAAGGTCAGTTGCTTAAGTAAAAATCAGTCAGCTTAAAAAGCAGAATCATTGAGAAAAAAAGTATTTTGAAAATTAAAAAGAAATGAAACTAAACTAGATTGTTTATTTTTCAAAATTTTTCAAATTTTTTTTTGGTTTTGAGGTCTTCATGATTCTGTCACTTTCAGCATCTTCTCCGTAATCAGAAGAGAAACTTGCAGTTTAAAAACATTAACGCCAAACATACACTCAACACTCCAGCTGTAAGGACTTTCAGGGAAGTTATTGCTGCACCAGTCACATTAAAATGATGGAAGCTGACAATGTTGTAAACCAAGTTGTATCTTCAATGTAAACAATGTATTACACCTGTGCTGGCAATTATAGTCTATGTGAGTACAACACCCATAAGACTCTCCTAACATAAAATTCATAATTAGGAAGGTCTAGTTCTACGGAGAACATGGGACAGCCTTTGTGTCATTTATCAGGAAAAAAAAAAAAAAAAAAAAGTAGAAATAATTACTTTGTTTAATTGAGGTATTTTTGCATTATACATGTTCTGTTAACCCATTCTAAAAAGTATGGATAGTATAGATATCCTGCATCTGGCTGGTTGTCTAATAAGCAGCTGCAAAACAACAGAAATATTCCAACTTGAAAAGAAAGCAAAGTATTGCACATCAAAATATATTATTTTTCTAAACCATATATACTAGAAATGTGTTGAAATAACACCATGGTACGGAATGTTACAATTCTATTACAACATGAATCACAATGGAGTGTGACATAGAATTAATATAAACATTTAAGCTAATTCTCTGACTAGAAATACTTCAAAGTGAAAAGTTTTTTTGAATATTACTGCACTCCTTTGCATCTCTCTTGTACTAAGTGTGAAGTGCCTGGTTCCCCGAGGAATTAAAGTCATTTAACAGAAGTGAAGATAAGGATAGGTGAAAAACAATTCTATCATTGCAGAAAAAAAATTTCACAGTACTGCTGATTGTGCTATTCAACTAATGCTTCTACTGAACCATTATTTAAATTTGCAAGATATTGTTCACAATTAAAAACACAAAGAAAAATCAAATACATTTATAAGTGAAAAGCCTTCCAATTAATAAGAAAAGACATAAAGCAGGCATTGTCTTTCTCTTAGTTGCGTATGTCATTTCTAATAAAGGTTGGATAATAGAAATTCATGCTAAAACTAATCTTTTACTAGCAGCAAGAAGGCTTGATAGTGCAGGAAAAATTATAAGCTTTTTTGGTCTGGCTGTTTCTCAATCAAAAGGCATATCAGTTACTATATATTACTGCAACATTCCAAGTATTAAATTAAATTACAGACAATAGAATCAAATACAGTTTACATCTGTGGGGCATTAAAAAATGAGGCACGTTCAGCAGTTTATTTATTCCCAGTAGAAATATCCCTGCTATAATAGCACTCTTAAAACATTCTTTGCTAACAGACTTCACTGTTTCAAATGCATTCCTCGGGCAATGTACATATTTAGTTTTTAAATGTGACATGTAGAAATCAGCCTTGATTTTCTTGGATGCCTTGACTTTCTTCAGTTGTGCTATGGTTTAGGTAACCTTATCACTCCCAAGTTCTAACCTTGCTACTGGACCTATACAAACAGCCTGAAGCATATTTATGCAACAGAGCTGCAAATGAGCACCAAAGGTCCACCTGTGTTAATACGTTTTGAAGGCTTCTGCCACTTATTACACATGATTAATGTGTAAGGAGAGGCCAAATACTGTGGAGACTGAAGCTGAAGTCTTTAGCCTAAACATATGAATCTGTACCACCTGAACTTAAAATTATATTGGTAGTTCAATGCCATTAGAGATCACTGCAGTCATAAAGGAAAGGGCTGCGAACATTACTGGTAGGTTTGGATGCTCATTCCTTATTTTATATTAAAATAGTTTGGTAAAAGCCTTTCAGTACCTAAAGGAGGCCTACAGGAAGGCTGGGGAGGGCCTGTTCACAAAGGCTTGCAATGACAGGACAAGAGGCAATGGCTTTAAGTTGGAGAAAAGCAGATTTAGATTGGATATTAGGAACAAGTTCTTTACTCTGAGGGTGGTGGAACACTGGACCAGGTTGCCCAGGGAGGTGGTTAAGGACCCTTCCCTGGAGATTTTCAAGGTGAGGCTCAACGAGGCCCTGGGCAACCTGGTCTAGTTGGGGGTGTTCCTGCAACTGCAGGGAGGTGGGACTAGATGACCTTTGGAGGTCTCTTCCGGCCTGGATGATTCTATGATAAATCAGAATTATTTTGGAATTTAATAGCAGGCATCATATATACTTATTCCTAACACTGGGAAATTCTTATCAGCAGACTGTTTAAATAAATAAGAACCGGAAATGCAGTGCATCTAGGGCCAGATTCTACACAGGTATAAATTAGAGAAACTTCATTTATGCTAGTGGAAGTAGGCTAACTAAAATGAACTTCACCCCTGCATGACTGGCCTTATGAAACTGCTTCTGCAGTGCAAAACTACTTGCAATTTGCAAAACTAGCTTTTACACAATGATCGTGCCATCTTCCGCTGCTGCTATGGTCTTTCACCTGGAGACACTAAGGCTGAATGGCACATTTGAAAATGAATCTCTACCTATGCTGAATCCATCCATTTCAGGATTTGATACACTATGCTCCAACCACATATATTTATATTCCTGCTTTTCCACCAAAACACTCACTAGAACTCAAGAAAAAAATACCAGCACCTGCGTAGAGTTTGTAGCTTGATGTGAAATTTAGTGTTTATAACTGTGTGTTGAGTTCTGAGACTGAAAGCCCAAATTGGGTGGTATTGGAAGACATATGAAGGTGATTAAGCATAAATGAATCCAAATTTCCTAGAACTCTTTTGTAGTGGAACTTCTGAATGTTTACAGTAGTATTCTGGAGACTTGCTCTACTTGTTTTTTTCATTTAAAGCTCTCTGACATGAGAATGTGAAAAGGAGGTAAATATTTAACATGAAGAGATTCCTTAGATGTCTTTACTTGAAGCAGAGGATGATATTACAAGAGGTATAATTTGTGTTACAGTGATGATGCTTGTATTCTTGGTATAAATGCAAGAACAGAAGCTGGACAGAGTGGAAGCCACAATGGCCTCGACAATGGCAAGACACCTAGATTTCAGTAGAAGCAGCATCTATATTTCTGCCTTAATTTAACAGTACATGCAGACCCTTACAGTGACTCACCAACAGACACAAAGGGAAAATAAATCATTCCGAAGGACCTGCTTTCTGATCTTTATCCCTTCTGAAAAAGAGCAAGAAAGCAAGCAGTTCAAATTCCCCAAAAATTAGGCTCTGAAGCAATTTAATAATTGATACAGAGACACTGACCAACCAAGCTATGAATTCCCAAAATGCTAAGTTTTATAGGGAGAAAAAGTAATAGCTTTCAATACCTATTCAGCATTTAAAAAAAATTATTCAGGTAATGGAACTGGTAATCTCAGAGAAAATAGTTATTGCCAAACAGCATTAATAGTAGCAGCATGCTAGACTGCCATAGAAAATGCGTAAATATAAATTAGCTCTGTGACAATTTTTAGAGATGATCTTTACTTTCTGTGGTGGTATCACTTAGACTAGCTTCAAAGAGGAAAACAAAAAATAGTAAGTCGCATAAAGAAGAAAACGCAACAGATGGATTGCTGCTTAGTTTTATCAAATTTACATTTGATCTATAATCTTTTGAAAATATAGATCCTCATTATAGCTATCATATTTTTACATTTATTATTAATTTTTGATACCACTTTCATTAGCGTGGTTTGAGATAGCAAGCAGCCTTGCTTATGAAATGAGACCTTTTTGTGAAATAACATTTTATATGTACATATAAACTTACATATATACATGCACACAAACACCCGTTCTGTGGGTCACAGAATATTTTCCTGATGACTGTACTCCCAATGAGATGGATGTAAAGATTCTTTTTTTATCTTTCTGTTACATAGAAGTATATCACTTGAAAAGGTGGCAAATCCAACTACTGATCTGGTATCAATGCCCTGAGATTATAGAAAATTCTCTTCTTAAGCATAAATTATATCATGTAAAATGAAGATGGGGAAATAACCTGAAAGATACCTAATCCTTTTCCAACTAGTGCATGGCTATTTACTAGAGTAGATTTTCAAATGCTTCCTCCTATCTTTTTTTAATTGGCTCATCTAATAGCGGTTCTGGTGCTTACCTTTGCAGATTGTTCTGAAGCTGATAGATCTGACTGTCACATTATTTGTATCCTTATTATTAAATGACCCAACACAACTCCTTCTCTTGTCCTTGCAGTATTTGCTGTTTTCTTTCCTCCCCTCTTCCCCTCCCCATTTTTTTTTTTCAAAAATAAATATATATAATTTGTGCTGTGTTTTAACAACTTTATTTTACATTGCTTCCAACAGTGGAAAACAGGGAGAGAATGTTTAATACTTGTCTTAGACTCAACTTGAACAAGTGAATAAGATTGCAAAGATGCGGTGAAGACCATTGTTGTTTGGTTTTCTTGTGATACCAATACAACACACATCATGGCCTGTGTGGTCTCTCAGTGCCAGCCATCCACTGTTACATAAAAGTTGTTTATGCAACTCATAGGCTGAGAAATATTTTCCCCTGCAGTAGAGCCTGCTGAAGTCAGAAACTGCTTCTATAGATCATACTTATTTCTCTGAATAAAGCTGGCATAAATAAACTAGATATATTGCTTTTGCATCTACTCAAATCAGCATTTTCTCCACTTATCCTGCTTTTAGTGTTTCTTTATAAAGAAAGCTGTCTCATTCTCTTCAGACCAGACACTATTTAATAGTATCCTACAAAGGTCAGAATAGAAAGAACTCCCAATTCTTTAATTCATAAAGGGAGAAAATTCCCTTGAACTTCAGTTAAGCTTATATAGTAAGTGGCAGAACTACTTAACTGTAACATTTTCCTCTAAAGTATTAATGAAATATAATATAAACAATTAAATAGCTTTCAGTTAAATAATTTATGGTTAGGACCTGCTCATTCCCAGGTGTACTTACTTGTGACAGATAAATATATTATGCTGTGACAAGATATTTCATACAGCTCATGATGTTTCTTTTACATATTTTCCATAGTATCAGGAATGGAATGATGTACAGATACTGGAGCAATATGCAGCATGTATTACAAAATTAGCACAAACAATGGTGGAATTGATTGCACTCACAGCAAGTTTGTGGCTGACACCAAGCTGAGTGGTGAAGCCGATACACATGACAGAAGGGATGTTATCCAGAAGGATCTTGACAGGTTGCAGGGATGTGCCCATGTGAATCTCATGAACTTCAAGGCAGCCAGGTTCAAGGTCCTGAATGTGGATCGGGGCAACCTCCAGTATCAATACAGCCTGGAGGACGAACAGATTGAGAGCAATCCCATGGAGAAGGACTTTGGGATACTATTGGATTAAAAACTGGACTTGAGCTGGCAATATGCACTCAAAGACCAGGAAGCCAACCATAGCCCAGGCTGCATCAAAAGAACCATGGTCAGTAGGTCGAGGGAGAGGGGGGGTTCTGCCCCCACTATTCCACTCTGGTGAGACCCCACCTGGAGTACTGCATCCAGATCTGGAGTCTTCACAAGAAGAAAGAAATCAAACTGTCAGAGCAGAGGAGGACCACAAAAATAACAAGAGATTGGAACACCTCTCCTATTGAAAATAACTGAGAGTTGTGGTTGCTCAGCTTGGAGGAGAGATGGCTCTAAGGAGATTTTATTGAGGTCTACCAATACATAGCGGGGGCTTATGAGAAAGATGAGGAAGACTTTTTACCAGAGACTGTAGTGATATGATAAGGGATTATTATTTTAAATTGAAAGAAAGTAGATTTAGATTAGTTATAAAGAAAAAATTGTTTCCAATGAGCACGGTTGGACATGGGAAAATGTTGCCCAGAGAAGTTGAGGCTGCCCCATCACTGGAAGTACTGGCTGGGTTGGTTTTGAGCAACCTTGTCTAGTGAAAGTTGTCCCTGCCCATGGCAGGGGACTTTGAACTAGGTGGTCTTTGAAGGTCCTTTCCAACCCAAACCATTCTATGATGCTATGATTGATTCTATGATCCTGTGATTCTGTGATCTAATTCCTTGATTGATATGGACTTCTGCACAACATTCTAGTACACAAAAATAAATCTGCTGTATCAACTCCTCATTTCCATTGTATCTCTAAAGAACATTAGCCCTTGTGAGAACTGAAGGCTATTAACGAAATTATCTCATATGCTACCTACTGTATAGTCAGCTATAAGAAGAAAAGACAGTTTGATCCCCAAATATCTGAGGTTAAGCACCAATGCTAAACCAAGCATTAAGATGACAGTGAATTTCTAATGATACAATGAAGAAAGAACTAACAGGGGAACACCCTGTAAGTGTATGGTGTTTATACATACTGTGCAAAATGAATCAAAACAGAGTCATGCTGGGACAATGCTCCATTTTGAAGCACGAAGGGTTGGGGGTTTTTTATGGTTACCATTGGGTCAAATGAAGATATAGAGATATTACTTGTAATATGGGGATACCGTTTCTTGTCTTTACATATAGAGTTCTCTACATTTTAACTGGGCTTTTATTACCGCTGGGTATTTTTCTAAAAGTCTCTGAAGGGTTTAGAAGCAAAAGTTGCATCTAAAATTCAGTAGGATCTATGGTTTGACACTCTTGGATGCTCAAATTTACAATGAGAAAAGATGTCTAAGTCAAATATACGACAGAGTTCTGAACAAGCACTAGGATTTCCCCCTACCTGGCAAAATCTGCCAGAAATAATTGAATAGAAAAAATAATTAAAAAAAAA